>SJYA01001512.1:3380922-3475997 GCA_006410615.1 Neotragus moschatus
ATATAGGTTTCTCAAGAGGCAGGTCAGGTGATCTGGTATTCCCATCTCTTTCAGAATTTTCCACAGTTTATTGTGATCCACACAGTCAAAGACTTTGACTGTGTGGATCACAATAAACTAGTCAATAAAGCAGAAATAGATGTTTTTCTGGAACTCTCTTGCTTTTTTGATGATCCAGCAGATGTTGGCAATTTGATATCTGATTCCTCTGCCTTTCCTAAAACCAGTTTGAACATCTGGAAGTTCACGGTTCACATATTGCTGAAGCCTGGCTTGGAGAATTTTGAGCATTACTTTACTAGCGTGTGAGATGAGTGCAATTGTGTGGTAGTTTGATCATTCTTTGGCATTACCTTTCTTTGGGACTGGAATGAAAACTGACCTTTTCCAGTCCTGTAGCCACTGCTGAGTTTTCCAGATTTGCTGGCATATTGAGTGCAGCACTTTCACAGCATCATCTTTTAGAATTTGAAATAGCTTACCTGGAATTTCATCGCCTCCAGCTAGAGGGCTACTCAATAAAGCTGCTATAAATATTTAAAATTTAACATTTAGCATAAATATGTACATTTCTTTCTCTTGATCAAATGCCTAGGAGTGGAATAACTGGACATATGTTAAATGTGTATTTAACTTATTAAAAAAGGCTGACAGACTGTTTTCCAAAATGGTTGTGCCATTTGAAATTTCTAAGCATTGGAATTTACCGTATAACCAGAAGTTGTAGTTTTTGACTGCCTTCTTTTNATAAATATGTACATTTCTTTCTCTTGATCAAATGCCTAGGAGTGGAATAACTGGACATATGTTAAATGTGTATTTAACTTATTAAAAAAGGCTGACAGACTGTTTTCCAAAATGGTTGTGCCATTTGAAATTTCTAAGCATTGGAATTTACCGTATAACCAGAAGTTGTACTTTTTGACTGCCTTCTTTTAATTCACTCTTTTCTGAATCCCTGCCTCTGATAATCACAAATATAATCCTTTTCTTCTGAAAGTTTGTCTTTGAAGTATAATTTAATAACCATTTGAGCCATTTGATGCCTAAACTTAGAACGTGCATTCTAAGTCGTTTCAGTTGTATCCAACTCTTTGCAACCCCATGGATTTTAGCTTGCCCTACTCTTCTGCCCATGGGATTCTCCAGGCAAGAATACTGGAGTGTGTTGCCATGCTTTTCTCCAAAACTTAGAAAATATAACAAGCCAAATGTTGAACATTCAGACCACCGTGAACTCTTACGCAGTGCTATTGGATATGTAATATACCACAGTCACTTTGGGAAACATATGTTTACTATATATCTATATGTAGAATTAAATCTGTAATTACTCTATGTCTATATTCATATCCCTATCTATTTGACCAAAGAATTCAATTTTTGTTTTTACTCAAGAGAAATATCCACAAAACTGGTAAGAATATTTTATAATAGCTTTCCAAATAACAGATAAGACTGGAAGGAAACAAAGCAAACATTCATCAATAGAAGAGATAATAAAGGAGATATATTCTTAGCACAGAATAGTATTTTCGATAAAACAGAATAAATTACAGAAACACAGACCATATGGATGAAAACCAAATATGAAGTTGAACAGAAGTGAGACCAAAATTGTGGATACTGAATAATTAACCAAATGTTATAGAACAGTCGCGATCAGTGTTTGGTGACGGAAATAAGAATGATGTGGAGTGGCAGTGACTGGAAGGAGCCCTAAGGTATTGTGGTGGAATGTTTTATACTCTGATTCGTGTGGTGGTGGCCTGGATTGCATAGTTTTTAACTCACTCAAGCATATACTTAAAATCTGTGCACTGGACACTGTATAAATTGTTCTTCAATACAGATAAAGCAAAATCAATGGAGGTAAAAATAGAGCTTCTTACAAGATTACATCTCATGATAATTACATTTTTAGTATTTAGGGTTCCCTTCTCCAGGGGATCTTCCCAACCCAGAGATGAAACCAAGTCTCCTGTATTGTAGGCAGATACTTTACTGTCTGAGCCACCAAGGAAGATGTGCTTCCCAGGTGACACTAGTGGTAAATCCCACCTGCAAATGCAGGTTAGATGTAAAAGATGTGGGTTGGATCCCTGGGTTGGGAAGACTCTCTGGAGAAGGTCACTGGCAATCCACTCCAGTATTCTTGTCTGCAGAATCCCACAGAGGAGTCTGGCAGACTGCAGTCCATGGGGTCACAAGAGTCAGACATGACTGAAGCGACTTAGCATACACACATGCACACCAGGGAAGCCCAGTGACATATATTGGGTGGTATTCTTGTGCTCTAAGTATAACCGCTTGAAATTGAGTATTTTTATCAATGAAGGACGTATGGTAAAAACGTTGTATAACAAATCACTTCAGAAAGCATTTAAAGCACTTAGTTTTTCCACTTTGGGAATTACAAATGAAGGTGAATGTGAAAGTCCACGGAATTCTCCAGGCCAGAATACTGGAATGGGTAGCCTTTTCCTTCTCCAGGGGATCTTTGCAACTCAGGGATGGAACTCAGGTCTCCCACATCGCAGGCAGATTCTTTACCAGCTGAGCCACAAGGGAAGCCCAAGAATACTGCAGTGCTAGCCTATCCCTTCTCCAGCAGATCTTCTCGACCCAGGAATCCAACCCAGGTCTCTTGCATTGCAGGTGGATTCCTTACCAACTGAGCTGTTAGGGAAAAATAAGTGGATGTGATAAATATATGATGAAGTTCAATGCAGGCAAGGAGGGCAAAGTCTGCTCAGGACCTAAGAGCCAATAAGCAACTCTACAATTGTGATTTTCTTAAATTAGAAGTTGGTTACAAGAAGAAGGATGGGTCAGTTGCCAGTTTCAGTGATTGAATATTATCTTTAGCTTGTTTACATGTGAACATGTGTTTGAACATATATGTGAATTTATCTCTAGATATCTATAGATAAGATGCATATCTATATAGAAATCCCCCAGAAGGTTTTTTATTCATTAAGGCATAGTTCTGGAAGCTGAGCAATGAATAACTTTTAATTTAATAAATATTTATTTGTGACTATTATGCTAAACCCTGTCTTAGTGTCTGAGGATATTGGTAGAAGACATGATTTCTAATTTAAGAAAAATGGGAAAACATTAGTGTATTGAATAGCAGTGGGGATGAATCTGAGTGGCATTTTTAAAAAATCACTCTGAATTAAAACTGGACTGTAGAGGACACAATGGAATTTATTACAAGAATTTTAATAGCTACCAATGTTTTTCTGAGATAGAAGAATACATATGATGAAACCTATGGTTTATTAAAAAATATTTTTCCAGCTAACGGAGAGGAAAACTAAGCCTAGATTTAGTAACTGAATATTATAGAACTAGTTTTGTGCTAATCTCTAATTCTGTTTAAACTTCACTGTGTCAACACTGAAAGTATTTGCTATTATTATTGTCTTTATTATATTCTGTGTGTCTTTCATATTTTCTTTCTTTCTGTCCTACAATATCTTCAAGTAATATTATATAGCATTTTTATACCTTGGTACACTTATGAAAGTCAGGGTTTAAGCAGAGCATGCAAAATTTTATTTATAAAAAGTTTTAAGCTGATTTCTAATTTTTTTTCTGAGACTGAAAACAAAGGACTCTAGAATAGAAATAAAATTATTACCTCAATCAATGATTATTTAACATACTAGTCTAATTCTTAATATTTAATGTTAAGATATTATGTTCATAAGAAATGCTGAATATTAAATAGAATCTGTATGTGTGTATACATACACACTAGTTTACTAATTATCAGTGTGTTTACTTTGTTCTCACAAATCCATCTGGTAAATGACCATGACTAATATTTCTTTTGAGCCTTACTGCACCAAGGAATGTATCAGGCACATGAAAGAAGTTCATCAATGCATATGCATTGAATTTCATATTCTACACATGCAGCTATGTCTGGGAAATTTGTGTTATTTGTCTAAGACATTTATTCACATGAGTACAAGCTAAACTTCTGTATTGCTTGTTTCATTCAGAATTTTCTATGTCTTTTCATATTACTGAGGGAAGCAGTAATGACTGAGAATCCATTCTATGTTAACCTATGGTTTATGTTCATGGAAAGGCTCTTCTGTTTGCGCTATTCATTATGAATACCAGACTCTTTTCCTATTATTAAGTCAATGTTATTCTGAATAATATTTTCATCTGTATACTTTTCATAATCATGAACATGCTGCAGTAAATGGGTAAACATATTTTTTACTGCATGAATGATTATGCTGCTGCTGCTGCTGCTAAGTCGCTTCAGTCGTGTCCGACTCTGTGCGACCCCATAGACCCACCAGGCTCCCCCGTCCCTGGGATTCTCCGGGCAAGAACACTGGAGTGGGTTGCCATTTCCTTCTCCAATGCATGAAAGTGAAAAGTGAAAGTGAGGTTGCTCAATCGTATCCGACTCTTAGCAACTCCATGGACTGCTGCCCACTTGGCTCCTCCATCCATGGGGTTTTCCAGGCAAGAGTACTGGAGTGGGGTGCCATTGCCTTCTCCGAATGATTGTTACCGGCTTGAAAATCTACTGTCTTAACACAACACCATTAAGCTCTATTGGCAATATTTTCATATTATCAGACTGTCACAAGGAAACAATATATGGAATGCACAGAAGTACACTTAAATAAATTGATAAAGTCAATTATTTCAATATTTTGCTATTGGATTAGGACAGAACATGAGGAGTTTATTTTGTGGAGTCTAACCGCTATACTCTTGGTTTTGGGTATTCATGGCATGCTCACATTGTCAGTCTATATGATCCTTAGTTTATTTTTCACCATGTCTTTAGATATTTTCTTCCTACTCTAAGGCCAGAACCAAAATCACTGAATCTTATTCTATCTGTACGTTTGAAAGAACTATACAACATAAACTTTAAATAATGAAGAAATGGAAAGATTGAATTATTTTGTCAGATACATAGCATTATTTCTCTGGAAAAAAAAAATGATACCTCTCTTTCTCAACAGTAAGCACAATTTCAAAATGAAATACTGATAAAGTGTCCAAATTTCAAATATAGGCTTCCAAATTTTCTGGATTAGAAAATGTTTGTTGATATTGAATGAATTTTACTTAAAGAAACAAATAGAATGGTATTGTTTTAGCTAGCTATCTTGGTAATAGCTTTATTCTGTATTCTTCCTCAGTGTAACAGTAGCCTGCAAGACAAGAAAGTCTATCTGTGTGTTCAATCTTTTGATTTCACCTGAAATGAAGTTGCTCTGCCCCTAAATCAATATCTCAGTGTTGAGTTGATTACATGTTTGACGTTCGTAAAGGGATGAGAGAAGGCTAAGATATTGCTGCTGTGATAAGTGGGAATGTACAAGAACAACCCAAGTTATAACTACACAAAGTTGTTATTTTTTCTTTTCTTGTCAGACTATGCTGTACACAGAACTGGTCTGGGAATCTGATTCCTGCTGTAAACTGTAATTAATGAAAAATGCCATTGAACTGAGAGGGTCTGGGCAGGTCAAAAAGAAGGAACAGCTAAGGCTGTCTTCTCCAAAGTACAAATCAATACACAAAAATAACTATCTTAATTCAAGAATAATCCTGGGTAAGCAATTCAGATGATTGTCAATCCTTTAATTGTAAATGAAAACTTATTTTTGTATTATTCTTGTCTATGTTTAGATTGGAAGGGAGTGTTGGGAAGGGCGTGGGGCAAGATGTGCATGCATTTACATGTATTCATTGGTACTTGTTGGCCACAGAGTAACAGAAAAATAATGTTCTTCTTTGAGGTTAGGGGAATGGAAAATAACAGAACTTATCTGGATGCATTTGATAAAAAGAAATCCTGTGCTCCCTTCTGGTGCAGTGGAATATGACACTGCATGGACAGGAGAACATGTAACTAAATAGGAGGACTAAGAAGGTCATCCATGTGCCTTTTATTTTTTAATTCAGCAAGACTATAGCCATATATAAAAGTAGGTTAGATGGGTATGTCCCAGACAGGCATTTACAAGGATATTCTCGAAGTTACTCCTTCTGGTCTGCCTCTTCTACCCTTCATCATGTCAACAAACATGAGGCTGATTTCTCTAGAAGATCACTATTTTAACTGCCCTTTTGTGGTTTGAGAGCAGGACATTTAAATTTACTTCCAATTGTGCATTATTTTTCTACATTTAATAGCTGTGTGATTTTTCAAACTATGTTCTACAGAGCTCTGGAGGTAACACAGGGACAACTGTTAGTGGGCAAGGGAGAGATCAGTTGCTGGCCTTAGAACTTTTACCTATAGTAACAACAGCTGTTCCACTTTTATTGGCTTTTTTTAATCAGTGTTTTCCCATATAATTTTGATTAAAAACTATTTACTGATAAAAATGGGGTATGATACAGGTCAGGTGCAGGGATAGTGTTGAGAAGTACATAACTGAGCCTTCATTCCTTTTCAATATTCTTTTCCATTCTGAACGGATCCTTATGGAACATCCATATAGCTTACGACAGCAGCAAGCCACAGAGGTGGGAAGACATTCTTGGGCTTTTAGTGGAAACAAGGTAAACAGAAAGAGGCAGGGTGGCTACTGTGATGATCTTGGTAGGGCGGTAAGAGATACAAAAGGGGAAATGGAGCCATAAATGCAAAGTTACACACAATTAACATGGAATCTACCCTGATTAGAAAAAAGTCAATGACTTCCAGCAAATGAAGTTGCATCATAGAACTGTTTGAATTTTTAGCTCTTCATTGGTACAGTTGATCCCTTTAATAAGCAAAAACTTTTTTTGTGAGACATCAGTAAGTTCTATCATTCAATATCACATTATACAAATCATCTTAAAGTGTTAATCAAAATGTCAAATATGAAATATTTTAGTTAAGAATTTTGATATCCTGTGAATTGTGACAAAAGAAAGTCTGGGTAAAATATTCATAATTAACAATTTACAGTGATAATTCATTTGCATGTAGATCCCAAATTATGGGTATTAATTTTTCTTTAAACATTAACGGATCATAAGTATACATGCTTTATCTTTGGAATTATGACAACTTAAAAGTCATGTTGTATATTATCCAATGATTTTCTGTGAGCGCTTGTGGTTACAGTAGGATTTTCCTTTTTTGGGGCGGGGGGGGAAGAACTAAGTAAGTTAGTGAAGCTCCAAGTTGAATATTTTTATTTTAAGATACAGCTAGTACACTTCCACTTTATTTTTTTTTATTTTTATTTTTTTTAATTTAACACTTTTATTGAGTACATTCTATGTTTTGTGTACAATGCTATGCAAGGGGTATACATCAGTAAAGAAAAATGAGCTANCTGTTGCTTCCTGACCTGCATATAGGTTTCTCAGGAGGTAGGTCAGGTGGTCTGGTATTCCCATCTCTTTCGGAATTTTCCACAGTTTATTGTGATCCAGACAGTCAAAGGCTTTAGCATAGTCAATAAGGCAGAAGCCTTGTAACTTGAGAGACTTGGTGTCAAAATTCAGATATCCAGATACTCAGTCCATTGCATGTTCATTGCACTTTTTTGAGAAAGCAATACAGAACCTTTGATTATATTGAGATATTCATTTCATTTCTACATTGATGCAGCCTTTCTTTGACAATGGTAGAAAATATCTCCAGCTACAGATTTCCCTACAGATAAGGAGTTACATATTTTCTGTGTGTGTGTTTTTCTTTGAATTGATCAGTCAGCACATGAATGAATATGATATATGTTTATAGATAAAGAAATTTACCAATGAGAGGTGAGATGGCTGTTTTCCTCCTGCTCTGTGTTTGGCATATTATCAAGGTTATTATGAAGATGAACTGATTTAATCCATGTGAAGAGCTTAGAACTGTGCCTGGCACATCATAAAGCCTAGGTAAATGAAAATAATTTTTTGTATGATTCAGCTAGAGAATAATGTTTTAGCTATTATGGAAACACCTTTAAAGAAGCACATGGTGTATGCTTGTGTGTTCAAGTGGATGCTATATTGAAATAGACAAGTTAGGTAGGAAATTGTGCTTCAGCACTAAAATCGTCTCAGTGAGAAATGAAAAATGAATGTTAAATTAATATTAATCTCTTCTTATTGTCATTGTGATCATATGTGCAGGATTTTATGTGTGCTTGGCAAGAGGGAGTAGATACAATTTAGCCAATAATGTCTCTCCTACTTAGTGATGAACTTTGTTACAAAGCTCAGATACCACTATTGCTGTTAAATATGAATGAGAATAATGAATCATAGAGTTCTAAGGTCAAATTGGCTATGTTTTAAGACGGAAGATTAAAAGACCCAATGTGTCTGAAAACTTTGAAATATGTACCTTTTATCATAGCCTTAGGGTCATCCCAAAGAGTGCAAATTAGTTGGGAAGTATTATACGCATGCAAACATGTTTTTTCAAGAAACATAGGGAGTCTGATATTATGTACATCAAAGACCTCTTAAAGAGGCCTTTCTATTCTTTTGTAAATGATCTGTAGACACTTTCAATAAAGCATTCATTAAGAATCGTTAATTCAAAAAAAAATTGGTTATGAGTTGTACAAATCATAGTGCCACCAGTCTTATTTATGCGTAACATTGTGGTTTTTATCTCCAAAAAAGGACTGGTTAATTTTCATTCAGCTTTTAATTTGCAATAAAATAATGTTTACTCTATCAAATGTCTCTGACACTCTATCAGATGTCTGATACAATATCAAAAGTTTCTACCAACAAAAGTCCATCTAATCAAAACTATGGTTTTTCTAGTAGTCGTGTATAGATGTGAGAGTTAGACTATAAAGAAAGTTGAGTGCTGAAGAACTGATGCTTTTGAACTGTGGTGTTGGAGGAGATTCTTGAGGGTCCCTTGGTCTGCAAGAAGATAGAACCAGTCTATCCAAAAGGAAAACAGTCCTGAATATTCATGGAAGGACTGATGCTGAAGTTGAAACTCCAATAGTTTGGCCATCTGATATGAAAATTGACTCACTAGAAAAGACCCTGATGCTGGGAGAGAGTGAAGGCAGGAGAAGGGGATGACAGAGGATGAGATAGTCGAATGGTATCACTGACTTGATGGATGTGAATTTGAGTAAGCTCTGGGAGCTGGTAACTGACAAGGAAGTCTGTCATGCTGCAGTCCATGGGGTTGCAGAGTCAGACACAACTGAGCGACTGAACTTACTGACTGACCGTATCAAATAAAATAAAATGGATGTTTAATGCCATGTAGATTTTTATTATTGACTGTATAAAATTTGATTTTATTTTAAAAGTTCTTAGATGACTGATATTCATTAGTTTTCTCTTAGGACAAAAAATTACCAAAGCATTATATGTTTCAGGTGGTAGAACATAACAATTTGATATTTGTATATATTTCAAAAGGGTCACCACCAAAAATCTAGTTACTAAGTTACTTACATAATTTAAGAATTTCTTAAATTTACTAGTTACTTACATAATTTAAGAATTTCTTCCCTATAATGATAATTTTTAAGATATACTCTATTGGCAACTTACAGATATACAATACAGTGTAATTAGTTATAGTTACCATGCTGTACATTACATACCCATGACTTACTTATTTTATTAAAAATTACTGAGTTTTATAAGGATATCAGTTGCATTAGATTAGGGCCCATCATAATATCCTTATTTTACTTGATGAGCTCTGTCTTTCAGGAAAGTTTCCACATGAGATCACAATTAGTGTTACAAGGGGTTAGGACTTCAATATATCCTCAAAAATACCTTGAATGATTTTATTTTGAACCTATACAATCATCATTTGCATTTGTAGAATACATTACATAATAAATGA
This sequence comes from Neotragus moschatus, assembly GCA_006410615.1. Taxonomy (NCBI): domain Eukaryota; kingdom Metazoa; phylum Chordata; class Mammalia; order Artiodactyla; family Bovidae; genus Neotragus; species Neotragus moschatus. The sequence goes on from SJYA01001512.1 coordinate 3,390,749, forward strand.
TATAAATCAGTTAGTAAGTTAAATTTTAAAGAAATTGTTTATTATTGATACTCATTTCAATATATTCTCTTGTGGGGACACAATTTAACCTATAACAACAAGCATTAATGTCATTTGAAGATGTAGATGTTGATTCAATTGTTTCCACTTAAAAGAAACTAAAATTCTAGGCACACTTGAAAGAAATACATAGAGAAAATATTGCTTCTGATACTTTTTGTATACCGCATCATTTAATTATTGTAAAAACTTATAATACAAGCATAATTACCTTACTTGGTGGCTCAGATGGTAAAAGCGTCTGCCTACAGTGAGGGAGACCCGGGTTTGATCCCTGGGTTAGGAAGATCCCCTGGAGAAGGAAATGGCAAGCCACACCAGTACTCTTGCCTGGAAAAGCCCATGGACAGAGGAGCCTGGTAGGCTACAGTCCATGAGGTCACAGAGTTGGGCACAACTGAGTGACTTCACTTTCACTTACCTTTCTAGCTTTATAGATAAAGGAAACTAAAAGGCTATCATATCACTTAAGTGACCTATATGACTGACATTAAGGGTCAGAATATTGACAAACTTAGCTCTATTTTCAGTCAAAATTCAATTATTTCTGTCTTCCAATTTAAAGAAAACCATGCAAAAAAAATTGAGAATCTTGTTTAAAACGCATACTTGTATTTTCCTAAAGAGCTGGCCCATATTATTCTGAAATGGGCCTGTGAACCAAAGGAAAAAAAAAGACTTTTGGGTAATAAGATTCTTAGGCATTAATGAGGAATATCAATTGAAACAAGCAAACAAACAAATGCTTTTAAATTTATGTAAAAGGGGCTTTCAAATTTTTGTAGATCCTTAACAGTTTTGCTGAGAGGCTGATTTAGTGGTTTTCTTTGAATTTCACTTTGGATGGTTATTTTTAACTCCCTTAAAAGCTGAAATGACACAAAACTGACAGATGTGTTGCATACCAAATTTTAATCATTTGCATCAATAAACACACTAATGTGGTGCTGATTAATAAAATCTCTTTAAGTCATCATGCATTGGAAACTATTCTAAGACTGCAATGCAAGACATCATTGTAACTTACATGTTTGAGTCCAGTTTTATGACTATTCATACCAACACACTCTCAGAAAAACAAAGTCCCATTTAATGAGTTACCTGGTGAGGTGAAAGCTCATAGAAGTAAAACCGTTGCACATAGAGAGCCTCATAGTATGGCTAAGAACAGTTCATTAGACTGAAGAATTGTGATACTATCCAGAGTATCAGGCCTCTTTTGCTGAGGTTGGAGAGATAGTATTCCAGCTCCATGGAGGGGAGGAGGAAATATGGAATTCACGATATTATAGGGTGAACTGTGTCCCCACAAAATTCCTAAGTTGAAATCCTACACCTCCCACCTCAGAATATGACCCAATTTGAAGATAGTGTCTTTACAGATGTAATCAAGTTAAGATGATACCTTTTGGGTAGACTCAATCCAGTGTTATTGGTATTCATAGAAAAAGGGGAAATTTGAAGATAGACTGCATACAGGAAAGATGTCATGTGAATATCAAGGCAGAGACCAGGGTGATGCATCTACTAGTCAAGGAACACATACAAATGAAGTCGCTCATTTGTGTCCAACTCTTTGACACCCCATGGACTATAGGGCTTCTCCGTACATGGGACTTTCCAAGCAAGAGTACCAGAATGGGTTGTCATTCCCTTCACTAGGTGATCTTCTCGACACAGGAATCAAACCTGGGTCTCCCGCATTGCAGGCGATGCTTTACCCTCTGAGCCACCAGGAAAGCCCAGGAACGTGTAAGATTGCTAGCAAATCACCAGAAGCTAGGAGAGAGGAATGGAAGACTGTGTATCAAAGACAACAGAAGGACTTACTCTGCCTCTGCCTTGGTCTTAGATTTGCAGCCTCCAGAACGAGAGATAGGACACTTCTTTTGTTCAAGCTACCAAGTTTGCAGTGTTTTGTTACAATTCTAGCCAACCAATATTTCAATATGAAATGTTTTAGGTAATTTTTCAGTCAAACCACTTTTGAGCCTCAAACATATCCTTATATTCAGTGGTAACTGGTGTTGTCAATTTCTTAGTATTTTGAAGATTTTATGACTCAAATTGAGTTTTTTAATTTCTCCAGGGTTGACTGTGTTTTCATAGGTCTGATAATCAGTTATAATTTGTCTTTATAGTTGATATTATCTGCTTGCAAAATATGTACTTATCAGCTTCTCCCCAATTACTGAAGGATTTAGAAAATTTTCTTTCTAACCATTTTATTGAAGTTTGTGGAAGGCAAGGGCATAAATTCAAAAGTTCTGGCATACCTTCAACTGAAAGTTCCATTAATTGACTTAGAAAATGAAACCATTATAATTTATCATGCAAAATAAACATATTCAATAAAATATTTATTTTATATTTATATTTTTATTGAAAATAAGGTTTCTCTGCCAATATTTTTAACTACTAACTTCTGAATTCTGTACAAAAACTTGTTGGAATCTAATGATGTGGAAAATTATCCTAGAGCTCAGTTGCACTTTTATTTATAAGACACATTTTTGTGTGTGTGTGACATGTTAATACACATTCATGAGTCAAGTGGATCAAATGTGCATATTTTTCAAACTTTATGGTGTTTTCACTCTTAATCCATGATATTTAGCTGTTAATATTAACCTCTAAATTTCATGAAAAAAAAGCCAAATTAAATCAGAAATGGAAACGAATATATCAGAAATCAACAGGCACAATACAGATAAAACACAGTTCTTTTATACATGCCATGCATAGGTATAACTTAATATACTAGTTTAAAGGTTAGACATTGGTATATAAGGGTTTTATCAATAAAATAAGATAAATAATGAAAGATTCATTCATTCACTCATCTATCTTTAGTGATGCACAGACTCACTAACCTTGTTGCTTTTTATGAGATGTTCCACTAATGTTCAACTGCTCACAATTGTAAAATGTCTGAGTGTGATTAAAGTTCATATACTGTAGTCATTAAAGAGATTTCCTATGTTACTTAGATTTATTGACTACATATTGACCTAGTCACACTATCATTGTTTAAAAGAAATACTAAAATAGTCAGTCTTCTATAGGCAGTCTTTCAACACATTTGAAAAGCTTACTTGAAAGGTAAGCTTTTCACATGTGTGGCAAACTCTTAAAATTGTATTCCTTCATCTCTGAGTTGCCAGATAGTCCTCCAAACCCATGTAGGGAGACTCAAGTAAGCTTTTCAAATGTGTTGAGAGACTGTCTATAGAAGACTGACTATTCTAGTCTTTCTTTTAAACAGTGATAGTGTGACTAGGTCAATATGTGTCATGCAGATGACACCACCCTGATGGCAGAAAGTGAAGAGGAAATAAAAAGCCTCTTGATGAAAATGAAACAGGAGAGTGAAAAAGTTGGCTTAAAGCTCAACATTCAGAAAACAAAGATCATGGTATCTGGTCCCATCACTTCNAAGGACTTACTCTGCCTCTGCCTTGGTCTTAGATTTGCAGCCTCCAGAACGAGAGATAGGACACTTCTTTTGTTCAAGCTACCAAGTTTGCAGTGTTTTGTTACAATTCTAGCCAACCAATATTTCAATATGAAATGTTTTAGGTAATTTTTCAGTCAAACCACTTTTGAGCCTCAAACATATCCTTATATTCAGTGGTAACTGGTGTTGTCAATTTCTTAGTATTTTGAAGATTTTATGACTCAAATTGAGTTTTTTAATTTCTCCAGGGTTGACTGTGTTTTCATAGGTCTGATAATCAGTTATAATTTGTCTTTATAGTTGATATTATCTGCTTGCAAAATATGTACTTATCAGCTTCTCCCCAATTACTGAAGGATTTAGAAAATTTTCTTTCTAACCATTTTATTGAAGTTTGTGGAAGGCAAGGGCATAAATTCAAAAGTTCTGGCATACCTTCAACTGAAAGTTCCATTAATTGACTTAGAAAATGAAACCATTATAATTTATCATGCAAAATAAACATATTCAATAAAATATTTATTTTATATTTATATTTTTATTGAAAATAAGGTTTCTCTGCCAATATTTTTAACTACTAACTTCTGAATTCTGTACAAAAACTTGTTGGAATCTAATGATGTGGAAAATTATCTTAGAGCTCAGTTGCACTTTTATTTATAAGACACATTTTTGTGTGTGTGTGACATGTTAATACACATTCATGAGTCAAGTGGATCAAATGTGCATATTTTTCAAACTTTATTCTGTTTTCACTCTTAATCCATGATATTTAGCTGTTAATATTAACCTCTAAATTTCATGAAAAAAAAGCCAAATTAAATCAGAAATGGAAACGAATATATCAGAAATCAACAGGCACAATACAGATAAAACACAGTTCTTTTATACATGCCATGCATAGGTATAACTTAATATACTAGTTTAAAGGTTAGACATTGGTATATAAGGGTTTTATCAATAAAATAAGATAAATAATGAAAGATTCATTCATTCACTCATCTATCTTTAGTGATGCACAGACTCACTAACCTTGTTGCTTTTTATGAGATGTTCCACTAATGTTCAACTGCTCACAATTGTAAAATGTCTGAGTGTGATTAAAGTTCATATACTGTAGTCATTAAAGAGATTTCCTATGTTACTTAGATTTATTGACTACATATTGACCTAGTCACACTATCATTGTTTAAAAGAAATACTAAAATAGTCAGTCTTCTATAGGCAGTCTTTCAACACATTTGAAAAGCTTACTTGAAAGGTAAGCTTTTCACATGTGTGGCAAACTCTTAAAATTGTATTCCTTCATCTCTGAGTTGCCAGATAGTCCTCCAAACCCATGTAGGGAGACTCAAGTAAGCTTTTCAAATGTGTTGAGAGACTGTCTATAGAAGACTGACTATTCTAGTCTTTCTTTTAAACAGTGATAGTGTGACTAGGTCAATATGTGTCATGCAGATGACACCACCCTGATGGCAGAAAGTGAAGAGGAAATAAAAAGCCTCTTGATGAAAATGAAACAGGAGAGTGAAAAAGTTGGCTTAAAGCTCAACATTCAGAAAACAAAGATCATGGTATCTGGTCCCATCACTTCATGGGAAATAGATGGGGACACGGTGGAAACAGTGGCTGACTTTATTTTAGGGGGCTCCAAAATCACTGCAGATGGTGACTGCAGGCATGAAATTAAAAGACGCTTACTCCTTGGAAGAAAAGTTATGACCAACCTAGATAGCATATTAAAAAGCAAGACATCACTTTGTCAACAAAAATCCATCTAGTCAAGGCTACGGTTTTTCCAGTGGTCATGTATGGATGTGAGAGTTGGACTGTAAAGAAAGCTGAGCACCGAAGAATTGATGCTTTTGAACTGTGGTGTTGGAGAAGACTCTTGAGAGTCCCTTGGACTGCAAGGATATCCAACCAGTCCATCATAAAGGAGATCAGTCCTGGGTGTTCAGTGGAAGGACTGATGTTGAAGTTGAAACTCCAATACTTTGGCTACCTGATGCAAAGAGCTGAGTCATTTGAAAAGACCCTGATGCTGGGAGGGATTGAGGGCAGGAGGAGAAGGGGACAATAGAAGATGAGATGGTTGGATGGTATCACCTACTCAATGGACATTGGTTTGAGTGAACTCTGGGAGTTGGTGATGGACAGGGAGGCCTGGCATGCTGCGATTCATGGGGTCGCGAAGAGTCAGACACGACTGAGCGACTGAACTGAACTGAGCTGAAGAACCACTAGCCAATCAGGTACGACCTAAATCATATCTCTTATGATTATACAGAGGAGCTTACAAATAGATTCAGTGGATTAGATCTTGTCGACAGAGTGCCTGAAGAACTATGCACAGAGGTTTGAAACACTGTATAGAAAGTGGTGACCGAAACTAACCCTAAGAGGCAAACAAAGTGCAAGAAGACAAAGTGGTTGTCTGAAGAGGCCTTACAAGTAGCTGAGGAAAAAAGAGAAGTGAAAGACAAAGGAGAAAAGGAAAGATATACCCAACTAAATGCAGTGTTCCAGAGAATAGCAAGGAGAGATAAGAAAGCTTTCTTAAGTGAACAATGAAAAACATTAGAGGAAAATAACAGAATGAGAAAGACTAGAGATCTTTTCAAGGAAATCAGAGATACCAAGGTAACATTTCATGCAAAGATAGGCACAATAAAGGACAGAAAAAGCAAGGACCTAACAGAATCAGAAGATATTAAGAAGAGGCGGCAAGGATATGCAGAAGGGCTATGCAAAAAGGTCTTAATGACCCAGAAAATCATGATGGTATGATCACTCACCTATAGCAAGACACGCTGGAATGTGAAGTCAAGTGGGCCCTAGGAGGCATCCCTATGAACAAAGATAATGGAAGTGATGGAATTCCAGGTGAGCTATTTCAAATCTTAAAAGATGATGCTGTGAAAGTGCTGCACTCAATATGCCAGCAAATTTGGAAAACTCAGCCGTGGTCACAGGACTGGAAAATGTCGGTTTTCATTTCAATTTCAAAGAAATTCAATGCCAGAGAATGGTCGAATCACTGTACAATTGCACTCACTTCATATGCTAGCAAAATTATGCTCAAAATTCTTCCCTCTAGGCTTTAGCAGGAAATTCCAAATTTACAAGCTGGATTTAGAAAAGGAGGAGGCACCAGAGATCAAATTACTAACATCACCTAGGTCACAGAAAATCAAGGGAATTTCAAAAAGAAATCTACTTCTGCTTCATTGACTATGCTAAAGCCTTTGACTGTGTGAATCATAACTAACTTGAAAATTCTTAGAAATGGGAATACCATATCACTTTACCTCTCTTCTGAGAAACCTGTATGCCGGACAAGAAGCAACAGTCATGGAACAACAGACTGGTTCAAAATTGGGAAAGGAGTACATCAAGGCTATATATGGTCACCTTGCTTATTTAATTTATATGCATAGTACATCATGCGAAGGTCTTCCCCAATGGCTCAGCAGTAAAGAATCTGACTGCAATGCAGGAGTCTCAGGAGACATGGTTTCGATCCCTGGGTCAGGAAGATCCCCCAGCAGTGGACTTCTCAACCCATGCCAGTATTCTTGCCTGTAAAATCCCATGGACAGAGAAGCCTGATGGGCTACAGTCCATAGGGTCATAAAAAGTTGGATACGACTGAAGTGACTTAGCATGCATACATGCAGATAATATCATGCAAAATGCTGGGCTGAATGACTCAGAAGCCAAAATAAGATTGCTGAGTCCCTTGATTAAAGTGAATGAGAAAAGTGAAAAACCTGGCTTACAACTCAACATTCAAAAAATGAAGATCATGGATGGCATCCAGTCCCATCACTTTATGGTAGATAAATGGGGAAAAAGTAAAAACAGTGAAAGGTTTTATTTTCTTGGGCTCCAAAATCACTACATATGGTGATTGCAGCCACAAAATTAAAAGACGCTTGCTTCTTGTAAGAAAAGTTATGACAAATCTAGACAGAGTATTAAAAGGCAGAGACATCACTTTGCAAACAAAGATCTGTAGAGTCAAAGGTAATAGCTTTTCCAGTAGTCATGTATGGATGTGAGAGTTGGACCATAAAGAAGGCTGGGTGCAAAATATTGATGCTTTTGAACTGTGGTGCTGTAGAAGACTCTTGAGAGTACCTGGGACAGCAAAGAGACCAAACCAATCAATCATAAAGGAAGTCAAACCTGAATATTCATTGGAAGGACTGATGTGAAGCTAAAGCTCCAATACTTTGGCCACTTGATGCAAAGAGCCGACTCCTTGGAAAAGACCCTGATGCTGGCAAAGACTGAGGGCAGGAGGAGAAGAGGGGAACAGAGGATGTGATGTTTGCATGGCATCCCTCACTCAAAGGATATGAGTTTGAGCAAACTCAGAGAGATAGTGAAGGACAGGGAAGCCTGGAATGCTGCAGTTCATGGGGTCACAAAGAGTTAGACATGACTTACTGAGTGAACAACAACAAAGGATCCAATAAAACTGTGAATCTCTCTTGAATGTTTCCCTGTGTTGTATTACCTTTTATAATGTCTGAGCATCATGCCTTTAAAGTCAATTATTTGCCTTTTGTTAAATATCTGAAAAACGCAGTGTTTTTGTCAATTTTAGTTCAGTCTAGGGAAAACCAAAATATTGTTTTCAAAAGATGTTTTCATTCTGATTTTTCTTTGTGGTTATAAAATTTGATGCAGACTCCAAGTCCCTGCTTTGCCACATACATGTCTTTGGCAAAAGTCTTTAAATGGTTGCTGACTTGTAATAAGCATAGTTGCCATGATCCTATTCCAAAAGAATTATGCATAATTAGGTCATAACAAGAGCTAAGTATATGGCATAGGAAAATTACTCAATGGCAGGAGAACTTTTAAGTTAAAGCCAAACCCTTTATTAGTTCTTTTTGTTTATAAAATATGGTCACCATGGATTTTATCTTCACCCTGTAGAGGCTGCTTAAAATTTATGCACTGGGGGCTGCACTGTCAGCTATTTACTCATGTTTCATGAATGTATCTATCAATCAATCAATCCATCAATTTATCTATCTATAAATCCATTACCCCTCCTCTTATTTTTCTAAGATAGCATTTGTTTCAGAAGTAAATGAAGCAATTATCCATTCATGTTTTACAAGTTTGATGCATATGTCTACAATCTGAGATTTATTTTAAAGATTTCTTCTGTTATACTCTAGAAGTTCGAATTGTCTCCTTCCACTTGTCACCTTAAGCATTATGAAGTTGATAATTGATATTTATGGGTTTGAAACTGGAAAAAAATGGAAAAAAAATTACCTACCTCATTCCTACTTATGCTAAAATACTAGTGTTGACACCTCCATATGGCTTTTTCTTTAATGTTCAGATTTTTATTTCCTCAGTCACCTCCTTTATAGGTCATTTTGTATTTCTGCTGCATAAAGTTGACCTATTTATTTTATCTACAAAAATTCTGTCCAGTGGAACTCTGCTTTGCATTTATTCATTTGAATGATGATTACTGACTTATTTATAAAAACCCCAAGCTAGATCATGAGCTATTAACTGACAATGACAGAATTAATGATTTGTTAACTCTAGTACCTAGATTAGAGGTGCAGAAGGACTGACATTAAATCAAATTTTGTGGATTATTATTTCTGCCAATAGTCTATTTAGTTTTAACTGTCAGAAAAAGTAATTAAAAAAAATCCAGATCTTCTCCGCTTGGCTTTTTAAAATAAAATCTTAGATGGCTAGTGTTTATATTTTCATGAAATAATAAAGATAATATAATTCTCTGAAATTTCTCAATGCAAAGATATAATTTGAAGATACAAAATTATCACATAATTGAAACATTGCCATGTAGAACTTATTCAACATTAACAAAAATATAACATTTTGCGCAGTATCTTCTCATAATTGATATCTTTCATAAAGGTGCTACTTTGTATTTTTTTCATTTTTCTATGATTATCTGCAGTTCGTTAATATCCATCTGAATTCATGCCTTTTAAGTAGAATAAAGATAGCTTCATCACTCAGAAAATCTAATTTTTGTTTATTAAATTTTAAACTTTTCTATATGTAATATTTATTAGTTTTCTATTATTAAAGTGTCAAATTTTCTAAAATTTAAATTTTGCCATATAAAAATAAAGAATACAAATTAAGAACTTATTAAAGATAAAAATGTGTAGAAATTTTTCTGATAATGAATAAAATTAAATACCTTTTCAATTTTTATTATCTTACTAATCATGTTTCCTCCATTTTTGCATATTAACATATCTTGTATTTTTTATAATGTTTTATTAAGTTACATATTTTACAATGCATTAAGATGAGTGTGTGTATAGACACATGGAATTTATCTACTTCTTTCTTCATTTGACACATTCTAATTTGCCACAGCTTTTATGTGATAATATAAATAAGCAAAAATGTACATAGCTGTTATTCTAGTTATTCTACTAAACAGTCTCAAACATTGCCATTATTGGTTGTTTAGAAATCTACATAATGTAAGGTACTAAAATATATTTTCAGCGAATTCGTTATTTGCTTTCATATGACTTATTAATGCATCCTATTAATGTAGTTCAGATACATAAGTTTAACCTTAAAATGTGTACATATTTGAAGCGCTGTGAATAACCAAATTTATAAATACTTGTAAAAAATCTAAAAATCAAATGCAAAGTGACCATATTGTTGTCTCCATTTGGAAAATCTTGTACCTTCAGTAATAGACTCCATTTTTGGAGTTAAAGACTAGTTCGGTCACAACACAAGTGGGATGACTGAAAGCTTGGGTAATGGGCTATAAAATCTTTTCCATCTAGGTCACTGATTGAATTGAGGCTGTCACCAAGGTAGGGAGAAAAACAGTGATTGCTGCCATATAAGAAATGTCAAATAATGTGAAATAAGAATACTGTCTCAATTTTAGTAGGTATTATTCCCCATTTACCTATCATACATTCACATATGCAAGGCTGAACACACCATACGCACACACACAGACTCTTCATGCTTCAGAACAGAATACAATTATAAAGTTATTCTGGGGTGATAATCCTGCTTCAAAATTGTAAGGCAAAATAGAAAATATTGTGCTTAATTGGTCGAAGCAGTGCCATCAGGAAATTTCTGTCCCAGAATTAAAGTGGTGAACTCAACCAGGGGAAATCTACACTTTGATTGTTATCCTTTTATAGGCTATAGACACTGAAGTAAATTTCTTTGTTCTTTTACTATATGGCCCTTCAATATTATTTATTATATAAAGGAAGAAACATTTTGTCTGAAAGATTCTACCAAATAAAAATGGAAAAAGAATTTATTTTGATCAGCAAAGAATGTAGAAATTTACTTAAGTAGTAAAGAATGCAGCTGTCTGACTTCGGTATTATGTTGCACCTCATGGTTCAGGCATCTTGTTTGCCTTAAATGGTTTCACAAGCAGGAGGGCTGACCCAGAGCAGATTCTCAGTGGCCATACAGAGTACAGCTAAACAGCAGATTTAATGAGGTTGGAATTTCACACAATGCCTTATTCAAAGAATTCAGGAGGCAGGGAGAGCAGTTGTGATGAATTGCAGTTGCCCATGGCTTTGTATCAAGAAGCAAAACCTTTTCCACAAATAGTTCAAAAAAGATCAAAAATAGATACCAATTATAATTAGTTTTAAGATTCAAATTTTGAGGGGGAAACAAATGGGGACTCATGTCTCTCCTTTGTTAAGAAAGTCTCATTCATGAACTAAAAGTATGGAGCTTTATTTACTGCTCTGAAGTCAAAAAGGATCAAATATTTTTCCTACAATATTTTGACATAACCAGAATTTTCCCTTGGTTTTCCCACTTTGTAACACCTCATTTCTTTGTTTGCTTGTCTGATTGTCTTACTTAACTTAGAACTCACTGAAGACAGTATCTGAGCACCTGTAGACATTTAGCAAATGATTGTATCATGAATATTGAATGAAAATAAATGCAACTCATGCATACAGTCTGTGTTAAAATGAGACATAAAAAGCTCAGACATTTTCACTCTATTTCATGCCCTCAAGAAGCATCAGTGTAAGAATTTGATACACAGATCATTTATCTAGGAACCTAATCATCAGTTTTAATGTTGCAAATTCAACATCCAGTTTTATGAAATTTCCTCACCTTTTTTCTCNAAGCAGTGCCATCAGGAAATTTCTGTCCCAGAATTAAAGTGGTGAACTCAACCAGGGGAAATCTACACTTTGATTGTTATCCTTTTATAGGCTATAGACACTGAAGTAAATTTCTTTGTTCTTTTACTATATGGCCCTTCAATATTATTTATTATATAAAGGAAGAAACATTTTGTCTGAAAGATTCTACCAAATAAAAATGGAAAAAGAATTTATTTTGATCAGCAAAGAATGTAGAAATTTACTTAAGTAGTAAAGAATGCAGCTGTCTGACTTCGGTATTATGTTGCACCTCATGGTTCAGGCATCTTGTTTGCCTTAAATGGTTTCACAAGCAGGAGGGCTGACCCAGAGCAGATTCTCAGTGGCCATACAGAGTACAGCTAAACAGCAGATTTAATGAGGTTGGAATTTCACACAATGCCTTATTCAAAGAATTCAGGAGGCAGGGAGAGCAGTTGTGATGAATTGCAGTTGCCCATGGCTTTGTATCAAGAAGCAAAACCTTTTCCACAAATAGTTCAAAAAAGATCAAAAATAGATACCAATTATAATTAGTTTTAAGATTCAAATTTTGAGGGGGAAACAAATGGGGACTCATGTCTCTCCTTTGTTAAGAAAGTCTCATTCATGAACTAAAAGTATGGAGCTTTATTTACTGCTCTGAAGTCAAAAAGGATCAAATATTTTTCCTACAATATTTTGACATAACCAGAATTTTCCCTTGGTTTTCCCACTTTGTAACACCTCATTTCTTTGTTTGCTTGTCTGATTGTCTTACTTAACTTAGAACTCACTGAAGACAGTATCTGAGCACCTGTAGACATTTAGCAAATGATTGTATCATGAATATTGAATGAAAATAAATGCAACTCATGCATACAGTCTGTGTTAAAATGAGACATAAAAAGCTCAGACATTTTCACTCTATTTCATGCCCTCAAGAAGCATCAGTGTAAGAATTTGATACACAGATCATTTATCTAGGAACCTAATCATCAGTTTTAATGTTGCAAATTCAACATCCAGTTTTATGAAATTTCCTCACCTTTTTTCTCATTGAAAAATAGTCACAGGTTGATTATTTTATAACTTACTTTTTAGACCCAGGCATAAAACCTCGATCGTAAAAGCAGACTTTAGCCTCTGGGTTATGGATGTTAGTGGTGAGAACACCCTCCCCTTACATTAGAACTATATGACTCTGGGCATTTCCACATAACTTTTGGTTAATCTTGCCCTATACTTTATCAAATATTCATATGATGTAGAGGGATTTGTGATAGGAGCAGAGTGATTACAAAATTTCTCATCTAGATTTGGACAGTTTTGCTTACAACTAAAAAAATAAAAGATGAGGAAAGAATGGAGATGGAGAAGAAGAGAGAAGAAGAAAAAAAAAAAGAAAGAAAGGAAAATTGAGTAGGATGCTGAGACCGTAGGTGTAACAGACTACCATCAGGAAACTGAAGCAAAGCATCAGGCCACCCTGAAGAGAAGAAATGATCAAGTGAGCATCACTAACAGCAGTCCAGTTGATTTATAGTTGCTTCCCAAAGGTTGCCTTTTAATGTTGACATAAAGCCTTGATTCAGGCTTGACTGAGAGTACTGAATGCTCATTTCTCTCTTGATAGAAAGAAACTAAGATTATCCCTCCTCCCACTCTGTCCCAGGGTATCACTGAATCTTCAAATTGAGGTCTTCAAATTGGGATTCTTTTCAAGAATAGTTGTGCATACAATTTTAATGGAGTCAATTTATAGCTTTTCACCTACTCTTTTCTAGCATGGCATAGAGTTTTTAAAATTCCTTTTCTTAAGTTAATAACTATGTACAAAAAAGACATTATCCCACTCACCGATACCATCAGACCTTGCAAATTAATGTTGTCTTACATGCCTTCATTAAGGCACATCGATCTCAGTATGGAAGCTTTTGTTTCTCCCCATTCTATGCATCTTTCTGTTAAGAAACAAATAGGACATTAAAATGGTATATTTCCATCCTTGTAGAAAGTTCTTGGTAGATATGTGGTAGATTACTGGTGGTGTGATTGATGACAATTTTATTTAATGGCTCCAACTCTACCAAACCCCTACTATTTTCAAAGAATGTATTGTTCTTGAGAACACATATGGTTAGAGAAAGCAGAGAGCTTTAGGAGGAAATAATAAACTCTTTAAAATAGCTTTCATTCACATACTTCATGTAAGCAACTGCTAGAAGTTGTTTGCAATCTCTATTCCTAAAATGCATCATTAGGAGGAAAGTAAAGAATCTATATATACTCAGCATAATACAGATTACTCTAATATTTTTAAATGCAACTAGAGTGGTGTGGAGTACACTAAATTTTTAAAATTATAATACATACAATTTGCACATAATTATTTAATAGAATGTGATTTATCTTATTCAATAATGTAGTTAAACTTTATCAAATATTTTATTGAAATATTTATTGTCAATAAATCATCATCTTAGTTCACTGTAAATATTACACGTTAAAATATTTTCTACTTTTTACTAACAAAATTATACTGCTAATGTTGGACTGATTACTCTTCAGTTGTATATTCTGTTTTCTCCATGTAATACACAGAAAATTTTTGATTGTAATCTAATTAAAATAATATAGTTATTCTTGTTATTTGGGCTCCAAAATCACTGCAGATGTTTACTGCAGCCTTGAAATTAAAAGACACTTACTCCTTGGAAGGAAAGTTATGACCAACCTAGACAGCATATTCAAAAGCAGAGACATTACTTTGCCAACAAAGGTCCATCTAGTCAAAGCTATGGTTTTTCCAGTAATCATGTATGGATGTGAGAGTAGGACTAGTGAAGAACTGACTCTGATGTTGGGAAAGATTGAAGGCAGGAGAAGAAAGGGATGACATGGTTGAGATGAGGATGAGATGGTTGGATGGCATCACTAACTCAATGGACATGAGTTTGACTAAGCTCCAGGAGATGGTGATGGACAGGGAAGCCTGGAGTGCTGCAGTCCATGAGATCACAAAGAGTTGGACATAACTGAGTGACTGAACTGAACTGATTTTCATTTAATTTCCCAGAAGCTGAATGTCAGAATTGAACACATGCATAAACATATTTTCTGAAAGAACATAATATATCCATTACATCTTCTGCTTCTTAATCTATAATTTTGTTTTTCATACTAAATTATTGTAAGTTAAGTAATGCAATATGGGCTTCCCAGGTGGCACTAGTGGTAAAGAACTCACCTGCAAATACAGGAGACATAAGAGATGTGGGTTCGATCCCTGGGTCGGAAGATCCCCTTGAGGAGGGCATGGCAACCCACCCCAGTATTCCTGCCTGGAGAATCCCATGAACAGAGGAGCATGGCGGGCTTCAGTCCAAAAGGTTGTAAAAAACAGAACATGAATGAAGTGAGTGAGCACACATGCAATACAATATAGCATAAAACTCACTCAACTTCAATTACTTATATTAAATTCACATTTTAATTTTTTTAACCTGTTTTATCATATACTTTACCAGATGCTCTCTGGAATTTATTTTTCTCTCTTTTTTTTTGATATTCCTCAAATGCATATTAACAGATGCCTTTGAGTTGGAAAATATAAAGTGAAACTTTTTCTCATATAAAGTGTCTGGTTTGACTCATCAGTATGACAGTAAGAACAAGCATTATTTCTAAAGGTACAGTGTCAAAGAAAAGTCCCTTAAATGAACTAAATCAGGAAACTCTTAAGTTTTGCCCAAAGAACAAAAAGTTACAGCACATGAAAAAGAAAAAGGTATTTCATCAGAAAAATTGCTAAAGATGCTATAGGATTTGTGTCCCCAGTCTACTAATTCAGAGAATCTTAGGTTAATCAAAGTGTTTATAAAGAAAAAGAATAATAGGCTTAATTAGTTGGTGATTTGACAAGCCTAGGAAAGTAGTGATTTAATATGGTGAAATCATCTAAGAAGAAACTTGGCATTGCCTATGTTGTTTTAAATTTGAATATTCATATGCCTGTGTTTCAGAATTTTACTCCTAGGTATGCTCTTAAGAGCGTAGGGGCTGGGTATGTGTTTCCATTGTAGTTCAGATGGTAACAAATCTGCCTGCAATGCAGGAGACCCAGTCTTGATCCCTGGGTCAGGAAGATCCCTGGAGAAGTGTATGGCCCCCACTCCAATATTCTTACCTGAGACTCCCATGGATATAGGAGCCTGGCCGGATATAGGATATGGGAGTCCATGGGGTTGCAAAGAGTCAGACATGATTGAGCAACTAACACACACACACACACTCCCAAGAGACACTCTTGCCCATGACTTTCCAGACACCTATGTGAGAATATCATAACAGCAAAAATCTGGAAATAATCCAAACACCCACCATGGCAGACTGGATGAATAAACCATGTGTTACTCACACATTGGCACATACTACTCTAGTCAAAACAAATGAACTATAACAATGTGCCCTAACATGAGTGAATCTTAGCAACAAAAAATCTCTCAGAAAAACTTTTTTTGAATTGCTTTATAGAAATTGAGAAAACAAATGACACAAAAGATTGGATGGCCAAAAGACAAAAAAAACCTGAAAAACAAATTTATGCATAAGTCTTTCGTTTCAAACTCCTGGTTTTCATTATAAATAACAAAATTTCTAACTGATTACCTGTTGCAACAGAAAATTGAAAATTATATTTGATAATAGTATATCATGGGAGCTTCAGTATAGGAGATATTAAATGTCTTTGCTGAAAAACAAAATACTTTAAATTGCATCCTTTCCATTTTTTCAGTGTTGAGTCTATTAAGATCTCTGCAGCTGATTCAGGTCAATCTGGAAAATATTATTATATTAATAATTATGTTTACTAGCTACATGTATAACGTTTTAGACTGGAGTTGGTTTCAAGGCATTTATTTTGCCCAGATAAGAACATTTTATTTTAATGCATTTCCAAACATTCTTGAAACAGTTCACACATGACACAGTTCATAATACAACATAGAAGTTTGGAAATATTTCTTAATGAGAGAACTTGAAATATGCATATAAATCAACACATCCCTCCCTAACACAGGAATTGAAGTCTTTTTTAAAATTTTTCATTCAAGTAAATCTGTTCACTAAAACTTAGAGCTGTAGGCTATTAAGAGCAAAAAATAATTTAGGCTATTTAAAGAACCAATGGAATCCCTTCAACTGGGTCTGAACCCACATTTAGTTTTCAACAGATGAGAATAGATTCAGAATAGATTTCAGGTAATTAGATTTTATTTGTACCTACTGAATAGAGAGCAATATGCATTTTAGAAAAACTGAACATAATTTAGTTCCTCCCTCGCTTTCCCAAAATTTCTTTATTTTTTTTTACCAAGATGTAAAATAAAATGCTATAGTACTACGCATATGCCATACGTATGTCATCATTTCTTTAGTCTTGGCAGAACAAGCCCCAGGCAAGATTGTGAACGAAAAGATAGGCCTTGACATAACCAGACCTACTTTAGGCAATTTTCCTCTCCTCTTCATGATACTTTTCTTTGCATCCTTAAGGAACACCATCTTTGTAAAATTCCCTGACCCCTGCCAATTAAATCTGTTCTCAGCAAAGGGTTCAGCCTCACTTGTTCATCCTTCACTGTCAATTAATGGAAAGGTATTACTTTACCAGGGCTCTTGACATTTTAAGCCATCTTTCTAATTGTGGAATCAGTGGCTTTGTCCCCTGGAAAGCCAGATCAACTACTTAAGTAGGCTTGTCTTCTAATGTAGAAGTCAAAGCTGACCTGGCTTTCAAGTAAAAAGAAAAATAAACTTACTAAGAAGTCATTTCTTTAAGCAAACATGGTTGATTGAGATATTAATGCCCAATTAGTGATTCTGAGGTCACCAATTAAATGTCCTGACCACTCAGTCAATGATGATGACAGTTACTGTATATGGGACTTGTCATTATTTGCAGATCTGTCTCTTAGCTTTATGACCAGTGAATCACATTGTTCAAACTGAGCCCTGTCAACCTTAATTGTTTCACACTAGGGTAGCTCATCTGCTGCTGTCATTTCCCAGGTATTAATATTGACTCAAGCTCACTCCAATGTCTCCCAGAAGCCTTTCTTCTTCCAAAATTTGATAGGTTTATTTGCCCTAATTCAGGTTGTCATATAACTACTACTTTTTTTTCCTTAGCATCACACAACTTTCTGGGCCCACAAAGTGACCAAAGCAACATCTGAGAGTCTATCTGAATTGTTGGCATTGGCGACACCAGTTATTTAACTTAAATCATTTCCTAATAATATACACTTCATAAAGACAAGATTTATGTGAGCCCAGGATGGGCACATAGTGAGTACTTATTTTGTAAATAGATAAGGGGAATTTAGGTTTTCCTGAAGGTAAAAGAAAGGAGAATATATACCTTTTGATTGATATTCTGATTTTAATTTAAAAAAGTGCCTGAAGAGAAGACAGCCCTCTGTTTACCCCCATTATACACAAAAGCCGGAGTGGAGTCTGGGGGTTGCAAAGAATTNTTTTTTTCAAAGCACTCTGTTAAGCTAGCCTTAGGACTTAACTTTAGTGTCCCTGATCACAGGGTCTCTGAGGATGAGTCCCTTTATCTTGCAAGTCACAGCAAACTTGAGCAATTCCTGTTTTTCCTGCATGACAACAAACTTCTGCCTTTCCCCCTGGGTGTGCTCTGCAGTGCTGTTGGAGTCTGAGGCTTAACTCCTTAGGACAAGGAACTGAGTCCTCCGGGTAGTGCCATAACAATAGTTTAGTGATGCCTGACCTTGATGAGGTCTCTGTGCTATATTATAAAATGATACAAATGCCTTAGGATAAGAAAAGCCTCTTAATTTCTTCCCCCTATAGTTACATTATGCTTAATCTTAGTTATACAGAAAATTTCTTTGTGCCTGGCTGTAGAGCAGAGTCTTTCTATGTGAACATCAGGTATACATAAACCCTGCACTCATTTNTATTATAAAATGATACAAATGCCTTAGGATAAGAAAAGCCTCTTAATTTCTTCCCCCTATAGTTACATTATGCTTAATCTTAGTTATACAGAAAATTTCTTTGTGCCTGGCTGTAGAGCAGAGTCTTTCTATGTGAACATCAGGTATACATAAGCCCTGCACTCATTTTCTGATTCTCCTTTCCTCCTGCAACATAATGAAGTTATAGGCTTGCTTGGAAAACCATCGGGGATATAAAGCATGTTTTTCTTCTCCAAAATACCCAGTCCCCAGTCTGTCTTGATGGCTGACAGGCAAACAGAATTTTCTAATGGTCAAAAGCAAATGTAAGATATTTCAGTCCAGAGATGCAGTGTCCATTGTGTAAGAATTCTCTTGCTTCCAGGACACCACTCCTATTCACTGGAAATATTTGCCTAGGATTTCCTTCTTGATTATATTATTCTGCCTTCCGTTCTGTTGTTTCAGGAAATGAGGATATAGTGAGCTGGCTTTATAACATTTGCTTCGTAACAATCAAGGAGTTGGAAAACGTCATCTAAAATAACATCAATATCATTATAGTAGCGTTTTCTATCTGATACGTATGCGTATAATAGGTATATGAATTAGATTGGATTCATGCCAGATCCATTAAGTTCATTCAGGAAATATAATAGCAACATCATCCATAAGAAGCCTGGACCGAGTGAATAGATTGGGAATCTGAATTTTAATAGAAAGCAGTTGCTCAATTAGGAAGCAAGTGCTAAAATGGAAATATGTTCAATCAAGTCAATGCTCTCTGAATTTTGAAAATATTATTAGATATCTTTTTGATGATTATACAGTTATGAATTTTATGTGTGTATATGACTATAGATTGACATACATGTATAAAGTTAAACATATGTGTTTGTATCATATTGCACAAAATTACATGCATTTGTAGCTCGATTTAAAAAAAAGACAATAGCAACAAAGAGATGTAAAAACATCTCTGCTGCTAAGTTGCTGCTAAGTCGCTTCAGTCGTGTCCGACTCTGCGACCCCATAGACAAGGGCCCACTGTCTCTGGGATTCTCCAGGCACGAATACTGGAGTGGGCCACTATTTCCTTCTCCAAAAAACATCTCTAGTCTGTGTTAAATATTTATCTTTCATCATAAGACCGTATGAGCTGAGTAGCAACTTTGGAACTGGGTTCAAGTATTACTTTTAGGAATTACAGCCTCATCCACTTCTAAAGACCAGAAAGCTCACAAAACTAAGGCAAACTAATCAACTATAAAATCACCTCCAGGAGTAGAAGAAAGTGGTGCACTGCATACTTGAAACGTCACCAAAATAGAAATGCTTCCTGTAAATCATCTATGCTTCTGTTGATGTGTCGTACTAGAATGTATGAACTGAAGCTTGATTTCCCCATTTTTCAAGAAAATTCAGAAATCTGAGTTATATCTGAAGTGTAGGGGATTCTAAATTAAGTATTTATTCAACAATATAATTACCAGTTTAGCTCATAGCTAACTGATGATTTTCTCCTCATTTTTATGTTTATAGAACAAAAGACATCGATGTTTTTACTCATGATGTTTTTCTTGAAGATTCAATCAATCAGTCAAAATAGTGTGTGGCATCAAGTAAGTTCTCAGTAAAAGTTAGCAGTTATTATTTTAAATAAAGTATCTATTATTTTCAAATAATTTATTCAATAAACACTTTGTGCCTATTATTTTTCAGGCATCACATACAGAAATTGATATTGAGTTGTTGCAGATAAAGAAGTACCCTGGTTTGTGTGTATCTTAGCTTTCTTACCAAGTAATCTTTTTAGAGTTTATAAAGCAATGTCGCCAAGATGTGTTGGGAAAATTTTAACAATTGGCTCTCTAAAAATAGAAAGAGAACGAGAGAGATCACACAGAAGAGAGAGGGTTTCAAGGAGTCTTGATCTGTAGAATCTGCCAGTCTCCATGCGTAGATAGTCTTACAGTAGCTGATTTCAAGTTACTAGTATGAGGTTACTGAACACAAAGTTGGAAAGGCATGCTAAAAGGACTCCTGCAAGTCAGTTGAGATGGCTACAGACAACCCCTGAATATAAAGCTTGTTAGTTATGCTGTTTGGCAATTTGAAAGAGAGCAATTTTTATGTTCATGATAAAGCTTGGACACAAGCAGAAGTATCTTTTTGCCAAAAGTCAAACATAAGTTTAATAGGATACATAACAACATTAAATATAAGTTAAAGGGATCTCATCCGGAATCTAAAATCAGTGAAGAAACTAATTTTCTTTGGACTGGAAGGAGAAATGCAAACATCGTATAAAGATGACACAGTTTGTTTTGTCTTTTAAAAAGACATTTATATAGCACTTTCTACGTGCCAGGCATGATTCTAAGAACTTTATAAATGCTAACTGATTTGAACAATAACTCATTTCAAAAAGTAACTCATTAAAATGAATAGTCTTGGAGTATATTCATACTTTGATAAAAATAGCCAAGTTCTACAAAAGACTGGAAGTGCTTTTGCTATGTGTGGAATTCAGAGACAAGAGGATCTACAAGACAGCAGCTGTACTCTTCCACAAGAAGAATAGGGGCCTGAATAAGGAAAATGATGGATGCAGAAGGAAGGGAAATTCTTTAACTATAAATAAAATAGCTTAATAAAAAATGATTTAAAATAAAATAATATAACAAAATAATAATGTAATGAAAATAGCTGTGATTTTCAAATACATGGTTATACACTGCTTTGCAAATATTTTTTCAGTTGCTTACATTTTCATTCACATTTAGAGGACCTTGTGTGAGACACTATATTTGTTCTTAGGATGAGAAGTGCAATGGATAAAAGAGATTACTGATTTCCTGAAGCTCTCAGTCTAGTTGAGAGCTGATATTTTGTACACGTTAGGGTTAGTAGTAATGATACCAGCAGTGCAGAAAATGTCCCCCAAATTTGTCTTTCAAATAAAAGTTTATATTTTCTTTTTACAAATTACAGTGTGGAAGTGTTTCTGCAGCAAAAGTTTTGTACAGCAGGAACATTCAAAAACCCAGGCAAATTATATCTCATAGCTCTCATCATCAAGGTCCTAAAAGTGCTTTCCATTCTACAGATGAAGGAGAGACATTGGTGGATCATGCAAGAGGATTTTAAGGGTCAGTTGTGGGAAAGGCACATATCATCTCCATTCATGCCCCATTGCTGTTGCTACTGCTGCTAAGTCGCTTCAGTTGTGTCCGACTCTGTGCAGTCCCATAGATGGCAGCCCACCAGGTTCCACCATCCCTGGGATTCTCTAGGCAAGAATACTGGAGTGGGTTGCCATTTCCTTCTCCAATGCATGAAAGTGAAAAGTCAAAGTGAAGTCGCTCAGTTGTACCTGACTCTTAGAGACTCCATGGACTGCACCCCACCAGGCTCCTCCATCCATGGGATTTTCCAGGCAAGAGTACTGGAATGGGGTGCCATTGCATGCCCCGTTAACTACATCCAATTGCAAAGAAGGCAGGGAAAAACAGCCCAGCTGTGCACTCAGAGGAAAGGGAAAACCAGTGTGATGAAACCACAGTCTCTGGTATATATTCAGCTTCTCAGGTAATACAACATTACTAAACATAAATTACTGCATCCATTTTACAAATGAGAAAACAAAAGCTCAAAAAGGAATAAATAGCTTAACCAAGTTGATATACTTGGCTTCCCTGGTGGCACAGACGGTAAAGCATTCGCCTACGATGCGAGAGACCCAGGTTTGATCCATGGGTCGGGAAGATCCCCTGGAGGAGGAAATGGCAACCTATTCCAGTACTCTTGCCTGGAAAATCCCATAGATGGAGGAGCCTGGTGGGCTGCAGTCCATGGGGTCGCTAAGAGTCAGACATGAGTTGATGTCCAAGCTGAGATTTAAGACCAGATGATGACGTTATGGGTCGTCCCTGGTGGCTCAGCATTGAAGAATCTGCTTACAATACAGGATATCACCTGAAATGAGGGAGAGAGATCTGGGTTCTGACTTTGGGTCAGGAAAATCCTCTGGAGAAGGAAATTGCAACCCACTCCAGTATTCTTGCTTGGTGAATCCCATGAACAGAGGAACCTGGTCAGCTACAGTCCATTGGGTCGCAGAAGTCAGACATGACTGANTCAAGAGGCTCTTTAGTTCCTCTTTCCTTTTTCCCACAGTTTAGTTCAGTTCATTTGCTCAGTCGTGTCTGACTCTTTGTGACCCCATGAACTGCAGCATGCCAGGCCTCCCTGTCCATCACCAACTGCAGGAGTTCACCCAAACCCATGTTCATGGAGTCGGTGATTTCATCCAGCTTCCTCATCTTCTGTTGTCCCTTTCTCCTCCTGCCCTCAATCTTTCCAAGCATCAGGGTCTTTTCAAATGAGTCAGCTCTTCGCATCAAGTGGCCAAAGTATTGGAGTTTTTGCCACAAGCTTGGTATAAATTGTATATCAGAGTTTATTGATACTTCTGGCAATCTTGATTCCAGCTTGTGNCTCATCTTCTGTTGTCCCTTTCTCCTCCTGCCCTCAATCTTTCCAAGCATCAGGGTCTTTTCAAATGAGTCAGCTCTTCGCATCAAGTGGCCAAAGTATTGGAGTTTTTGCCACAAGCTTGGTATAAATTGTATATCAGAGTTTATTGATACTTCTGGCAATCTTGATTCCAGCTTGTGCTTCATCCAGCTCAGCATTTCACATGATATACTCTGCATATAAGTAAGGTAAATAAGCAGGTGACAATATAAAGCTCTGACATGCTCCTTCCTAAGTTTGGGACCAGTCTGTTGTTCCATGTCCAGTTCTAACTAGTGCTTCCTGACCTACATACAGATTTCTCAGGAGGCAGGTAAGGTGGTCTGACATGCCCATCTCTTGAATAATTTTCCAGTTTGTTGTGATCCACATAGTCAAAGGCTTTAGTGTAGTCAGCGAAGCAGAAGTAGATGTTTTTCTGGAATTCTTTTGCTTTTTCTATGATACAACGCATATTTCTATTTGATCTCTGGTTCTTCTGCCTTTGCTTAATCCAGCTGGAACATCTGGAAGTTCAGTTCATGTACTGCTGAAGCCTAGTTTGGAAAGTTTGAGCTAGCATGTGAAATTAGTGCAATTGTTCAGTAGTTTGAACATTCTTTGGCACTGCCTTTCTTTGGGATTGGAATAAAAAATGACCTTTTCCAGTCTTGTGGCCACTGCTGAGTTTTTCCAAATTTGCTGGCCTATTGAGTGTGGTACTGTCACAGCATCATCTTTTAGGATTTGAAACAGCTCAGCTGGAATTCCATCAGCTCCAGTAATTTTGTTCATAGTGACACTTGCTAAGGCCCAATTGACTTTACACTCCAACATGTCTGGCTCTATTTGAATGATCACACCATCATGGTTATCTGGGTAAGTCTATATAGTGATTCTCCATTTGTTTTTGAGTTGTCATTCAGTTCCATGTGACAAATTCATAAAATACATTCCTAGAACATGGGGAACTTGATGAAATGTCCCTACAACATTTTAAGTAGCTAATAGATACCATCAAGAATATTGTGAGAAGATATGTTTTAGTTATCTCTTTAATTTTATTAACAAAAGTTAATTTATAAGCAAGTATANCATTTGTTTTTGTCATTCAGTTCCATGTGACAAATTCATAAAATACATTCCTGGAACATGGGGAACTTGATGAAAGGTCCCTACAACATTTTAAGTAGCTAATAGATACCATCAAGAATATTGTGAGAAGATATGTTTTAGTTATCTCTTTAATTTTATTAACAAAAGTTAATTTATAAGCAAGTATATTTACATACACTGGGCGGTAATATGTAGTGAAATAATTTTATGTCTTGATAATCGATACTTTTATTAAACTCTCAGACTTAGTGGAAATGTACTTTCTTGGTACTTTGTTAGGATGGTAATAGGCACTTTTGTCTCAGATCAATAGATAGAATCACTTATTTTACATAGAGAGAAACAAAGAGATTTTCTATTGTCTTAAATTTCATTTTGCTCTGTCATGTGAACTCATTTTGAAGTCTCTTTCCTGTCTGCAATAAAATCATTTTGTGATAAACTGAGACAGAATGTGTTTCTCTTTTGAGGACATATCGTATATAGAGCAAAGTTTCAAAACAGCAAGTTAGATTTATTTTTATCATTAAAATCTGTAATGTTTAAAAAAGAATATAAGGAAAGGAGACAAACTTCCATGCTAAGAAATTCCATCGTTGAAGCCTTCTATAAAAATAAATAGCTGACCAAAGATGGGACCATTGTCTAGAAATTAGAACTGAGAAAAAAATAAACAAAACTCAAGCATTTATAGTTTGTACATCTGTCTATTTAAAGGGCTTCCAACCCCATATCCTGGTGCTGTTGTCAGGAAAGAAATGGAAAATCCAGTTACAATTGTCTCGTTGGTCTATCATTATTCAGGATGAAAACATAGTTTAGTCATTCACTAACTCAGAATTCTCTCTTTTTAGCAACTTAATACAGTATCATGAAACAACTGCCCCAGACAGTTTATAACAAGATTCTGTGCCAAAAATACATCACTTGTAAGGAAAACAGGAAACAGCAAAGAGAAAGTCAACTTTAACCAGTTTTCTGAGTCACCTCTTCCTGTGAATTCATCTTCTCATAAAACTCCACTTTTTAAGGAGAGTTAAAGTGAATTAGAGGAAAGACTTAGAGTCCAATAGTGCTGTAAACTGGTCTGAGCCACCAGGTTTTCTAGGGGTTAGTTCGAGGCCAAATCATTAAGTTCCAAATACCTCTTTGACANTCATCTTCTCATAAAACTCCACTTTTTAAGGAGAGTTAAAGTGAATTAGAGGAAAGACTTAGAGTCCAATAGTGCTGTAAACTGGTCTGAGCCACCAGGTTTTCTAGGGGTTAGTTCGAGGCCAAATCATTAAGTTCCAAATACCTCTTTGACACTATCTCCTCTCCCAGTTCTGTGCTCAAATCCTCCCCTACTAGATAACCAGGATCTTACTGCATTATCTGGTTTCCCAGGGCCTAGCCCTGTACTCTCTGACAGTAGTGCTATTAACATGCCAGTTTAGCCAATTAACATGTTAAACTAGTGTCAAGTGCAGATACAGATGAAGGTTTCCTGAAAGAATCTATGCCATTGTTTCCTACTATTTGGAAACCCGTGGATCATAGCTCACTGACACCTCTGTCCCTGGGATTTCCTAGGCAAGAATACTGTAGTGGATTGCCATTTCTTTCTCCAGGGGATCTTCCAATCCAGGGATCGAATCTGGGTCTCCTACCCTGCAGGCAGTTTCTTTACCACTGAACTATCAGGGAAGCACTGTGAAAGATTCTGGGGTTACACAAACTCTCTTAGAACTTCCTCAAGGACAAAGATGGCCAATTGCTAATAGTAATCAAAAGTTGCAGTCAGAAATTGTTAGCTGTTTACTGTATTCAGGAGGAATCATTGTCTTAGATCGTCTCATTAAAACATTACAACCAAATCAAAGTTCTTGGGTATGTCTACTGAAAAAAATGCATGAACTCAAAATTGAGAATTGTACTTTTTCTGCAGAATTTCTGAGGACTTGCAGCCCTGAGACAGTCTCTCAGATAGCTCTAAGGGACTGCTCTGAAGAGGTAATAGTGTAGCCAGGATATATAGGAGTTTTGTTTAAAGAAAAAAGAGTACCAAAAGGTTACTGTTAATTAAAGAAAACCAGGCATCTCAAGTTAATAAGTTAATGAATTTAGTGCTTTTTTGTGTATGAAAGTGAAAGTCACTTAGTTGTGTCTGACTCTGCAACTTCATGGATGATAGCCCACCAGGCTCCTCTGTCCAAGGGATTTCCCAGTCAAGAATACTGGAATAGGTTGCCATTTCCTTCTCCAAGAGATCTTCCTGACCCAGGGATTGCACCTGGGCTCCTGCTTTGAAGACAGTCTCTTTACTGTCTGAACACCAGGGAAACCCTTTCTGTGTATGGAAAGATGCAAAAGTCTGGGCTCATTGAAATTATTCCTTTGATATGTACCTCAGCTATCTGGAACTGATATCCTGTGCTTTCCTACCCTGAATTCCCTCAGGGATTACCCACAGGGCATCCTTTGTTTACTCATATGGCAAGCAACATTTTTCATTCACAGGTAATTGTATATTATATATATAATATAGGTTTCCCCAAATGGCTTAGCGGTAATGAATCCACCTGCAATGCAGGAGACACAGGAGATATGGGTTTGATCACTGTGTTGGAAAGATCCCCTGGAAGAGGAAATGGTAACCCACTTCAGTATGCTTGTCCAGAAAATCCTATGGGCTGAGGAGCTGGGCCAGCTAGAGTCCATGGGGTCACAAAGAATCGGACACCACTGAGCCCATGTGGGCACGCACACACACACATGCGCGCGCACACACACACATGCACAGACTACATATATATTCTATGTAACTATCTGTCTATCTGTATTTTAGTCCAGAAGAAGACTTGAGGCTTAAATGTTAAGTACCATTCCAGAGGATCCCTAGATGTTACCAGGTGGAGCAAGGTCTCAATCTGTAGGCCAGTCTGAATTCCAGGTCTGTCAATTTGCTGATCTACATGGTGATGTTTCCTGAGGATGTTTCTTTAGAGATGAGACAGCAACATTGTATTATAACTCTTGACAGGGAGTGCCCTGGAACTTCTCACACACAAATGAGAACTTCCTGACTCCTGGCAGTGAAGGCTATGGTGCAAATTTCTAAAATGATTCAAACACACCCTCTGATTGAGGGCACACGCTGGTTCATCAAGACTTGGGTGAACATCAGTGTCATTTGATACAGACAGGAAACCACCAGCCAGAGAGTCACTGGAGCACAAGTTCAGTGATTCAAGTGCTAGTCATGCCTGCCTCTGCAGGTACAAGTCCATGGCAGGCAGTGCTGGAAACTCTCGGCAATTCCTCTGGTTAAGTTTAAGTTTCAGTGGAAGAGACGTCCTTCGGGAGGCAGCTGTGATGGATTTTCGAATAAAGATAAAAGTCCTTGTTCTCTGGATGGATTTGAATCCAAACCCCACGTTCCTTCATAGTTCTTTCTTAACAAGCCTTTCTCAGCCATGTCGCTTAACGAGCTAGGTCCTAAAGTGGGAAATTTGGTTCTCAATCTTTCCCTCCCTTTGCCATTTTTCTCCATGTTTTGGTCTGTTCTTTCCATTTGAGAGGAAATCTGGGACTCTGGAGTTGTATTCCAGCAGGCTATGCCCCAAGGACTATGCCTACACCTGCAAGACACACTCCAGTGTGCAAATAGAGACTTGAACAGTCTTCCTCGCTTGGGATTCCAGCCCTGCTTCCCTGGTTATCTAATTTAAAATTTGGTCTTAGTTTTTCTGTCCCCTCCATCATTAGAGACTCCTAATCTCACAAGGTGGGGGTGTAAACAAAGGAAAATAAAGAATATTATTCACCACCCAGTTTTACAAGAATTAAGTCATTAGTCACTGTAGTTGCTGCCTCTGTAAGGCATCCTGAGAAGAATTCAGGATGAAAAACGGGACAAAGCATTCTGGACAGGCAGGGCCCTTAGATTAGCTAGATGTATATCTCGGGAAAAAGTTTAATGAACTCTGATTCTTGCATCTTCTCATTTACAGAAAAGCACTNATATCTGTGTCTCTTTTGCTGTCTTGCATATAAAGTCGTTGTTACCATCTTTCTAAATTCCATATATAGATATTAATATACTGTATTGGTGTTTTCCTTTCTGACTTACTTCACTCTGTATAATAGGCTTCAGTTTCATTCACCTCATCAGAACTGACTCAAATGTGCTCTTTTTAATAGCTGAGTAATATTCCATTGTGTATATGTAACAAAGCTTTCTTATCCATTCGTCTGCTGATGGACAGACATGGACATCTAGGTTGCTTCCATGTCCTAGCTATTGTAAACAGTGTTGTGATTAACATTGGGGTACACGTGTCTCTTTCAATTCTGGTTTCCTTGGTGTGTGCCCAGCAATAGGATTGCTGGGTCAGATGGCATTTCTATTTCCAGGTTTATAAGGAATCTCCACTCTGTTTCCCATAGTGGCCGTACTAGTTTACATTCCCATCAACAGTGTAAAAGAGTTCCCTTTTCTCCACACCCTCTCCAGCATTTATTGTTTGTTGATATTTTGATAGTGGCCATTTGACTGATAAGAGATGGTACCTCACTATGGCTTTTATTTGAATTTCTCTGATAATGAGCGAGGTTGAGCATCTTTTCATGTGTCTGTTAGCCACCTGTATGCCTTCTTTGGAGAAATGTCTGTTTAGTTCTTTGTCCGATTTTTGATTGGGTTGTTTATTTTTCTGGTATTGGGCTGCATGAACTGCTTATATATTTTTTGAGATTAATTCTTTGTCAGTTGCTTTGCTATNCTGACTTACTTCACTCTGTATAATAGGCTTCAGTTTCATTCACCTCATCAGAACTGACTCAAATGTGCTTTTTAACAGCTGAGTAATATTCCATTGTGTATATGTAACAAAGCTTTCTTATCCATTCATTTGCTGAATGGACAGACATGGACATCTAGGTTGCTTCCATGTCCTAGCTATTGTAAACAGTGTTGTGATTAACACTGGGTTACACGTGTCTCTTTCAATTCTGGTTTCCTTGGTGTATGCCCAGCAATAGGATTGCTGGGTCAGATGGCATTTCTATTTCCAGGTTTATAAGGAATCTCCACACTGTTCCCCATAGGGGCTGTACTAGTTTACATTCCCATCAACAGTGTAAAAGAGTTCCCTTTTCTCTACACCCTCTCCAGCATTTATTGTTTGTTGATATTTTGATAGTGGCCATTTGACTGGTATGAGATGGTACCTCACTGTGGCTTTTATTTGAATTTCTCTGATAATGAGCGAGGTTGAGCATCTTTTCATGTGTCTGTTAGCCACTGTATGCCTTCTTTGGAGAAATGTCTGTTTAGTTCTTTGGCCCATTTTTGATTGGGTTGTTTATTGTTCTGGTATTGGGCTGCATGAACTGCTTATATATTTTTTGAGATTAATTCTTTGTCAGTTGCTTTGCTATTATTTTCTCCCATTCTAAAGCCTGTCTTTTCACCTTGCTTATAGTTTCCTTCATTGTGCAAAGCTTTTACATTTAATTAGGTCACATTTGTTTATTTCTGATTTTATTTCCATTACCCTGGGAGGTGAGTCATAGAGGATTTTTCAGTGATTTATGTCAGAGAGTGTTCTGCCTATGTTTTCCTCTAGGAGTTTTATAACTTCTGATCTTACATTTAGATCTTTAACCCACTTTGGGTTTATTTTTGTGTATGGTATTAGAAAGTGCTCTAGTTTCATTATTTCACAAGTGTTGACTGGTTTTCCCAGCACCTCTTGTTAGAGATTGTCTTTTCTCCATTGTATATTTTTGCCTCCTTTGTCAAAGATAAGGTGTCCATAGGTGTATGGATTTATCTCTGGGCTTTCTATTTTGTTCCACTGATCTATATTTCTATCTTTGTGCCAGTGGCATATTATCTTGATGAAGGTAGCTTTGTAGTATGATCTGAAGTCAGGCAGGTTGATTCCTACAGTTCCATTCTTCTCTCTCAAGATTGCTTTGGCTATTTGAGATTTTTCTGTGTTTCCACACAAATTGTGAAATTATTTGTTCTAGTTCTGTGAAAAATATCGTTGGTAGCTTGATAGGGATTGCATTGAATCTATAGATTGATTTGGGTAGAATACTCCTTTTTACTATATTGATTCTTCTGACCCATGAACATGCTATATTTCTCCATCTATTTGTGTCATGTTTGATTTCTATCATCAGTTTTCTGATCAGTTTTATAGTTTTCTATACATAGGTCTTTAGTTTCTTTTGTGTTTTATTCCTAAGTATTTTATTATTTTCCTTGCAATGGTGAATGAGATTATTTCCTTAATTTCTCTTTTTATTTTCTCATTGTTAGTGTACAGGAATGCAAGGGATTTCCATGTATTAATTTTATATCCTGCAACTTTACTATATTCATTGATTAGCTCTAGTAATTTTCTGGTGGTGTCTTTAGGGTTCTCTATGTAGAGGATCATGTCATCTGCAAACAGTGAGAGTTTTATTTTTCTTTTCCAATCTGCATTCCTCTTATTTCTTTTTCTCCTCTGACTGCTGTGGCTAAAACTTCCAAAATTACTTTGAATAGTAGTGGTGAGAGTGGGCACCCTTGTCTTATTCCTGACTTTAGAGGAAATGCTTTCAATTTTTCACCATTGAGGATAATGTTTCCTGTGGGTTTATCATAAATGGTTTTATTATGTTGAGGTGTGTTCCTTCTATGCCTGCTCTCTGGGGAGTTTTTTTTTTTTTTTATCATAAATGGGGGTTGAGTTTTGTCAAAGGTTTTCTCTACATCTACTGAGATAATCACATGGTTTTGATATTTCAATTTGTTAATGTGGTGTACCACATTGATTGATTTGCAAATATTGAAGAATCCTTGCATCCCTGGGACAAAGTCCACTTGATCATGATGTGTGATCTTTATAAGTTGTTGGATTCTGCTAGAATTCTGTTGAATTGCTAGAATTTTTTGAGGATGTTTGCACATCTATATTCCTCAGTGATACTGTCGATCTGAATTTTTAGCTAAAGTCCTTTTGTTTCTCTGATACTTTTCTCCATAAATTAGTTCCACTTTCCATCAAATTTTCACCCTCTCCATCCCTAGTACCATATTTAAGTCAGTCTTCCAAAGAAATGTCTTGACTATGGTTTCTTATTGCTACCATCATCTTTTCCTCTCTTGTCCCTTCTTGAAAAAGGTGTCTCCATTTACTTCCCCCCCCCCCCAATTTGATACCTACTGCTTAACTTGCTGCATTTAGACACATATCCAGTCTTCCACAATGTGACTGTTAACTTTCTGTGTAACATGGCTGGATCACGGGATGCCCAAATATTTGGCAAAACATTATTTCTGGGGTATTGGTTGGGTGGGGGTCTCTGAATGAAATTAGCATTGAAATGAACACAGGAAAGTGGTTTGCTTCACAGATAAGGAGAGGTATCACCCCATCTATAAAGAACAGAACAAAAATGTTGAAGAAGGAAGAATTCAGCCTTTCTCGTTGGATTGTTTAATCTGGGGCATCTGTCTTCTGTTCCCAGGGCTACAGGGTCTGAGGCTTCAGCCTTGGACTGGAAGTACCTCATAAGCTTCCCCCTTTGGACTTCAATTTAATTATATAATGGGGTTTTGCTGGGTCTCCAGATTGTAAACAGCAGATGATGGAATTTCTCAGCCTCCATAATTGTGTGAGTGAATTTCTAATAGTAAATATCATTTTACACACACACACACACACACACGCTTATTAGAAACTTATTAGAAGTGTAAGACTTTGAAGTTCAAGCTTCAGTGGCTTCATGATACATTTACCTCTCCTGCAAACTTATTTTTCTTTTCATCAACTACTGAGATTGCTCTCATTCGAATCATCAAATACTTGTTGATTCTATCAGAGAGGGTGCATTTGAAAAATTGCTTGTATGAATTTGTGATTTTTTGTTCAAAATGCCTATCCCATGGGACTTCAAAGATGTTGATTCTTTGGCATCTAGAATCCAGTACAAATAATACAGCTTGACAACCATTTGAATCTCATTTCTTACTCAGTAATCTTTTTTTTCGCTCATCCAAAAATCTTCCCCAAGATGTTGGTTCTGTGTATGCTTGTTTTTCTGAAATTCAGGGAGGATGACCTCAGTGTGGTACTGGTTATATAGCTTCTGCCCGATAGTTGGTGGCTTCTTATCATATAAAAATTTGTATGCATTTCCAGTCTTTCTTCCCTTTCCCATTGATTACTTCCCATCCATTTTTTGAAAGTCAGGAAATGATAAGATTGCAAAATTTATGTTCGATAAGTTTGTAGATACAAAATTATGTACCTAGGTTCATTAAAATATGTCATGAAAATATGACTGTAGCCCACCAAGCTCCTCTGTCCATGGGATTCTCCAGACAAGAATATTGGAGTGGGTTGCCCTTTCCTTCTCCAGAAAATATGACAGAACATGACAAAAACAACCATAATTATCTTTGGGAAGATTTGGTGTAACTGAGAGTAAAGAGAAGCATTCACTTTTGAAAGTAGTCT
Organism: Neotragus moschatus; assembly: GCA_006410615.1. Taxonomy (NCBI): domain Eukaryota; kingdom Metazoa; phylum Chordata; class Mammalia; order Artiodactyla; family Bovidae; genus Neotragus; species Neotragus moschatus. Next base: position 3,423,570 of record SJYA01001512.1, read on the forward strand.
TTTGAAAAACTAGTTGTCATATAGCTGACATAGAGTATACTGGATATATTTAAATTGTACAGTTAAAAAACTTTTCACATAGGTAAACAACTATGCAATCATCACCACAAACAAGATAGTAAATACATCCATTACTTCTAAAAATTTCCTCTGAACTCTTTATGGTACTTCCCTCTATTTCCTTCTACCCATTTCCATCCTAAGATTATTACTCATCTTTCTGTCAATATCAATTAGTCTGTATTTTCTAGAATTTTCACATAAATAGAATCATAGCATATCTATTCTCCTTTGGCTTCTTACACATCACTTTATTATTTTGAGACTCACCATATTATATCAATAGTTAATAATTATTTAGTTACTCTGCTGAGATTTTGATTAGTATTACCTTTAACACACATATAGAATAATGTTAGCTTCATAAAATAAGTTGGGGAGTGTTTTCTTCTCTTCACATTTCTAGAAGAATTTGTTTGGAATTGCCATTATTTATTTATATTTTTAATGTTTGATTGAACTTTCCAGTAAAACCATCTAATCCTGAATCTTTTCTTCTTTCTTTTTTCTTTTCTTTCTTTCTTTTTATTTATTTATTTATTTTTAGCAATTTGTAAAGATTTGAAGCATGGTTAATATACATTGGGCTTTTCCTTTTGGAACATTTTAAATTAAAACTTCAATTAGTTTGCAAACTGATTATTCAAAATATTTATTTCTTATTGATATTGCTTTGGTGGTTTGTTTCCTTCAAGAAATTTGTCCATTTGATCTGTATTTTCATATTTATTGTCATAAAATTACTATAATATTTCTCTATTAACTTTTAATTTCTGCAGAATTTGCAGTGATTTCAATCTAATTTTTACCATCAATAATTCAGTCTTCTCTCTCTCTTTTTCTAATTCCTTTGACTAGAGCATTATAAATTATATTGATTTCTTAAAAAATCATTTTGCTTTCATTTTTTTTCCCCATTGCTAGTCAGTTTTCCATGTCATTGATTTTTCTTTCTATTTAATTTCTTTCTCCTTCTTCCTTGAGCTTATTAACCTCTTTTTCATATTTCTTAATGTTAATGCTGAGGTAACTGGTTTGGTACTCTTCTTAGTTTCTAATGTAGATGGCTAATGTTGTAAATACATTTTTCCTCTAGCTATTATTATTTTTCATGTGTCATGCTTTTATTTACATTCAGTTCAAACTTCTTTTAGTTCCCTTTTTGATTAACTTTATGATCCATGGAGTAGGCATAGATGTGCTGCTTAGATTCTAATATTTGTAAATTTTCTAGAGATCTTTTTTGTACTAATTTCAAATTTAATCACACTGTGGCCAGAGAACATACTTAGTATTATTTGAATCCTTTCAGATTTACTGAGATTCTCTTTGCTGTCTAAAATAGAGTCTAATTTCTTCTTAATTGTATAGGCTGCTGTTGTTGTTCAGTCACTCAGTAGTGTCTGACTTTTTGAAACCCCAAGGACTGCAGCATTCTGGCTTCCCTATCCTTTCCTCTCCTGAAGTATGCTCAAACTCTTGTTCATTGAGTTGATGATGCCATCCAACCATCTCATCCTCTGTCACCCTCTTCACCTCTTGCCTTCAACTTTTCCCAGCATCAGGGTCTTTTTCAGTGAGTCAGCTCTTCACATCTGGTGGCCAAAGGATTGGAGCTTCAGCCTCACCATCAGTCCTTCCAATGAATATTCAGGGTTGATTCCATTTATGATTGACTGGTTTAATTTCCATGCTGTCCAAGGGACTCTCAAGAGTCTTCTCCAGCAACCACAGTTTGAAAGCATCAGTTCTTTGGTGTTCAACCTTCTCTATATCCCAACTCTCACATCCATACATGACTACTGGAAAAAACATAGATTTGACTGAATGGACATTTGTTGGTAAAGTGATGTCTCTGCTTTTAATGATGTCACTGCCTAGGTTTGCATAGCTTCTCTTCCAAGGAGCAAGTGTCTTTTAATTTCATGGCTACAGTCACCGTATGCAGTGATTTTGGAGCTCAAGAAAATAAAGTCTCATTGATTCCATTGTTTCCACATCTATTTGCCATGAAGTGATGGGACCAGATGCCATGATCTTAATTTTTTTACTGGTGAGTTTTAAGCCAGTTTTTTCACTNAAAGTGATGTCTCTGCTTTTAATGATGTCACTGCCTAGGTTTGCATAGCTTCTCTTCCAAGGAGCAAGTGCCTTTTAATTTCATGGCTACAGTCACCATATGCAGTGATTTTGGAGCTCAAGAAAATAAAGTCTCTCATTGATTCCATTGTTTCCACATCTATCTGCCATGAAGTGATGGGACTAGATGCCATGATCTTAATTTTTTTACTGGTGAGTTTTAAGCCAGTTTTTTCATTCTCCTCTTTCATCTTTTTCAAGAGGCTCTTTAGTTCCTCTTCACTTTCTGCCATTAGGGTGTTGTCATCTACTTATCTGAGGTTATTGATATTTCTTCTGGAAATCTTGATTTCACCTTGTGATTAAACCAGCCCAGCATTTCACGTGATGTACTCTGTGTATAAGTTAAGCAGAGTGACAATATACAGCCTTGACATATTCCTTTTCTAATTGGAAAACAGTCTGTTGTTCCATGTCCAGTTCTAACTGTTGCTTCTTGACCTGCATACAAGTTTCTCAAGAGGCCCGTAGGGTGGTATGGTATTCCCATCTCAGAAATTTTCCACAGTTTGTTGTGATCCACACAAAGGCTTTAGCATAATCAATGAATCAGAAGTAGATGTTTTCCTGGAATTGCTTTGCTTTCTCCATAATCCAGTGGATGTTGGCAATGATCTCTGGTTTCTCTGTCTTTACGAAATCCAGCTTGTTATATAAGTTATCCCAACTTATATAAAGTTATATAAAGATATGGAGATTGGGGTATGTGTTGGCTATCATAATTGTCTGTTTTATATTAGTCTATGTGCAGCTGGAGACTCAAAATGGTCACATGGAACTTACCTTGTATTCAGGTTGCTATAGTAAAAACATAAACCAATTCATGAACACATGAGTTATAGATTGTAATAAGTACTACAAAGCTCCTAATTGGAATGAAAGAATAAAACATAAAGGGGCTGATTGGTACTATTTTACTCAGGGTAACTGGGAACAGACTGCCAATAGAGAACAATTAACTCATAAGGATAGAATGAATCATTCAAATAGTTAAGGAAAGAGGAATACCAGCAAAGGGAAGTTTCTTGGCATTGGAGAGACAGCATACAGTCAGTATTTAGGTGTAAATCCCACACATATATAAAATCTGGATGTGGGAAACTGTGATAGACTAATGAATGAAAGACAGGAAATTTTTTTTAAAATGAAAAATAATCTGTGTTCATGGGATGAAAGACTTAATATTTTTACAATATCACTTCTTCCTGATTTGATCCATATCTCCAGTGAAATCCTAAACAAAATCTTAGATAATTTTATAGATATTAACCAACTGATTCTAAAATTTATATGGAGATAGAAAAGATCTAGCATAGCCCACACAATACTGATGAAAAACAAAGGTGAAGACATAGTATCTGATTTTAAGAATTACTATGAGACTACATTAATCAAGACATCTGGAAGTAGTGAAAGAATAGACATACAAGTCAATGGAACAAAATTTAATGACCAGAACAGACTCCCATGAATATTAACTTCAGAGGACAGTTTGTCACTCTCTTATAAAGCTAAACCTCAATTAACATATGACCCCAAAGTCATACTCTTAGGTATTAATCTGACTGGTTTAAAACATGTTTCCATGGAAAAACTTACACATAGATGTTTATAGCACATTTATTCATAATCACCAAAAACTGGAACCAATCAAGTTGTTTTTTAGTTGGTGAATGAATGAATGAACTGTGGTACATTAAAGTACAAAATGCTATTTGACAATCAAAAGGAATGGCTATAATTCCACACAGCAACAAGGATGCATCTTAAAAGCATATTTCTAAGTACAGAATCAAGACTGAGATTGTTAAAATCTGTGTGATTCCATTGACATGACAGTTTGAAAGAGATAGAACTATAAAAGGTGAAAAACAAATCACTAGTTACCTGGAGTTTTGAAAAGAGGAAGGGTTGTTTGGTGAAGCACAAGGAATTTTTAGGTTGCTGAAACGATTCTGCATGATTCTTTTTGATATGTGACACTATTTGCTTTTCAAAACTATCATTTTATAGCGAAAGTGAAACTTAGAGTTTCTAAATTAAAAATAAAATCCACTAGGAGGGTGGGGGATTTCTAGATTGATTTCAGACTGTGGTACAAATATCTGTCCTACAAATATATTACACAACCAAATGAAGGTGATGAAAAGAGGGATGTTGACCTCAGTAACTTTAAAAATGACTGGAAGCTGCAAGTCTAATGCAAAAGGGACTGTATATAGGCACTGCAGTCTAGTGAGTAAAGTCATATCTCATGAGGGTATGAGTTAATTTTGAAACTGCTTTACATGTATATGGAGTTGATCACATGAAATTGATGGTGGCTGTTGGGAAGCATTCATGTATGTGTATGCATGTGTGCATGTGTTTATACGTGAAGTGACATATTGAATACATATATATGTGAAATGTGTATTCATATAAAATGAAAATGTAGATTTCTGTCAATATATAAATAAGAGAATTTGTCTTAACTGAGTTTCAAATTTTTTTGCATCATAGCTCTTCTGAATTTCACAGTAAAAGTGGATCATTAATCTGTAGTATTTCTTTGCTGAGATTGATACTCATATTCTTGTTTAATAGCTGTGGTGATAGATTTTGTGTTGTTATACGCTGAGAACACTGTGATATGTTCAACAATGGAGTTATTTTCCACAGGCTGGTATTAGGTTTAGTGACAGGCAATACAACAGAGTGAATCTTTAACCAAATAATAAAATCATAATGTGTTAATTCCAAACAATTTTTTAGAATCTTAATTTGCTTGTTATTATATTATTGCTACAGATTTGAGATGCTTTTTTGAGACTTTATTTCTTCCATAGGTTTTAGGTCCTCAGCAAAATTGAGAAGCAAATACAGAGATTTGCCCTATATCCCTTGCTCTAAACACATTCTTATCAACATTCTCCACCAGAGTGATTTGTTACAAATCATTTATTATAACTAATAAACATACATTTTCACAGCAGAAGCATTCAAAGTCAATGGTTTACCTTAGAGTTACATTTTGGTGACATACATTTTATGGGTTCGGGTAAATGTACGGCATCCCACTCCATTACTCTTGCCTGGAAAATCCCATGGACAGAGGAGCCTGGTGGGCTGCAGTCCATGGGGTCGCTAAGAGTCAGGCTCGACTGAATGACTTCTCTTTCACTTTTCACTTTCATGCATTGGAGAAGGAACTGGCAACCCACTCCAGTGTTCTTGCCTGGAGAATCCCAGAGATGAGGGGGCCTGGTGAGCTGCCGTCTATGGGGTCACACAGAGTCGGACACGACTGAAGCGACTTAGCAGCAGTTAGCAGCAGCATAATGACACGTGTCTATCATTATAGTATCATGCAGTTGTTTTTTTTTTTTTAACTGCCCTAAAGTTTTTCTGTATTCCACATATTCCTACATGCCAGATTTTATTTCACTTTGTGTTGCTGACTTTGTAGAAACTAAACTAAACTTTAATATGAGAATCTCCTAAGAACTTCTCTTTCACTTAATTGAAGTCAAATTTACTTAAAGCACTTTCTGGATGTGGTCAATACCTGAGGAATCAGCTGCCTCAAATCCAACAGGATTTATATAAAGAGTAAGAAAAGGGTGGACTCCAGGAGTTGGTGATGGACAGGAAGGCCTGGCATGCTGTGGTTCATGGGGTTGCAAAGAGTTGGACACGACTGAGCGACTGAACTGAACTGAAGAAAAGAACAAACAGCTTCTGATTGAGAATAATCTGATTTCACCTCAAGTCTGTACTGGCTTTGGACTTCTGGGGTCTGGATTTATGTTATTTGCAAACAATCTATGTCACCTCTCTCAATATGTATATTTTAGCTTTTATCTTAGGTTTCATATTGGCCCTATCCTTTTGCAATCTCAAAAAGGATATAGCATCTATTTGTTCATTGTCCTGAAAGTTTAAATCTTAGACTTGATTTAGAATATGGGATTTTTAGGAGCTCCAGCTCCCTGACTTCATGTTAGATTTTCTTCAATCTATAAATGATCGTCTAAAATGAAAACACTTTTCTGTGATTGTGTAAAACAAACTGAAATCAGGGTACAGAAACTGGCTAGAATTTAATTGGTCTTAAAAAGAAAACAGGATGCTGACTCAAGTTTTGTATTTATTCCCTTCATTTGTTAGCCCCTACAATATTTCTTCTGTGAGGTCTTTGTTTGTACAGTGTAACTTCCACGGTTATTATCCAGCATAAATTATATACTTTGCTTATGCTTGAGATGTTAAACTACTTTAAGTTGTCCTACAAAAANAACTGGCTAGAATTTAATTGGTCTTAAAAAGAAAACAGGATGCTGACTCAAGTTTTGTATTTATTCCCTTCATTTGTTAGCCCCTACAATATTTCTTCTGTGAGGTCTTTGTTTGTACAGTGTAACTTCCACGGTTATTATCCAGCATAAATTATATACTTTGCTTATGCTTGAGATGTTAAACTACTTTAAGTTGTCCTACAAAAATATCTATCTTAAATTATGTTTCCTAAGAGACTTGACCCTCTCCTTACTTGATTATACTTTCTAAGTTTATGAAATATTTACTGTGCTTTAAGAACTGTTGTAGATATTAGGAATAAAATAATGAGGAAGACATGATTTTTCCCTTACAGATTCTATCAATAGAAAAGACTAAATATTGTACAACAGGCATGTTAATTGTTATGACAGAAAATTTCAAGGTGTTGTGGGAAATCATTTTTCCACAGTACTTTTTGAAAAATTATTGTTAAAAAAGAGGGTTAAAATGAGATGCAGCAATTGAACAATAACTTTGATCAGAGGTTAAGATGACTTTAAAAATCAGTTTGCAAAAGTCAAGTCAAATTGAATTCATTAGACAGAATTGGAAATTACAGGTCAAAAAGGAATATATGTATAATTTTATAATTAAAAATTTAAAGATTAAAATATCTGTGTGTGCATGAAAGTCATTCAGTCGTGTCTAACTCTTTGTGACCCAGAGAGTATAGCCCGCCAGTCTCCTCTGTCCATGGAATTCTCCAGGCAAGAATACTGGAGTTGGTTGGCATGTCCATCTCTAGGGGATCTTCCCAAGCCAGGGATTGAACCTGGGTCTCCTGCATTGCAGGGAGATTCTTTACCATCTAAGCAACTTTTGAAAAATTATTGTTAAAAATGAGGATTAAAATAACACGCAGCAAATGAATAATAACCTTGATCATCAGTTATGATATCTTTTAAAATCAGTTTTCAAAGGTCAAGGCAAACTGAATTCATTAGACAGAACTGGAAATTCCAGGTAAAAGAGAAATATATGTATAATTTTGCAAATTGAATTTTAAAGATTAAAATATCTACATCAAATCAAATTGCAAGTGACTATCAAGATATTCTAGTTTCCTTAGTAAACTATATCTTATTATCTATATCTACAGCTGATATGTTGTTTCTGTATTTTACCTTCTTTCAACCTCTTGGAAGTAGTATACGTCATTAAAATATTACATTTGTGCAAAATTGCAATCGAGTTTATTTTTCCTAAATTTATATGTGTGAAACAGTAATTGCATTTATTTGGCATAATCTATCAAGGGATCACCCTCCCTTTGCACTGCTAACTTTTTGACTTAGCCCATGCTCATGTTGGACTTTCTTGGTGGCTCAACTGGTAAAGAATCTGCCTGCAATGCAGGAGACCTCAGTTCGATTCCTGGGTCAGGAAGATCCCTGGAGAAGGGATAGGGTAACCCACTGCATTATTCTTGGGCTTCCCTGGTGGCTCAGATAGTAAAGAATTCACCTGAAATGTGGGAGGCCTGGGTTTGATCCCTGAGTTGGGAAGATCCCCTGGAGTGGGGCATGGCAACCCACTCCAGTATTCTTGCCTAGAGGATTCCCATGAACAGAGGAGCCTGGCGGGCTACAGTCTCTGGGGTCACAAAGAGTTGGATACTACTGAGCAACTAAGCGCAGCACAGCATGCTCATCTCATCAGAGCTACACCTTAAATAGAATTTATAAATATGTGAATTCATATATATCCTAAGCTCCAATTAAGTACTGTAGAATCAATAGTAAAAACAAGAGATTGAATTCTCATTGCACTGAACTTTGAGCTTCATTTTGATGGGTTGGGGCTATGAGTAGACTCATGCAGATCATTAAACAATCATGATAAGTGGTATGAAAGACAAGTAAAAGCTGCTATCAAAGTAGTAATGGAGATTTATAAATCAAATCTCAGTGTCATCAAAGTTGTTTTTAAGTAAAATAAATTGAATCCCAGACAACACAAGTGAGCAGGCATTGAGAGGAAGTGATTTGAGGGGAACTGGACAGGATTGAACGGTAGGTAGAGTTAGTAACTTGCCCTTGAACCTAAAAGAATTTCAAAGAACTCAATATTTTTGCAGTAAATTAGCAAATGAAAAAAATATAAAATTTTGGTCACTGCAGTGTACACTTGGTGTATGTATTTTAAGAACACAGGATTTTAAGAAAAAAATTGCTAAATCCCTTGATTATATTTTCAACAATACCAATTTTACTGCTTTTGGAGCAGAGAATTGGAGAGATATGGGAATAGGATGAGACAAACCAGTTAGAGAAAACTTTTAAAATAGTTCAACTTTGGGATTAAAGTATACACATTTAAATATATAACCAACAAGAATCAACTTCATAGCACAGGGAACTATACTTAATATCTTGCAATAACATATAATGGAAAATAATTTGAAGAAGAATATCTATATCTGAATAACTTTGAATATACCTGAAACTAGCACAACATTGTAAATCAACTATATTTCAATAAAAATTTAAAGATACAGTAGTTAAAGTAACTTGTAATAAGATGAGATGAGGAAACATTTACTAGAAATTCACTCAAGTGGGAATAAATGTGGGTGATGGAGAGAGTGGTTTCAAGAATTCTTTCCAGGTTTCTGCTGTGAGCACTGGATGTCCATTACTCATGTGAGGGACACTGTGAAAGAAATACTGTTGAAGGGCGGCATTGAGGGTTTGATTTTTCACTTGTATTTGCATATTTAGGAGACATCCAAGTGATGAGATGAGATTATGTTCTAGAGTTAAGATAATCTAGAAGTAAAATATGTGCTCAATCTGCATATTTATGGTATTTAAAGCTAGAGCAGTAGCGACTAATCTAAACAGAGGGTAGAGAATGGGAAGAAAAATGGCCTTATATGGGATCCTGGGTATTGAAAATTTGGCAATTTTTAAAATGGCTAAGATAGGGAAAGCTGGTAATAAAGACTTCACGAGATAGTCCAGATAGTTGGGTAAAAAACTAGGACAGTTTCACATCTCTGATATCAGGTATAAAGTATATCCAAAGAGAATAATAAACAATGCTGAATGACACTAAAAAATTCAGATATTTTAAATTACATGATAACTTCCGATGGGCTATTAACATTCATGCTTTATCCCTGCCCCTTTCTGATTTCCTCTTCATCCTTATCCAAATTTCAAAACAAAGTGTATCTTTTTTCCATTTTTTTGTTGTTTTGGGAAGGGATCTCCATTTTCTAAGTAATTCATTTATATCTCTAGTTGTGACTCATTAACTCAAAAATACATTAAGAAATACATGGTTTTCATTAAGAAAAGAAACACATCTGTACCACTATATTTCAAAGATACTTGTATTTCAATACTTTTATTTGTTAACTGTTAAATCATCTAGTCCAATTTCTAGGCCTAATTTACTGGAATCATCCTATAATCTATTTTTGCTTGCTTTCAAAAGCTATTTTGATGTCTCATCCTCATTTCTCACTAATAATTTTAACTTTTTGTATTAAAATCTTATTATCATTTATACTTCATATAAGTTTTGGCCCTAATCTCCTCTATGAATTTTTCCCAATTTTATTCCACATGTCTTTTGTCTTTCAAAAATTTGCCAAATCTCTATTCCACTTATATATACACTTAAGCTCTGCAATGTAAGCAGAAAGAAAATGTATTAAGCTCAGAAAATGTATTTAATTTTTTCTGTTGAATACCTATTATTCCAAAAGTTTGGGGAAATAACAGACACAGAAGTTTATGGCCTGTCTTCCTTCTTGAACTAGATTGGATTTTCAAATGTGGGCTCTCAAAATGAGCTTATATACTGATGTTAGTAGGAAAGACCAAATGAGCTCCTGCAGATGTAGGGGATGGGTAAACATGGCAGAGGGTATTGATCAGGAAGGAAGTTTTGTGTTTCACAACATAGCCAGAAAGAATTAAGCTTTTCTTTTGAGATTTTATTTATTTTTCTTTTTAAAAAAAAAATTTTTTTTTTTGAGATTTTAAATCCCCTCACTCCTTAGGAAATTTCAGTTACCTGGAGATTTGAATATTCCATATATATATAAGCTTTGGGCATGGTGTAAGTGTAGGTCAGTACTATTAATAGGCTTTCAAAAAGCGTGGTTAATGAAGATGGGTATTTGTTACCCTTATATTTATATAAGTGATCCTTATATCCTGCTGTCTTGAAAGACATGATTTGTAACAACTACAAGACTGATAATCTATTGTGAAAATTGTTATTTCCAAATTGAACATCCTCTACAAATAAACTAGATTATTTTCTAAGTAAACTGCCTTAAATTAAAATTAATTTACCATTTATAAACCAAATTTCAAAATATCCCTGAGATCATTTAGCTCCAGCAAGACCTTACATTACACAGAAAAATTTTCCAGAAACTTTGAGAATCCCTTATGTACTTTTCCTCTAAATAATTTATTCAGTTCAGCTCAGTTTAATCACTCAGTCCTGTCTGACTCTTTGAGACTCCATGGACTGCAGCACTCTACACTTTTCTGTCCATCACCAACTCCCAGGGCTTGCTCAAACTCATGTCCATCGAGTCAGTGATGCTATCTAACCATCTCATCCTCTGTTGTCCCCTTCTCCTCTCGCCTTCAATCTTTCCCAGCATAAGGGTCTTTTCCAATGAGACGGTTCTTTGCATCAGGTGGCCAAAGTATTGGAGTTTTCGATTCAACATCAGTCTTTCTAATGACTATTCAGGACTGACTTGCTTTAGGATTGACTGGTTTGATCTTGCAGTCCAAAGGACTCTCAAGAGTCTTCTCCAACACTAGTTTAAAAGCATCAATTCTTCAGGGCTCAAGAGTCTTCTCTTTGGCCCAACTCCCCCATCCATACATGACTACTGGAAAAGACCTTTGTTGGCAAAGTAATGTCTCTGCTTTTTAATATGCTGTCTAGGTTGGTCATAGATTTTCTTCCGAGGAGTAACTGTCTTTTAATTTCATGGCTACAATCACCATCTGCAGTGATTTTGGAGCCCTACAAAATAAAGTCTGTCACTGTTTCCATTGTTTCCCCACCTCATCTATTTGCCATGAAACGATGTGACCAGATGCCACTATCCTGGTTTTTTGAATGTTGAGTTTTAAGCCAGTTTTTTCACTTTTTGCTTTCACTTTCATCAAGAAGCTCTTTAGTTCCTCTTCACTTTCTGCCATAAGGATGGTGTCACGTGCATATCTGAGGTTACTGATATTTCTGCCGGCAATCTTGATTCCAGCCTGTGCTTCATCCAGTCTGGCATTTTGCATGATGTACTCTGCATATAAGTTATGTAAGCAGGGTGGCATATACAACCTTGACACTCTTTTCCCAGTTTGGAACCGGTCTGTTGTTCCATGTCCGGTTCTAACTGTTGCTTCTTGATCTGCATGCAGATTTCTAGGAGGCAGGTAAAGTGGTCTGGTACTGCCATTTCTTGAATGATTTTCCACATTTTGTAAATAATTTTATAAATCATTTATAAAACAGCTAAATAAGACTTATACTGTCACTGCTCCCTAAGGCACACTGGTGTTTACACTTCATTATTTAGAAAAGTGCCTACTTATTCCTAACCTATCCTCTTGCCTCTAAACTAGTTTTGTATCCATGACAAAACAGTTCCCTGGATCTCAGGGTTCTTTAAATTTTAATACATTTTGGTACATAATTTTATCAGTGATTTTTTTTGAATCTCAGTAGTTATATCCACTGAATGCATTTTATTGACATGGTTTCATGATTTTTTTGCTCTCTTTAAAAGATTTCATGGCATACCTTTTATGGTTTACTTACATACCTTTTTATGAGACCCTGGAACTAATGCACTGATATTTTGTCTGCTAATATTCATTGAGATCTTCCCTTGTTACATAATCTATTAATTTTCTTGGAATGCTATTGGACTTTATTGTCAAATTCAGAGTATCTTATTCCAAAGTTCTTTGAATAAGAACATTACCTTAATCATCCATAATGATTTGCACATTATAGGAAAACATCTTCCTTCTAATGTGTTCCAACCAAATGTTTATTTTAAGGATTAATTTTTTTCCTACTTTTTATATGTTTCCTTATAACTCAGAGCTGGACATGTCCAAACTGCTTACAATATTATTTTACTGAATATTCAATATCTTTCATAGGTCCCATGCAAGGTATTTTCTTTTTTGCCTATCCTGAAAGCAGGAAACCCCATCAAGAATTGATGGAGGCAAAAAAAAAAGGGGCTATTTGGCATATCCTTAGCCTCCTAGTCACTATTCAGCTCACATGGGTGGCATGTTAGATATCAGCAGAAATGTAGTCAGTCTCACAATATCAAACACAAGCATAAATTTTGTATTATAATGCATATTGCAAACCTACAGAGTAAGCAAAAAACAGTGGCACACAATTCACTTCACACAATGTCCTTGATTCTCAAAAACAAAGCTAAAGTATTTTTATCATGCACTTAAACAGAACAAAGGACACCTGCACTTGGGTGTTATGCTCTTTGCCTCATATCTACATCTGAGAGAGGCAGGTTCATATACATAGTTCCTGGGTCAACTTCCATTGTTTTCACTGGTTGACTACATCTGTAGCTATATGTTTATTTATCCAACTATTTCTTATTCCTGACCTTCACTTTATCCGACACTCTGCAAAAGGGATTAGACAACATGGCTTATCCACAGATAAATCATTTTGGTTTCCTGTTCCTCCAGCTTTCCCCACAAGCTCTGTCTTGCTTAAATCACACTGCCATAGAAACCGCTACACCACCACCTCCTTTTTGAGCCCCCCAATTTTCTGGGAATGGTAATTCATTTGTAAAAAAATGAAATGGAATAAAAACATCTGGCCATTTCAAANGACAACATGGCTTATCCACAGATAAATCATTTTGGTTTCCTGTTCCTCCAGCTTTCCCCACAAGCTCTGTCTTGCTTAAATCACACTGCCATAGAAACCGCTACACCACCACCTCCTTTTTGAGCCCCCCAATTTTCTGGGAATGGTAATTCATTTGTAAAAAAATGAAATGGAATAAAAACATCTGGCCATTTCAAAATTAATAGAATCCAGTAGGGTGACCTAAGAGTCTGGGTCCTCACTAGGGGATGGGAGAAGAGGTTGCTTTCCATCAGCTCTGCAGTGTAGGTTGCTCAGATGAGAGGAAACGAGTCAGTGATAATCACCATTATGGAATAACACTTCGAGCTCATGTGTCTTCCAAACCAGTGGTTCCCAACCTTTCTGGCACCAGGGACCAGTTCCCCGGAAGACCATTTTTTCACAGACCGGAGGTGGAGGATCATTTCAGAATGATTTGAGCACATTATATTTATTGCACACTTTATTTCTATTATTATTACATCCGCTCCTCCTCAGAGCATCAGGCTTGAGGAACTCTGTTCTAAACAATAAAAATCCTTCCCAGATTCTGGTTGCAGTTTGGCTTCAAACAGAGAATCGTTGTTAAAGGTTACTGTATGCTTTTACGTATTCTTCAGTTTTTAAGGATATTTTGGGATGCTGAGAAATGATATTCAAGCAGAAAATTGAGTGGGTGATTTTTGACATAGAACTTGGATGACACCTAAAATGTCAACCAGGCAGAGACGCAAGAAAAGTGAGAACATTCCAGGCCAAAAAAAAAAAAAAAAAGACACTGTGAGCAGAGGAGGGAAAAACCCAAGTAGTATTAGGAAGACTAAAAGAACGTCTGCCTGCAATGTAACTATATATGGGGGACTGACGGAAAATAAGGATAAAAACATTGCTGCCATGTCACAATGTATCTTATAGAAACTGAGTGTGTGTGTGTGTGTGTGTGTGTGGTGGTAATAAGAAGCCATTAAAACTTGGGAAACAAGTGTCATGATCAGAGATGGGCTTTTGAAATCCAAATCTGACAATTTTATTATGATGACCGGGCCAGGGAGAGGCTGGAGACAGTTCATACGGTAAAATATTGGGGTTGCTAAAAGGCTATGAGGTATAAAAAAGGATAATGTTTTGGGGAAAAAAACATAATCAATTGATACTTTATTTCCCATAGATCTTTTTGCCCTGTGAGTTTTCACCTATTGAATAAATGCCATGCACTGCTTCAGCAGGAAGACAGGTACTGCCTAGTTAGAACGAAGGAATCACTGCTCAACTTTGTGTTTCAAACAGAAATAAATTTTCTGATCCAGTTTAGATTTATTAGTGCTTTTGTTCATTTTCTCTGGGAATTGATTGGGCAGGTAGCCTGCAAAACATATTTTAAGTTTATATGCTCATCAGATTTTCTAAGGGTTTGTGTCTACCAGGCATACTTTAGCAATTGTAGCCCTATGTATCTTTTCAAGAAGGCTGTGATATTTCTCTTGTTTTTCTACTCCAAATCTGACATTTTCTTTTAAAGGAAGTTTGTATTGGCTCACTCTTACCTTGTTATTCAGAAACAGAGCTTCTGAGAGCTCTGCTCCCCAGAGAGCAATAGATCAATGTGAGAGCTCACATTTGTTTGAATGTATGTCAGGTAATCATACTACAGCCTCCAACTATTGACTGAGCAAAGAGAAAGCAAAATATCCTGATATTTTCCATTGGAATCACACATCCTCAGGATATTTTTGTAATACAATGCAAGCGTGTGTCTTTCACTTGTTTTCAAAAATCAACTTGTTAATCTATGACCCATAAAAATGAATCATGGTTTGTATGGTCTTTATGCTTGTTAGGCTTTCTTTAGCATTGTGCTGCTTTATTTCTATGTTGCAATTTTCCCACGAGATGTTGCTCATCTCTACACTGCCAGCTTCTCTAAATATGCTTTACTTAAATATTTTGATATATACTAACACTACTGCATTCATGTTTACATATACCCAAAATGGGAAACTAAAAGATGACTAATAATAGACTACACAAAACAGAGCCGAATTAATAAAACATGAGATTTTGTACTCTTTTGGATTCCCAAGGCCAAATTTAAAGGCTCAATTATCAGCCTGTTGATTTTCCTTTGATATGATATAATTATTAATAATATTTAACTAATACTTGACTAATGCCTTGTAACTTTTTAAAAGACTTTCATATGCACTGTCGTATCCTCATGATAGCCCTTTGTAGTATATTCTGTTTGTTTTCCCCTCCACTTATGGAAACCCCAGTGAGATTAAGTTACTTTTCCCTGCTTATAATTAAAAATGTGGGGCTGGAACATTTCCTTCTCTCTCTGGCTGTATGTGAACTCGTTCCCTGAGAGGCAACATCAGGTTGCATCTGGACCCTAGAGTATCTCATCCTTGGCCTTAGGGGCATCACTTGTTCCCACATCTTTCTCCCATCAGCTGCCTCGCAATCACATCTCCTGGTCACACGGGGGCTGGTCGGGTGGGTAGCCAGAAAGAACATCTCCTTGCACATTTAAAAAAAATCACATGGAATCAGGAACATTATCTTCATGTACAGCATCCTGCCTGCTTATTTGTTACAGGAGTGAAAGCATCTCGTCAGCTTTTATGCAAAATGAAAGGATCATTATGAACACCAATTTAAATTAGAGTAGGCAGAGTAAATCTGCAAAAGACCAAAAAAAATTTAATCACCTGTGGCAACTGTCATTTGAAGTTATCCTTCCCTCATTCCACTCCAGCTCATCCACATGAACACAAAGAGAGATCATATTGTTTACTGGTATCAAACTGCAGAAATTGGCTTGCCTTAGGCATCTCTCTAGCCCGGACTCCAAGCCGCCACAAATATCAATTTGGAATGCAGCTTCAGCACTGGTGGAAAAGCTGTCACCGGCAAGTCTAAAATACTGAGAGTGCTGAGCTACTGACATTGCTAAAGATGATCATGAAGACATTTATCCAGCCTCTCCTGCCCCGTCTTTGCCCAGCCCTTCAGAAGCTTATGTCAAGTGTGACAAGCTAGGTGATGAATGGGTAGAAAGTTGACAGGTGACGACAGGCGGCTGAGTGAGTGAAATTCTTCATCATTAATTCTTGTGGTTTTACCTTTCTGACACAATGAACTGATATTAGAACGTGTGACTAAATAAACCATATTGAGAAAAGTCATTCACTAAAACATAGAGTCCAGGATGGGAAGCCATGCTCTCATTTCTGTCAAGCTTCTGGATTTTTGAGATAGACTCCATAATCAAGTGTGCGTTATTTAGAGTTAAGTGAGATGATTAGCTATGCTATTTTTCTTGGGAACATCTATCCAGAGAACTTCGCTTAAAATCATGAGTCAGAAAAATCCCTTTTCTCCTAAATCTCTTCTAGACTAAAACNTCTCATTTCTGTCAAGCTTCTGGATTTTTGAGATAGACTCCATAATCAAGTGTGCGTTATTTAGAGTTAAGTGAGATGATTAGCTATGCTATTTTTCTTGGGAACATCTATCCAGAGAACTTCGCTTAAAATCATGAGTCAGAAAAATCCCTTTTCTCCTAAATCTCTTCTAGACTAAAACAGAAGTCAGCTCATTGGAATTTTGATTCATGAGTGAAAGAGAAGGGTTTCATGGTTAGTGCTTTGTTCTATNTAAGTGAGATGATTAGCTATGCTATTTTTCTTGGGAACATCTATCCAGAGAACTTCGCTTAAAATCATGAGTCAGAAAAATCCCTTTTCTCATAAATCTCTTCTAGACTAAAACAGAAGTCAGCTCATTGGAATTTTGATTCATGAGTAAAAGAGAAGGGTTTCATGGTTAGTGCTTTGTTCTATTGATGCCCATGAAATGCGGGTGACTGCCTGACACATCCTAGTTCAAAGCAGTTGAAAATAATTTTAACTTTGTTTTGTTTCAAGAGGCTTAAGAGTTATTGGATTAAAAGAAATTGGACCAAAACAGTAATTTTTTTAAACACAAGCCACTAAACAGCCTAGAGACAATGAACTTTAAGGCCCGAAGCAGGTCATTTAGTATAAAGCGGTGCCTTCTCTGGAGGTGCTTTCTTTGTATATACACACTGAGAAACGGATGCTATTATTAGCGCCTGAATTTCCTTAGAGGTCTTTATATATTGCAGTTAGCAACTAATGGCAATACATTTTTTGCCTTTCCTCTAGATCACAATCAGGGTCATTGCAGACATAGGAAGTGATAAGGTTGCAACCCCACTCTTTAAAGTGGGGAGGAAAATTTCATGATTCAAGCTCAAGAATATGAACTCCTATTCTTGGTAATATTTCATAGTCTTTTTGAGACCCTAAGGAAAGTATATTTTTAAAGTTAGTAACAATGGAGTGGTGAGTAGAAGAAATTCCTATTTTTTTTTCTCCTTTTTAAACACAGGTTTATGATTGCAGGTATTTTTTATTTGAATATTTCCATGCTATTTGAATTATATTTTTTCATTATTAATAGTGCCCTAGGAAAATCAACGTTTAACTCTTCTCTTTTTTCCTGATATGACACAATGACACAGTCATGTGCTGATTCTTTTTGCTCTAGGATATTTTAGTTTGCTGTAATGTCTTAAATGTTTTATTGCATTAATATTTATCAGTTCTCTACATTATGTTCACGTTTGTTATTATTTAAAATAAAATAATCTATTAAAGTAAATGGGTATAAGATTATTTCACAAAAGTCTACTGCATTTTTATATACCACGACCAGTCAATTAGAAAATATCAATGTTTGAAAGTATCATGTATTGACAAAAGTATCAACAATAAAAAATAAAGTAACTAGGAATAAATCTAACCAAAAATGTACAAGTCTTATATGCAGAAAAACATAAACTCTTATTGGAAGTCTTTAAAGGGGGCCTAAATAGCTGGAGTAATATACTGTTTATGGATGGGAAAATTCAAATCACAAAGATGTCTCTTCTTCCCACCCTGAATTATAGATTCCATACAGTTCTGACCAAAACTCTAACAGGTATAAACAATAAGCTTGACTCATTAATTCAAAAATTTATGAAACAATGGTGAAGAACAGCCTCAAAATTCAAAAGAAATTTCTAAAGAAGTAAACTATTCAGGGCAATTGCTCTCACAAATACTATGCCTTATTATAAACCTACATCAATGAAGACAAGGCAAGAACATCCCAAAATAGGAAGCCCAAAATAAGCCCATGCATTTATAGAGATTTACTGAATGTCAGCTCATCTAAATGTGCTTCTATAAGATAATGGATAAACAAATCCTGTCATATTCACCGAATGAGCTATTACAGACAAAGTCACCATAAACTGTACCCACATAAAATAATACAAATGAAATTTGGATACATAGTGATGAATGAAAAAGGCATTCACAAGTTAAAAGCATATTATGCACTTTTATAAACATCCAAAACAAGCATGACTAAATGATATCTTTGTGCATATGCAGGAGAACATCATACAACAGGAAAAAGACAAATGTGAACTTGAGGATGGCAGATGCCTTTGGTGGGGAGTCAAGGGGGTGAGATGGTATGGTAGGGAGCACACAGGTAGCTGTAACAGTATTGGTCATGTTCAACATTTTTGGTCTGTGGATAGGTTCATTTTAGGATTGTATCATCTTTGGTATGTACATAAATTGTGTAGTTTTAAATGAGGGGAGAGAACAAAGAGGGAGAGAAATCTGGCTAAAGATCTGACAGGTCTATGTTGGAAATATTAAGCATTTGGTTCCAGACCATTGCAGTAAAAGTGGATATTGCCAAGTCTCACAAATTTTGGGCTTCCCAATGCATATAAACATTATTTTTACATTATACTGTAGTCCATTAAGTATGCAATAGCACTGTGTCTAAACAATATGTACATACCTTGATTTAAAACTGTTTTATTGTTAAGAAATGTCTAGCATCATCTGAGCCTTCAGTTAGTTATAATCTTTTTGCTGGGGTGGGTCTTGCATGGATATTGATGACTGCTGCTGCTGAGGTCGGTGGTTGCTGAAGGCTGGTGTTGCTGTGGCAATTTCTTAAAATAAGACAGCAATGAAGTTTGCCACATCAATTGACTCTTCCTTTCATGAACAATTTCTCTGTATAAAGCAATGTTGTTTGACAGAATTTTACCCACAGTAGAACTTCTTTCAAAACTGGAATCAATCCTCTCAAATCCTGCTACTGCTTTATGAATTAAGCTTATGTTATATTCTGTCTTTTGTGGTCATTTCTGCAAACTTCATAGCACCTTCACCAGTAGATTCTGTCTCAAGAAACCATATTCTTTGCTCATTCATAAGAAGCAGCTACTCATCTGTTTAATCTTTATCATGTGATTGCAGCAATTCAGTCACATCTTCAGGCTCCACTTCTAATTCTAGTTCTCTTGCTATTTCCACCACATCTGCAGTTACTTTCTCCAAAGAGGTCTTGAACTCCTCATAGACATCTATGAGGATTGGAATCAACCTTTTTCCAAACTCCTGTTCGTGTTGATATTTGGACCTCTTCCCATGAATCATGGATGTTCTTCACTTCAGTTCAGTTCAGTCACTCAGTTGTGTTCAATTCTTTGCAACCCCATGAACTGCAGCATGCCAGGCCTCCCTGTCCATCACCAGCTCCTGGAGTTCACTCAAACTCATGTCCGTCGAGTTGGTGATGCCATCCAGCCATCTCATCCTCTGTCATCCCCTTTTCCTTCTGTCCCCAATCCCTCCCAGCATCAGAGTCTTTTCCAGTGATTTAACTCTTCGCATGAGGGGGCCAAAGTACTGGAGTTTCAGCTTTCACATCATTCCTTCCAAAGAACATCTAGGGCTGATCTCCTTTAGAATGGACTGGTTAGATCTCCTTGCAGTCCAAGGGACTCTAAAATGGTGAATCCTTTCCAGAGGTTTTCAGTAAACTTTACCCAAATACATCTGAGGAATCACTATGGCAGTAGCCTTTAGAAATGCATTTCTTAAATAATACGACTTGAAAGTTGAAACTTCTCCATGATCCATGGGCTACAGAAGGAACACTGTGTTAGAAGGCATGAAAACAACATTAATCTCATTGTAAATCTCCATTAGAGCTCTTGGCTGACCAGGTGAATTGTCAATAAGCAGTAATATTTTGAAAGGAATCTTTCTTCTGAGTGGTAGGTCTCACCAGTGGGCCTAAAACTTTCAGTAAACCATGTTGTAAACAGATGTGCTGTCATCCAGGTTTTGTGGTTCCATTTACAGAGCGCAGGCAGAGTAGATTTTGCATAGTTCTTAAGAGCTCCACTATTTTCAAAATGATAAATGATCATTGGCTTCAACTTCAAGTTGCCAGCTGTATTTGTCTCTAACAATAGATGAGCCGGTCGTTTGAAGCTTTGAAGCTAAGTCTTAACTTCTCCTCTCTAGCTATGAAAGTCTTAGAGGGCATCTTTTTCCAATATAAGGCTGTTTCATCAACACTGAAAATCTGTTGTGTTGTGTAGCCACTTACCTTAATCATCCTAAGCAGATCTGAGTAACTTGTTTCGGCTTCTGCATTAGCATTTGCTGCTTCAACTTCCACTTTTACGTTATGGAGATGGCTTCTTTCCATAAATCTCATAAACCAATCTCTGTTAGCATCAAACTTTGCTTCTGCAGCTTCTGCACCTTTCTCAGCCTTCACAGAGAGTTAAAGAGAGTCAGAGGCTTGCTCTGGATTAGGTTTTGGCTTAACGGAATGTTGTGGCTGGTTTGATCTTCTACCCAGACCACCAAAACTTCTCCATATTAGCAGTAATGCTACTTTGCTTCTTTATCATCATGTTCACTGGAGTAGAACTTTTAATTTCCTGTAAGAACTCCTTTCATTCACAACTTGGCTAACAGTTTGGTACAAGAGGCCTAGCTTTGGGCCTATCTCAGCTTTTGACATGCCTTCCTCACTCAGTTCAGTTCAGTCACTCAGTCGTGTCTGATTTTTTGTGACCCCATGAACTGCAGCATGCCAGGCCTCCCTGTCCATCACCAACTCCTGGAGCCCACCCAAACCCATGTCCATCGAGTCAGTGATGCCATCCAACCATCTCATCTTCTGTCATCCCCTTCTCCTCCTATCCTCAATCTTTTCCAGCATCAGAGCCTTTTCAAATGAGTCAGCTCTTTGCATCAGATGGCCAAATTATTGGAGTTTCAGCTTCAACATCAGTCCTTCCAATGAACACCCAGGACTGATCTCCTTTAGGATGGACTGGTTGGATCTCCTTGCAGTCCAAGGGACTTNTCAATCTTTCCCAGCATCAGGGTCTTTTCAAATGAGTCAGCTCTTTGCATCAGGTGGCCAAAGTATTGGAGTTTCAGCTTCAACATCAGTCCTTCCAATGAACACCCAGCACTAATCTCCTTTAGGATGGACTGGTTGGATCTCCTTGCAGTCCAAGGGACTTTCAAGAGTCCCTTGTCCCACAGTTCAAAAGCATCAATTCTTCTGTGCTCAGCTTTCTTTATAGTCCAACTCTCACATCCATACATGACCACTGGAAACACCATAGCCTTGACTAGACAGACATTTGTTGACAGGGTAATGTCTCCGCTTTTTAATATGCTGTCTAGGTTGGTCATAACTTTCCCTCCAAGGAGCAAGCGTCTTTTAATTTCATGGCTGCCATCACCATCTGCAATGATTTTGGAGCCCAGAAAAATAAAGTCAGCCACTGTTTCCACTGTTTCCCCATCTATTTCCCATGAAGTGATGGGACCAGATGCCATGATCTTTGTTTTCTGAATGTTGAGCTTTAAGCCAACTTTTTCACTCTCCTCTTTCCATTTCATCAAGAGGCTTTAGTTCTTCTTTACTTTGCTTAATCATTTCTAGCTTTTGGTTTAAAGTGAGAGATGTGTGACTCTTCCTTACATGTGAACACTTAAAGGCCATTTTAAAGCTATTAATTGGCCTAATATTTGTGTCTTAGGGGATAGGGAGGCCAGAGGAGAGGTGCAGAGACAGGAAACACACATTGGTGGAGCAGTCAGAACACACACAACATTTATCAGTTAAGTTCCCTGTCTTAACTGGGAGCGTCTGTTGGCACCCAAAAGAATTACAAGTGCAACATCAAAGACCATGAATCACAGGTTATTGTAAAAAATAATAACAAAAAAGTTTGGAATACTGTGAGAATTACCAAAATGTGACACTCAGACATGAAGTGAGCAAATGCTGTTGACAAAATGTTGCTGATAGACTTGCTCCATGCAGGCTTGCCACAAGCTTTCAATTTGTTAAAAAGATAAAAACAAAAAGCAGTGTCTACAAAGTATGATAAAGTGCAGCAAAAGTATGCTGAAACTGTTACTGAGCTTTCTGCCTTCCTTGTATTGTCTCAGTTTTTGTTTCCTGAACCTGAGGGCTCTGCTCTTGGGACAGGGGCTTCTGTCCAAATCTCCCCAGAGTAAGGGAGCTCTTAAGAAATCATAACAAGAAAGACCTTGAAGACCACCTCAAATGACGGCTCCCAGTCCTCCTGGGTGGGTCGGCTCATATCCATGAGGCTCCAGGTCTCTGCTCACAGTGCACCAGGCCTCCCCAGGCAGATGCCAAGGCGAGGCAGCGCACACAGAGCAGTGAAGGTCCAGCCAGACAAGACCGCAAAACACGCATTCCAGGGTAAGGAGGGGACCTGGCTGCCACCAATCTCCAGCTCTGGGCTGCACCTGGCCTGATGGGACCTACATTATGTTTTCTATTTAAGGGCTCCTTGATGTTCTTCCTTGAAAAGTAGAATTTGAAATAACTTTGATTCTTAAGAATATACANAAGACCGCAAAACACGCATTCCAGGGTAAGGAGGGGACCTGGCTGCCACCAATCTCCAGCTCTGGGCTGCACCTGGCCTGATGGGACCTACATTATGTTTTCTATTTAAGGGCTCCTTGATGTTCTTCCTTGAAAAGTAGAATTTGAAATAACTTTGATTCTTATGAATATACATTCTTTTTTAATTTAAAACTTTTAAAACAGTTTTCTGTTTTTCTTATCTTTTTGAACCATCTTCTTGAGCAAACTATATTTTGTAACATACATAGTCCAGTAATTAATATAGTATTTGTTATGATGCTGAGACATTTTACATACCTTTACAAGCCAAATCCTTTGTACTTGCTGGGGTTTTGTTTCTACTTATCTTTTAATCATCTAAAACTACTTCCTATGTTGCGATTTTCAATTTATTTCCAATTTTTTATTGCCCTGCTGTTGAGGTAAAATTCCTGTTCTATCCATTTTAAATGAGAAGAAATAGATTTAAAGCACTACTCACATTTTATACTTTCTTGAGTTGTGGAAATATTTTATGATTCTCTTTATTCAATAAATCCTTATTCCTGACTTCATACACAAGTTCTACATCTTACAGGTTAGTCAAGAAAATTAATGGCTCAAAACCTCAAGTTCCTCATCTAGTAAATGACATTAATTATCTATAGAGTTTCTGTAAGTCTTAAATGAGATAATACATACTCAGTACTTAAGACGGAGAAGGCAATGGCACCCCACTCCAGTACCCTTGCCAGGAAAATCCCATGGATGGAGGATCCTGGAAGGCTGCAGTCCATGGGGTTGCTGAGGGTCAGACACGACTGAGCGACTTCACTTTCACTTGTCACTTTCATGCATTGGAGAAGGAAATGGCAACCCACTCCAGTGTTCTTGTCTGGAGAATCCCAGGGATGGGGGAGCCTGGTGGGCTGCCGTCTCTGGGGTCGCACAGAGTTGGACACGACTGAAGTGACTTAGCAGCAGCAGTACTTAAGAAATGTCACAGTGAGCTTTCAAAAAGGGCACTTACTCCTTTTAGTCCAGACTCTAAGGATGCTTTATAGACAACAAGAATGCCATCTCAGTTTACTTTAAAAATTTTTGGAAATAATTTGGGGACATCCTGCATAGGTTTGGTGATACTAAGAAAGATCAGGCATTGTCTACTCTCAGGGAAATCTCAAACTACAAAAAAGAGAGAATACACATTGTAACAAATAATAATTCCATATGATGTGTAATTGATTAAAATATGTAGCACATAGAAGAGTAGAGAAGAATAAGTGGTTCATCACTCTTAGGGGAGAGAGAAGTTGGGAATAATATAAGCCACTTACTATAAGCAAATTGAGAAGAATGAACATAGATTTCCCAGCTCTCAAGAGGTGGAGAGGGGTAGGAAATTCCAGGTAAAGAAGCATTGTGTGGAAAGTATATATATAAAACAATATAGCATAAAGATTTTCATATGATATAGAGTACTATAATATTGCAATAAAACTTTAGGACTAGAAAATAACTCAGTTGGTAAAGAATCCACATGTAATGCACGAAACCTCAGTTCAATTCCTGGATTGGGAAGATGCCCTGGAGAAGTGATAGGCTACCCACTCCAGTATTCTTGGGCTTCCCTGGTGGCTCAACTGGTAACGAATCTGCCTGCAATGTGGAAGACCTGGGTTTGATCCCTGGGTTGGGAAGATCCCCTGGAGNGTTAGACTTAGAGCCATAGTGATCTTCCTGATACTTTAAGGCTAACACTGCTGGCTTTCTTCCTGTAATGATGTTGCTTAAAGGTATGAGATATGGTATCAGTCTTCTAATCACATTGTTGAGAACCCCTCTATTAAAAGAATGGTTTGAGCTATAGATACTCTATACCTTAAAAGGTACTATGAATGACTTAAAGTTATCTTTCTAGATACATGTGATATTCACATATTACCTAGGTACTAGAGATTCAAAAATACTTAAAGTTTTTTTGCTTGCAGAAACTAAGCTTTNCCCCTCTATTAAAAGAATGGTTTGAGCTATAGATACTCTATACCTTAAAAGGTACTATGAATGACTTAAAGTTATCTTTCTAGATACATGTGATATTCACATATTACCTAGGTACTAGAGATTCAAAAATACTTAAAGTTTTTTTGCTTGCAGAAACTAAGCTTTATTATATTGCACTATAGATTACTATAATTCACTTTTGCTTCTTTTTGAACTCAATTGTAAAACTGAACATATACTAATTTTGCACATCTGCTCCCAGATGAAATTAAACAAACATGTATCCAAGTGATCACTCAGCTGATGACTTTAAATGAGTGTAATTTTATGTAAATTCTAAAAGATTTAGTAATTAAGAATGAATTGATTTCAACTCATTCTTCTTTTGCTCTTGTTACAACAATTTAATTCCAAACATGATAAAATGGCATCTTTCCCTGATACACCTGCATGCTTTATAAAGTTTGTTC
This sequence comes from Neotragus moschatus, assembly GCA_006410615.1. NCBI lineage: Eukaryota > Metazoa > Chordata > Mammalia > Artiodactyla > Bovidae > Neotragus > Neotragus moschatus. The sequence continues at coordinate 3,449,255 of SJYA01001512.1, forward strand.
AGAGTTTAGGTAGACTAAGAAATAAAGGCAGAAATATTGACAAAAATCATGTTTTATTAGAAAATTACATTTCTGTGTCAGGAACATTGAAATTATTTATTCATGAAATAAGTTATAGCAACATCAACTTACTGTAATCAAATCCTGCATTAAACAGGAAAAACTGCCCTTGGAGTAGTTCAAACTGTGAAGAAAAAAAAAAACTATATTATTTTTAATTTATAAAATATCCCAGTTATCAGTATTAGAGACCTATGATCATAATAATTAATAATTGCTATTAATATTGAATACTCAGTTGTTCCAGTCATGTTCAACTTTTTGCGACCCTATAGACTGTAGCCCACCAAGCTCCTCAGTCTATGGGATTCTCCAGGTGAGAATACTGGAATGGGTTGCCATTTCCTTCTCCAGGGAGCTTCCCAACCCAGAGATTGAACCCATGTCTCCTGCATTTCCTGCACTGCAGGAAGATTCTTTACCCAGTGAAGCCCATTAATGTCAAACATATAGTCTTAAAGTGCTTTTTTAAGGCATCTAGTTGGTTCTTAAATCATATATCACTGTAAGCAAAATTAAATATCTCCATGTTAGAACTGAGGCCAATAAAACACCAAAAATTGAAGTAATCAAGGAAGTACAGTTATTAAATGAATTAATGTTACAAACTACTTACTCGACTGCCTTCTCCACTACACTATAATTTGCATGAAATATGGATGTTAAGTTTTAAAAATTATCAGGAATATAAACAAATAAAAGCATATATCCAACCCGCAGAACAATAGAAATAAAAAAAAAGTAAGCAAATGGGATCCACTTAAACTCAAAAGCTTTTGCACAGCAAAGGAAACAATAAACAAAACCGAAAGACAACCCACAAATTGGGAGAAAATATTTTCAGTAATGTGATTGACAAAGAATTAGTCTCTAAACTTTATAAGATGCTCATGAGGCTTAACATCATCAAAACAACCCAATCAAAAATGGGAAAAGACATAAATAGATGTTTCTGCAAGGAAGACATACAGATGGCCAAGAGGTCCACGTAAAGAGGCTCAACATTGTTAATTATTAGACAAATACAAATCAAAACTACAATGAGATATGACCTCTTGCCAGGCTCCTCCGTCCATGGGATTTTCCAGGCAGGAGTACTGGTGTAGAGTGCCATTGCCTTCTCTGATAAAAAAAAGTCTACAAAATATAAATGCTGGAGAAGGTGTGGAGAGAAGGGAACCCTCCTACACAGTTGGTGGGAATGTAAATTGGTACAGTCAATTTACAATATGGAGAACATATTGTACATATGAAGAACAATATGGAGGTTCTTTTAAAAAAACTAAAAATAGAGCTGCTTATGACCATGTAATCCACTCCTAAGAATATACACAGAGAAAAGAATGATCTGAAAACATACATGTATGCCAATGTTCATCGCAGCATTATTTACAATAGATAAGACGTGGAAGCAAACTAAATGCCCATTGACAGAGGAATGGATAAAGATGTGGTATATATATAAAATGGATTACTCAGCCATAAAAACATGAAATAATGTTATTTTCAGCAACATGGATGGACCCAGAGATTGTCATATTGAGTAATGTAAGTCAGATGGAATAGGAGAAATATCATATGACATCCCTTATATTGCAGAATCTAAAAAGGAACAAATGAACTTAACAGAAATAGACTCACAGACTTAAAGAATGAGCTTATGTCTTCCAGGGGCAAGATTAAGAAGAACGGGTAGTTAGAGAATTTGGGATCCACATGTACACATTGCTATATTTAAAATGGATAGCCAATAAGTTCTTAGTGTATAGCACAGGGAACTCGGCTCAATGTTATGCGGCAACGTGGGTGGGAAGGGAGTTTGGAGGATAATGGATACATGTATATGTATGGCTGTATATCTTTGCTTTCCACCTAAAACTAACAGCATTGTTAATCAGCTATAATATAAAATAAAGAGTTTAAAAAAACATACTAGGTAGATATAATAAAACATTTATTTAAAAAATAATAGATTTCATAACAACTTTTAAAAAAGTATTTGATATTTAGACTTAATAGACCATAAACAAATATATTATAAGGAATATTAAGTAAATACAAATAGTAATAACTGTGCTAACTAGGACTCTTACAAAGTATGACTTTTGGTTTTGGTTATGAAAACTCATGGCAAAAACCTTAAGCTTAAAAGTAAATTAATAGCTGGGGACTTTACATTTGCTTTTAAGCCTAAGTTTAGATAGAGTTAACAATTTTGCTAAAAGAGATAGAAAAGCTTGATAAAATATCTCTCTAAACAACTTTATTTTAGTAAAATACATAATCTTTTAAAAGATTTTTAAAAAACAAAACCAAAAACCAAACAAACATCATAATATGATGAAATAATATGACTTATGGAGCAATATTTATCACAATTAGAAAATATTAGCTTTTTCTTAATTTTTTAAAAGATTCTTTCCTGGCAAAATATTTATTGTTTTATAATATTTTACTACCCATAGTACTTCCCAGGTGGCAGTAGTGGTAATGAACCCACCTGCAATGTAGGTAGATGTAAGAGATATAAAAAATGTAAGAGACTTGGGTTCGATCCCTGGGTCAGGAAGATGCCCTGGAGGAAGGCATGGTAACCCACTCCAGTTTTCTTACCTGGGGAATACCATGAACACAGGAACATGGCAGGCTTCAGTCCATGGAGTGACAAATAGTTGGACACCACTAAAGAAACTGAGCAAGCACACGCTCCCCATAGAGATATATATCAATGGAATTTGCTGAAAGTCACTGGACAACTTTTTACTGTAAGTGAAGTGAAGCTGCTCAGTAATGTCCAACTCTTTGCGACCTGTGGACTACAGCCCACCAAGCTCCTCCGTCTGTGGGATTCTCCACGGACAAGAATTCTCCGGCAAGAATACTGGAGTGGGTTGCCACTTCCTTCTCCAGGAGATCTTTCTGATCCAGGGATCGAACCCAGGTCTCCCACAATGCAGGCAGACGCTTTAACCTCTGCACCACGAGGGAAGCCCTTTTTTACTGTAAAGATAATACTAAAATATGAATCTATTTCATAATGCAATTAAACTATATGTTTATTTCTTTGGACATATGATCTCAATGAGATAGAATAACATGCTTGATACTTCTCCAGGGAATGAAGTTATTCCACAAGAAAGATTATCAAAATAAAATTCTGATATTTGGCATATTTGTTATTGCTTTGATGGAACCTATTCATGATAGGAGAGGAGAAAGACATACACACTTCTAATACTAATATCATCCTATTGCTTCAATTCATCTTAAAAGTGTCAATAACAAAAGCAAAATTTATTCTGCTTTAATTTATTTTAAATATCTTTTTAAAAGAAAAGTATAGTGTTTAAATTGCAAATCATACTTGCATAAACTATAAAGGGGAAAACAAATGCATGAATACATGCATAAATAAGTATATAAAGTTCAAAACTATGCCATCTACAAATAATTGGAAAAGGAGTACATCAAGGTTGTATATTGTCACCCTGCTTACTTAAATTCCATGCAGAGTACATTAAACAAAGTGCCAGCCTGGATGAATCACAAGCTGGAATCAAGATTGCCTGGGGAAATATCAACAACTTCAGATACAGTACAGATGATACCACCCTAATGGTAGAAAGTGACGAGAAACTAAAGAGCCTCCTGAAGGTGAAAGACGAGCGTGGAAAACCTAGATGGAAATGCAACATTCAAAAAACCAAGATCATGGCATCCAGTCCCATCACTTCACGGCAAATAGGAGGGGAAACAATGGAAACAGTGAGATTTTCTTTCCAAAATCACTGAGGACAGTGACTGAAGCCATGAATTCAAAAGACACTTGCTTTTTGGAAGAAAAGCTATGACAAACTTAAATAGTATATTAAAAAAGTAGAGACATAACTTTGCCAACAAAATTTCATATGGTCAAAGCTGTGGTTTTTCCAGTAGTCATGTATGGATGTGAGAGTTGGGCCATAAAGAAAAAGGCTGAACCGCGAAGAATCAATGCTTTCAAATTGTAGTGCTGGAGAAGACTCCTGAGACTCCTTAGGACTGCAAGGAGATCAAACCAGTCAGTCTTAAAGGAAATGAATCCTGAATATTCGTTGGAAAGACTGATGCTGAAGCTGAGCTCCAATCCTTTGGCCATCTGATGCGGAGTCAAATCGTTGGAAAAGATCATGATGTTGGGAAAGACTGAGGGCAAGAAGAGAAGTGGGTGACAGAGGATGAAATGGTTGGATGGCATCACTGACTCAATGGACATGAGTTTGAGCAAACTCTGGGAGATAGTGAAGGACAAGGAAGCCTGGAGTCCTTTAGTCCACAGGGTTGCAAAGCGTCAGACACAACTTAGCGTTTGAACAACAACAACAACAAATATATATATTTGTTCAATATATTATTAGCATAAATATAAAATATGCTCTATAGGCATAAAGAGATTTTATACTCTGAGTTATACTATCAGTATGGTTCAGTTGCTCAGTTGTGTCTGACTATATAATATAGTTATACTATATTTGTAATATTATATAGTATGAAACTATAATATACTATATTTATATTTAATAAATATATTTTAGTTTTACTTTAATGAATAACAAACAACCTGAATTGAATCTGAAGAGAATCAGAAACTTACATTAATGGCTTCTACCTCAAAAGAAATAATTGCTGAAAGATCCTTTTACTATTAACAAAACTAATTCAGTCTCCTAATGATTTTCATAAGGAAAGAAAGCAAAATTGCTCAGTCATGTCCAACTCTTTGTGACACCATGGACTGTAGCCTGCCAGGCTCCTCTGTCCATGGAATTTTCCAGGCAAGAATAATGGAGTGGATTGCCATTTCCTTATTATGGTTTTCATAATAGGGTTTTAACTACTTTTATAGTATTTACTACATATTATTATAAGTAATAACGTGATTGCCACTGTTAATGCTTTCTATCTCTTCCATTTAACTTATTTTCCAGTTTTGTGGCTTAGATTATTACTGCTTTATTAAAATAATATAGACCATGTGGTCTATAAACATTATTCCTTAGTAATTTCACTATTTAATATTTAATGTTTATTAAAGGTAGTTTTTATCAGTGCTTCTTGTGTATTAAGTTGTTTAAATTTAATTTTCAAATAAAGGTAGATTCACATTTAATATTAAGAAATAATGCAGTGAAATCCCATGCATCCTTTTCCTCAGTTTTCCCAATCTAGCATCTTAAAAACTAACAGTACAAATAATATAACCAGGATATAGACATTGATAAGAGCAAGATATAGTGTTTTTTCAATATCTGAATTTTCCTTCTTGTTGCTCTATTATAACCACAACCAGTTCCCTCTCTTTCCCTACTTGATGTCTGGCCATCAGTATAATCTTTTTTTTCCTCTTCACTTAGCATGATAATGTGGAGATATACAAACAGTTGCTGTATCAACAGTTTGTTTCTCTTAATTGCTGAGTGCTATACCATGATATGGATATATCAAAGCTTGTCTACTAATCCCCCCACTAAAGGAATCTGGGTTATTTCCAGTTTGGGACTATATGAATACAGATGTTATGAAAATATTTTGTCTACAGGTTGTTGTGTGAACGTAACTTTTCATTTCTCTGTTTAAAAGACCATGAGAGTAATTACAGGCTTATGGTATAGATGTGTATATGTTTATTAAGACATGGCCAAAATCTTTTCGAAGTAGCAGAACATTTTACATTTCCACCAGCAATGTATGAGGGGTACAGTTTCTCTTTATACTCATAACCATTTGGTATTGTCCTTATAGTTTATTTGAGAATTTCTGGTTAGGTGTATGGTGATACATAATTATTTCTTACCTTTGAGTTTGCTCAATGAATAATAATGTTAAATATCTTTTTAATGTGCATTTTGCCATCTGACTATCTTCTCTGGTGTAAAGTCTTCTCATTTATTTTGCCCAATTTCTAACTAGATAATTTTTATTGTGAGGTTTGTGTGTTCTTTATATGAAGTTGACCCTTAAAAAACATGTGGGTTAAGGGCCTCCACCTTTCACACAGTTGTAAATCCACTTGTAACTTTATTTTATTTTTTTTTAATTAATTTTTATTTTTTTAGTTTGTTTTGCTTTACAATACTGTATTCATTTTGCCATACATGACGTAAATCAGCCATAAGTGTACCTCTCCACCTGGATTCATCCAATGGCAGATAGTGTGCTTTTGTATTTCAGTACTTTTGCATCTCATTTCTTTGACTTAATATAATATGTGAGATTTTTCCATGCTATTATATGTATAAGCAATTCTTTCTTCTCAATGCCGAAGAAGTAAATTCTCCAACTAGAGGACATTTGGGTGGTTTCTGGTTTGGGATTGATTATAAAATAATCTTCCATTAATTTTCTTATACATAGAATAACATGGGAAAATGTCATATATTATAACAAACAAAAGAAGTAAGATGCATAAGTAAACACCAAGGTATAGTTTCATTCATGCCAAGTTCAGGGATAGGCAACACTAATTAATAATGAAGTCAAGTAGGGATTATCACTGGAAGTGGTTGGCATTCTCTGGAAAGTGGCATGAGGGTGATGGCTGTTCTGTAGTTTGGTCTGGTTGGTAAATACATGGAGGTGTGGATATATGGAAGAAGTCATTCAGTGGCACACTTAACACTTGTACATTTTATTGAACTTAAAACATTTAAACTGTTCTTCAATAAAATATGTTCAAAATCAAGAATCAGATGAGTTCCATTGTTTAAATGAAACTCTTACAGAAAATATTCTTTTCATGATAGATTGTTTTAACTTTTTAAAAGACATGTTTGGGCATGCCCACTTTTTATATTTTATCAAAATGATGTGGAGGGCTTAGTTAATTGTCTTCACATATAAAATAGTAACTCTATTGAGTGAACGCTACTCCATGTATTCTAATGTGTGAAGCAGAGCTTTGTCAACAAGGTACCTACAATACACTTTATGAAACTGAAATGGATGGAATGGAGAAATTAGAAAGGTGTATTACTACTAATGAAGATTATTTCCGGCAGTTACAAGAACAACTATATAATATATATAGTAATGGTCAATGTCCTGAAAAGATCAATGAAAGCAGATATTAACTAAAATGACTCTAAATAAAATGATTTGCCTAATACTTCTTTTAAAAATACTGTGGTAAATATAAATTTTATAGCTAAAATTATCAATTCCTTTTTTAAACAATGAAACATAAGAAAAATGGGCATACAAGTGCCCATTATAACAGATACAGATGCAAACATATCATGTTCAAATTAATGACACCTCAATTCATTAAGGCTATTTCTTTTAATAATATTCAAGAATATATTTATTAAAGGAACTTTCCAAATGAATGAGCAATTAGAAGAATCTGATATGCTAGAAGTCCTTGTTAGAACTCGTCTACTGTCCTGAGATGAATACAGACTGAGATGGATTCTCATGGGCTCTAAGTTTTACAATTTTTTTTTCTTCTCCCAAGGCAATCAAAACTCCAAGAAAGCCCAAAACCACTCCATGGTTTGAGGTTTTCAAAAGAATTCTAATACTACTTCAGTGAACCAACTTCTGGGATATCTTGGATACACATTGAGACTGTGGTAATATCAATATTGGAAGTTATTCATATTTTTAAATTTCCTATTAGACTCAAATAGTTTAGAATTTATAGAGACTGCTTTGAAAATTCCTAAATATGGGATGTTCATAACTTTTTAAAATACTAATAAGAAACAAAAATGTTCCTCATATTTTTAAGTACCAGTGTCTTAGCTGATATCACTTTAAGCAAGACCATTTGTCTAGATGTATCAATGTGAAAATGTAAAATCAGTTTTTTCATGAGCTGTACTATAGAAGCTTACTCTTAAGTATTGCTAAGTGTTGAGACAAGCTTATAAAATTCGAGTACTGAGATTTTATTTTATTTTTTGTCAAACACAAAATATAATAAGTATATAAAATTAAATAAGTACAAAAATGTTCTATTACCTGATCTAATTAACTTGTATTAATTGATTTAAATCAGGAAATGGGTACCATCTTGCACAGTGTATTTAAACTGATTAATTAGTCCTTTGTGGTTTTCTTTTTACTGATTTTACAGATTTAAAAATAATCAGCCAGTCCCTTTATTATCATCCATTTAATTTTATGTTCAGTGGGTAAATTTAAAGGATTAAAGCTAATAAACACATCTCTATTCTCAATCGTTTTAGTGTTCTGATAAGTAAAATTTTATCAGAACTATTGGTGTTGGCCTACCTGACAAATAGCAAAGTACATTCGGTTTATCTTTAAATTCTAGAGAAAGAAACATTTGAGTTAGGTAACTTTTCAACTGATTAGGGCATATGGAAACAAATGTCAATTTAAGTGTACAGTTTTATTTTCTGATTTTGAGATTCTTAGTAACTTCTCTACAGAGGTGACTGATTTGTATGTATATACAAATAAACATACTCCATTAAGAAGAAAAATAAACTCTAAGTCAGTTTTGGGATGTATTTTTTAGAATTCCAAATATCACAGATTCCAGGGGACAGTGTAAAAAAATGAGATTGTCTCTTTATTGGGACTTCCCTATAGCTCAGATAGTAAAGAATCTGCCTGCAATTCAGGAGACCCAGGTTCAATCCCTGGGTCAGGAAGATCCTCTGAAGAAGAAAATGGCACCCTCCCCCCCCCCACCGCAGTGTTCTTACCTGCAGACTCTGATGGAGAGAGGAGCTTGGTGTTCTACAGTCCATGGGGTTGCAAAGAGATGGACATGACTAAGTGACTAACACACACACATACTTTACTCGAGATATGTCCCATGATTTAAAATAATGAATAGACAATTATTCCAAATACATGTAGTCACACTTTATCCAAGGAAGATACATTCCAAGACCCCCAGTGGATGCCTGAACACTTGGATAGTATCAAATCCTGTATAAACATGTCCTTTCCTATATATACATACCAACGATAAAGTTCATTTTATAAATTGAACATACTAAGGATTAGCAACTATCACTAATAATAAAATGGAGCAATCAATGCAATATACTGTAATAAAAGTTTTGTGAATGTGGTCTCTCTCACTTTTTCTCAAAGTATTTTATTGTACTATACCCACCCTTCTTGTGATGAGGTGAGATGACCAAATGCTTACATACTGAGATGAAGTGTGGTGAATGTCACAGGCATTGTGACAGAGCATTATGATAATATTGGCTTGATGGTAATTAGAAGTATCATCTGCTTTAAGTGGTCTTGGATCACCAAATCATGGTCATGTTGATGGTTGGAGGATGTCAGGAGTTGAAGATGTTGATGGTTGTGGATCTCTGGTAGGATTGAGGAAGAAAGTGAGAGACTTCATCATGCAACTCAGAATGGCTTTCAATTGAAAACTTATGAATTTTTTATGTTTGGTATTTTCCACAGAATGTTTTGGACCATGTTTGTCTATGGTAGCTGGAACCATGGAAAACAAAACTGTAGGTAAGGATGGACTACTGTAACAGAGCTTTAGACTTTGCTGTGTCTAGCAACTTATGTTAAACAAAAGAATAAATGAACATGAGCTATGCTGTTGCTGCTAAGTCACTTCAGTCATGTCCGACTCTGTGCGACCTCATAGACGGCAGCCCACCAGGCTCCCCCATCCCTAGGATTCTCCAGGCAAGAACACTGGAGTGGGTTGCCATTTCCTTCTAGTTTCAACCAATTTATTTATATAATAAAGATAATGACAGCTCAAATTTTATTAGAATGTAGTACTTTTATTTTGCTGCAACCAACCCAACCAATTGTGTTTCTTATAATTTCATTTCTTAAATAGGGGTTAAACATTATGAAGTATGGCATTTTAATCCTGGTGAAGGAATTGGCAACCCACTCCGGTATTTTTGCCCCTGGAAAATCCCATGAACCCAGCAGCGTGGTGGGCTACAGTCCATGGGGTAACAAAGAATTGGACACAATTGAGTGACTGAACACACACATGGTATTTAATATAGTAAATATATTTTATATATATTTATAAATATAAACAAATATTGCTATTGAATGTGATAGGTCAGTTACTCAAGTATACTGCTTAAGAAAATTGTGTTGTGCTTAGTCACTCAGCCATGTCCAACTCTTTACAACCCTACAAACTGTAGCCTGTCAGGCTCTTCTGTCCATGGGGATTCTCCAGGCAAGAATACTGGAGTCGGTTGCCATGCCTTCCTCCTAGGGATCTTTCCAACCCAGGGATTGAACCCAGGTCTTGACTTTGCAGTCAGATTCTTTACATTCTGAGCCACCAGAGAAGCCCTTAAAAAAATTACTAAATGTCATCTTTTCATGGTGTGTGCTAAGTCACTTCAGTCATGTCTGACTCTTTGCAACCCTAGGGACATAGCCGGCCAGGCTTCTCTGTCCATGGGATTCTTCAGGAAAGAATACTGAAGTGGATTGACATGCCCTCGCTCGGGGGATCTTCTTGATCCAGCTGGAACCAGGTTCTCCTGCAGTTCTTGCATTGAAAGCAGATTCTTTACCATTGAGCCACCAGGGAAGCCCCACACATGTCATGCATCAGTTCAGTTCAGTTCAGTTCAGTCGCTCAGTCCTGTCCGACTCTTTGCGACCCCATGAATCACAGCATGCCAGGCCTCCCTGTCTGTCACCAACTCCCGGAGTTCACTCAGACTCATGTCCATAGATTGTTTTAAAAGAAAAATTGAAGTATGTACACTGTTGGGTACTAAATATACTGGGAAACTCTGTACTTTCTTTGATAAGTTAGAAGAATTGTTGAGTTATCTTGTACTGTATAAGTGGTTTTAGGAAACTGAAATATTAAGAAAAACACATAATTGTTAAAAAGTTCAAGACAAACAAATTTTAGTTGAAAAACATTTCTTAGAGCCACCATTGGCAGAGGGTAGGATGGAGAGCTGACCTGTAAAAACATGTATAATAAGTATTTTAACAAAGAGTCCAGGAGCATAAGAAAGACTAAAAGGACTATTTCCTAACAATCAAGACTATAAACTAGAATGTATATAATGTCCTTTCCTCTCTGGATAATTCACATATATATATCTCAGATTAGGTAATTATTTCTTTTAGATTTAATTATTCAAAAACTCATAAAATAAAATTTTAAAATTGCAAAGTTTTCTTGCTTCATATACTTACATTCCAGGTCTTCCTTCACCTTTATTTTCAACTGATTTCTTGTAAAAGGAAACATTAGAAAATATACTCAAATTTTAAAAATGCCTGTGTCTTTACTAACTCCAGTAACTACTATAAAAAAAGAAAAAAAAAGAGTTGTATTTAGATATTATGATGTACTAGGTATCTACTTATACTGTTTGTCCTTACAAATGTTAAGGGAAACAAAAGAAAAGGATATTTGGTTAAATGGTGTGGATAGTGATCATGTTCCGTTTTCAAAAAGAAACTTGATGTGTTCTTAAATAACTAATTTGTTAATGGCACAAATTATAAAAGGACATCAAGTTTTTGAATAAAAGTGACGTGTGAATTAAAGTAATCTGTGTCATGCAACAGATGGAATATATTTGAAACTAGAAAACAAATCTAATCTACCTTATGATCAAAGGATAACTCAGAAAACAATCCACTATAAACTAAGCCATAAATCCCAAGAAATAAAATATAATCTATTAGCTGATGGACATTAAGTACAAGAACTAACCCTGGGAAAACCATTATCATAACTTTCTTGACCTCTGAGGGGCCTGTTGACACAGTACTATATATATCAACCCTAAACATTTTTGTAAGTGTCCCTGGATGCCTGGCACTGAGGGCAAAAGCTTAAATAGAAAAGCAGTGTCCTCAGAAAATTGGAATGAGAAGGAGGTTGCTCTCTTCTAATTGTAAGGAAATTATTTTTATTTTATACCAATTTGCAGAGACATTGACAATTAAAAATTAATCCATGACTATTATCTAGAAACGATTTTGAGGAAAAGATTTGTCAAGACCTTTCCTTCCATTTAAACCAACAAACCTACCAGCTAGAAGCTAGAAGAAAATACATATGCTTGCATAAATTTATGCATTTTCAACTTTGGACAGTTGGGTAGAGAAATATTGACCCTTTATCAATCAGTTATCATGGAAATTTTACCTTGTAGTAGGAAGGGAAAAAATGTGAGAAACAGTGGTGTTGATCAGAGATGAAGTGTGTTTATGTGTGTGTATGTGTGCTGCTGCTGTTGCTGCTGCTGCTAAGTCGTCTCAGTCGTGTCCAACTCTGTGCGACCCCACAGACGGCAGCCCTCCAGGCTCCCCCATCCCTGGGATTCTCCAGGCAAGAACACTGGAGTGGGTCACCATTTCCTTCTCCAATGCATGAAAATGAAAAGTGAAAATGAGGTCGCTCAGTCGTGTCCGACTCTTCGTGACCCCATGGACTATAGCCTACCAGGCTTTTCCGTCCATGGGATTTTCCAGGCAAGAGTACTGGAGTGGGATGCCATCGCCTTCTCCTGTATATGTGTGCATTCATTTAGTTATTTACATAAAGCCAGGCTGTTTTGATCAATTCTTTCATGATTTACACATTTCAAAATTACTCATCTGTCAAAGTAAAGTTAAAATACATTCAAGTACTGAAAAGTCTACCAATGTCTGAAAGTCTAAAAATTATCTTTTTTCTGTGAATTGGCTTTTATACATGAATTGGCTACTGCTAAATTCACTCACACATTTTTACAGTGGTTTTCAGGATCTATGATTGCTCTTTTTCTCATCTCCCTGCCTTGGCCATTTCTATTAAGTCACATTCCTGCCAACCTCTGTCTAGGATGAATGCCCCCATTATGTAGTGACTGAATGTTAGTGATGACTTGTAATTCCATATTGTAACAAAGTGATGTAGGTCTTACTTTGATGAAGATCCAGTTTTCATGCCAGAGACTCAGGAGACAAATAGCAACAGCATTGATTCAAGACTCTTTATCACTTTCTACCCCTTACGAATTCTTTCAGTTTCTGATCTAATTATGTAACACATAGACTTTCATGTTTATTTACTTATTTATTTAATGGTATATCATCTTCCACTTTTACCTCTCTCTAGAATCTTATTTTAAATGTCCTTCCCTTTTTGCTCCCAGTTTAATCTTCTACCTAAATCTTTCTTGTCCATTGACAGATCAGTGCTGAGTGAGACAGAATGTGGCATGTGGAGAAGTGATACCAAGAGATTCACAAAGTGTCACTTTTCAGAGACAGATCTATTTGACAAAGATTTAGCAACATTTTTCAAGCTTCAGGTTGGTATTAATAAGCCTCCGTTTCTTATGGTGGGATCATAAGTACAAAATTTTCTCTTCTTTCCTTTGTCAACTCAGTCTAAAAGTATCTTTCTTGATGACATAAGGGAAGACCTGTGAAACTAACAGAAATCACTGAGACATATTCTGTAATAGGTGAGAGTGAACGTGTTAGTCTCAGTCATGTCTGATTCTTTACGACCCCATGGACTGTTGCCTGCCAGGTTCCTCTGTCCACTCCAGTATTCTTCCCAAGCAAGAATACTGGAGTGGGTAGCCATTCTCTTCTCCAGGAGATCTTCCCAACCCAAGGATCAAGCCCTGATCTCCCACATTGCAGGCAGATTCTTTACCATCTGAACCATCAGAAAAGTCCTTGTAGTAGATGATGGACTCTTAAACAGTTACTATTTCTGTAATATTTAATTGTTGATGGAATCCTTTTCTCCCACCAGATCTTGGTTTATTCATTTCAAAGTCAGTAAAGAAAAGTGTATTTCTGCCTGTGAATCATATGTTTCTATATACCCACATCTGCATCAATCTCTGTTATCTGAAATCCATTTTGACTGTTATATTAAAGCTATGTGATCATAAACTAGTGTAGCAGTCTCCTGATTAACTCGTACTGACTTCTTTGAATGTTATTCAAAGACATTTTAGTGCTTAGCAGAGACTTTCAGTACTTTAACTTTTAGTAGTGAACTAAGCTGCTGTCTCTGGGGTCGCACAGAGTCGGACACGACTGAAGCGACTTAGCAGCAGCAGCAAGCTTGTTCATAGTACTTGGTGTTTGAATAGATACTGAGCTGTGGTTAGCTTTGTCTAGTCAATCGATCTCCATGATATGCATGCTATATAATGTGAATTAAATCTTTCTCTAATTTTACAATTTGAGGAAGATAAATCATAAAGGTCTAAAATAAAGCAAATCATCATTATCCAATTTTTTAGCCAATCATTAAATTCAAAATGTCATTACCATGAAAAACATATTATTCAAAAAACAGGTTGTTTAAAACACCAGCAGTTCAACAGAAAAAATGGAGTGCAGACAACAAAGTTTTCAAAGTCAGCATTAGTGGTCATTAAAGACTCAAACTAGGTTCATACTATGTGAGTGAGCAGTGAAAAGCTCTTTATGCCATTATCAACCCCTTGAGGCAAATTAAAACAATTGAAAAAGAACCCCTGAAGTGCCATAAATAATGGGTGTGTGTGTGTTCAGGAGTAAAGAGCAATCTGATGTGATTTTGTGGTGGTGTATATGTGAGGGTTTGCCTGGAATATAAAACAAGTTTAAATATCATGATATTCACATATTGCAAGCCTCCATAAAGTCAGTGTTGCAGGCAGTAGGTACCTCAAATGTGTCAAGGGAATTGGTGTACTTATCATAAAGCAGTCACAGGTAATAATCTGAAAACTCTAATTACAAGTTTATGGCAATGGGAAACCTTTCATATTGCAAATAATGCCACCATGTATATTCTGTGGGTCTGCACAAATGCATCAATAAAAGTAGTAATAGATGAAATCTGCCCTCTTAATATTTCGTATTTATTAAATATTCAAAACCTCCATTAAACTTTTTCCATAGGCACTGAGTTTTTTTTTTTTGCTTGCATAAGAAGCTATAGAAAAAGAACTTGTTTTAATAATAAATGCCCATGCATTTCTTTGCAGCAGAAGTGGGTCATACAGGAACCTCAGTGTGTTAAAAACATTTTTTGTCCTATGGGTTTTTTTCCTAACTCGTGTTGGAACCCCTTGGCCTCACAGAAGGTGCTCTCAACAAGCTGCACCTGTATGCTTCTCCAAGCTGACATCACTGTGAGCATGTGCTTCTTTCCCAGAGACGCAAACAGTATGGAGAGGAGGGGGCTGTGCCCCTGAGCATTTATCATTCCGGGTGATCACCTGGGAGTGGCCAATACCACCCTGCAGTAAGAAATGGGCGAGATGTGTAAAGAGGGTGATGACTCTAGGGCTTCATTTTTGCTGGCTGTCATTTAACATGGATGAGCTGTTAAGTGCCTAAAATAGGGTTGCTTATCATGGAGAAACACTGGGTGTGTATGGCCACACAGCATACTCAGTACAATACTGTTCAGCATGAAAAAGGCAGAAGGGTGGCAAGCAAGGCAGAAAGTGACAAACCATTAAGCTAATCCTATAAAGATCTAGCCTGTCAGGCGGCACATTTCCTGAATACTTAGAAAGCACAAGAGAGGCTTATTAATGGTTCATCACAGTTCTTATGTTGCTTACATGGCTAATATGCAAACAGCGCCCTTTTTTCGCTGGGATTTTCAGCACATAAGGATATCACTTCCATGGCTACTGTTTTTTTTTTTTTTCCTCCTGGGTAATTGAAGTGTTACCATAGAAGACAATGATTGATGATATCTTTAAAGGCCTAAAAAAGCACAGGCTATTTTTGAAACTGTGCCACTGTCTATATAAGGGGAGAAGAAGGAACTGTCTGAATTCTACAGTAGGCTTGGGGCCACAGCAAGGGAGCCCAGAGGCTGATGCAGAGATCAGGGTACATTCAGCTTTTGCTCCCACTCCCTCCACCAAATGCTTGGTTGGTGTGGGAATGGTCTGGAGTTTGTCAGAAGCTCAGTGTAGTTAGACCACTCTGCTAAGAAGTTATGACTGCATGCTTCCTCCCTGGGAGCTGCGAAGCTCTTCTTGCCTTTGAAAGCTGCTTGACTGAGTTGAAAATAAGAAAGAGTGGTGGTGATGGTGAGATTACCATCAGTTTGCATTAAGAACAAGCAGCTTTCTATATGGTATTCTCAGTGTGTGCATGCTGAATTGCTTCAGTTTTGTCCGACTCTTTGCCACCATATGGACTTTAGCCCATCAAACTCCTCTATCCGTGAGATTCTCCAGGCAAGAGTACTGAACCCTTGTCTTCTATGTCTCCTGCACTGACAGGCCGGTTCTTTACCACTAGCACTGCCTGGAAGCTTGGTATTTGCAGTACATGGAAACTATTATATCCATGCACATCTCTTCCTTACTTGTATTTGTGTTTTTCTACGCCTTGGCATCTCCTTTTAGCCTTCTATTGACGTTGAATCAAGCCAATAAACACTTAAGGAGAATCTACAACACCTTGTTAGACACTAGGAATACAAAACTATCTAATTACATATTTATTTAACTTCTGGAAAAAACCTGGTCTTAGAAAGTGTGTATCCATAGTCAACAAATACATTTCATTCTAAAATTACTGAGTTTCAGGTCTTCTCTGGTGGCTTAGTGGCAAAGAATCTGCTTGCCAGTTCAGTAGACACTGGTTTGATCCCTAGCTCGGCAAGATCTCATCCACCTCAAAGCAACTAAGCTCATGTACCATAACTACTGAGCCTGTGCTCTAGAGTCCAGAAGCTGCAATTACTGAAGCTCGCATGCCTAGAGTCCATGCTCCACAATAAGAGAAGCCATTGCAATGAGAAGCCCATGCAGCATAACTGAAGTGTAGCCCCCTGCTCACCACAACTAGAGAAAAGCCCTTAGAGCAATGAAGACCCAGCACAACCAAAAATATAAGGAAATAAAATTAAAAATTACTGTTTCCCTTTCTTGTTTTTTTATCCTTGTACAAAAAATGTATACGACAGAGAAAGAGAGGCTTCCAATTTGAGGGACAGAAGGTAGAAACTATGGACTTGTTTATGTCAATTGAACTCCATTCATTCATTTTAAAATATTGAAAAGGTATGGTCTAATTCTTTAAATAATTTGAGCTGTCTCAAAGTATTTGACTTTACACATGTTTCAGTTCAGTTCAGTTGCTCAGTCATGTCCGACTCTTTGTGATCTCATGAATTGCAGCACTCCAGGCCTCCCTGTTCATCATCAATTCCGGGAGTTCATTCAGACTCATGTCCATCGAGTCAGTGATGCCATCCAGCCATCTCATCCTTGTTCATCCTCTTCTCCTCCTGCCCCCAATCCCTCCCAGCATCAAAGTCGTTTCCAGTGAGTCAACTCTTCGCATGAGGTGGCCAAAGTACTGGAGCTTCAGCTTCAGCATCATTCCTTCCAAAGAAATCCCAGGGTTGATGCCTTCAGNTTCCAGAAAAACATCTATTTCTTTTATTGACTATGCCAAAGCCTTTGACTGTGTGGATCACAATAAACTATGGAAAATTCTGAAAGAGACAGGAATACCAGACCACTTGACCTGCCTCTTGAGAAATCTGTATGCAGGTCGGGAATCAAGAGTTAGAACTGGGCATGGAACAACAGACTGGTTGCAAATAGGAAAAGGAGTATGTCAGGGCTGTATATTGTCACCCTGAGAATTTAACTTGTATGCAGCATACATCGTGAGAAACGCTGGGCTAGAAGAAGCACAAGCTGAATTCAAGATTGTCGGGAGAAATATCAATAACGTCAGATATGCAGATGACACCACCCTTATGGCAGAAAGTGAAGAGAAACTAAAAAGCCTCTTCATGAATGTGAAAAAGCAGAGTGAAAAAGTCGGCTTAAAGCTCAACATTCAGAAAACTAAACTTTTTCTATTGCCATTGCCTTCTCCAGGAGAAACTGAGAGATAGACAATTTTGCTTAATTTTTCTGCACTGAGCCTGGATGTATAACCATGGAAAGTGTTCCTATGCTCATGCAAAACTTCTTCTTTATTTACTATTGTCCTATAGGACATGTGAACACGCAGAAATTAAACTCAAACATAATTCGTAAGTATATAATGAGAAACATGTTCTGTATGTTTCCAATATAAAAGGATCACCATTCGTTTTATATATCTCTTTACTTTGTACTCAGTTCTGCAATATTTGAGAACATGTTAAAATGTAACATCATAAAATTAATATTACACTGTTATATAAATTGTGGAAGGCAATGGCAACCCACTCCAGTACTCTTGCCTGGAAAATCCCATGGACAGAGAAGCCTGGTAGGCTGCAGTCCATGGGGCTGCTAAGAGTTGGACAGAACTGTGTCCAACTTCACTTTTCATTTTCATGCATTGGAGAAAGAAATGGCAACCCACTCCAATGTTCTTGCCTGGAGAATCCCAGGGAAAGGGGAGCCTGATGGGCTGCCATTTATGTGGTCACACTGAGTCAAACACTACTGAAGTGACTTTGCAGCAGCAGCAGCAGCAGCTATATAAATTAATGAATTGAAAATAAGAAAGTGTTTAGTGGTTTTTAGAATGCCTCCAGAGAAAATGAAATTAATAGGCTCACTCTGATTTTTATGTATTTTTTAATGATTTGAAATCAGTTTCTATTTTGGTCTTCTTTACTATTTGAATTTAATTGTTGGAGGAAAGAGGTGTCAAATTGAAATAAATATTAAGGGTTCAATTTGAAGGAGAAGATGTCTCTTTTTCCTTCTTTCCTTCCCCCTTATGGACAGATCTAGTTCCAAATTAGTCAAATAATCCTGCATGGTATGTGAACGGAAACAGAGGACACTGAGACAAGCATATCCAAGCATTCACTCCTTAGTTTCTCCAGGTTTTGGAAGTCCTGTAAGCCTCTGTATAATCAAAACTTGAGACTTTCACTGTTCACTGCCTCTAGAGAAACTAGTTTAAATTATTGTTATTTCTGAGTAGTTAAGTCATATCCAACTCTTTGTAACCACATAGCCTGTAGCCCACCATTGTCCTCTGTTCATGGGATTTCCCAGGCAAGACTACTAGAGTGGGCTGCCATTTCCTTCTCCAGTGTATCTTCTTGATCCAGGGATCAAACCCATATCTCCTGCTTGGCAGTTAATAACTAGACATGTTTCAGAATCCTTGTATCTATATGTACTCACCACCCCCCCTTTCTAAAAAAGTGAAAGTCAAAGTGAAGTCGCTCAGTTGTGTACGCTCAGTTGTGCAACCCCATGGACTGTAGCCTACCAAGCACCTCCATCCATGGGATTTTCCATGCAAGAGTACTGGAGTGGGTTGCCATTTCCTTCTCCACCAGATCTTCCTTACCCAGGGGTTGAATCCCTGTTTCCTACATTGTAGGCAGACGCTTTTACCATCTGAGCCACAAGGGAAGTCTTTTTTTTTTTAATTGGAGTATAACTGCTTTAAAAGGTTGTGTCAGTTTCTGCTGCAAAATGAAGTAAATCAGCTATAGGTACTTACTTTTATTTATTTATTTTTAATTTTANATCGAATCCCTGTCTCCTACATTGTAGGCAGACGCTTTTACCATCTGAGCCACAAGGGAAGTCTTTTTTTTTTTTTAATTGGAGTATAACTGCTTTAAAAGGTTGTGTTAGTTTCTGCTGCAAAATGAAGTAAATCAGCTATAGGTACTTACTTTTATTTATTTATTTGTAATTTTAATTTTTTTTTTTACTTTACAATACTGTATTGGTTTTACCCTAAATTGACATGAATCTGCCACAGGTATACATGAATTCTGAACCCTGACCCCCTTTCCACCACCCTCCCCATATCATCTCTCTGGGTCATCCCAGTGCAACAGTGCCAAGCATCCTGTATCCTCTATCGAACCTAGACTAGCTTTTCGTTCTTACATGATAGTATGCATGTTTCTTACTTTTAACTGGCTTGATTCTCACTCATGTTCATGGAATTCTTAGATAGACAAGTTTAACTGTCTTAGAGCTTGTACTTCCTACAATTCTGTCATCAGTTGCATTTCTTATGAAAATGAACTCAAATATCTCATGCAAATAGATGCCATTGCCTATCACCTTATTTCTGGATTCTCACAAAGTTGATGTTAATTCCATATGTTTTAGAGTTCCTATTCACTTTGTCTCTATCCTTTATCTTCAGTATTAGTTTTAAAGTAATATATAATTGTAGTAATAAATAGTATGAATAGAATAAATAGTATGAATTTGATTGCTTTTTATAAATTGTCCTTCTGAGCATATCTTGACAATATAAACTTGATACTTCACCAGAACACCATTTACTTTTAGAGTAAATATGTCTATGATTTTTAAAGAAAGCTTTCAAAGACTCTCTAAATATAGAAATTGTTTTAGGAATAAAAGAGATCCTCAGATACTATTTTCTATGCCATCTATATCTTTCACAGCACTGGGTTTACTGCTAAGAGTGATAACCAAAGCTCTATGTATCAGATTACATACTAATATCAGCAGAAAAATTTTAAGATATATTTAAAGACATCTGTCATCATCTTAATGATTTCTAATGTCAACATGGGAAAAAAACATGTACAAAAGAATGCATTGAGAATAATTCTTGCTCAAAGAATAAACAGGAATATGTAGATAACTTTGTGGCTCTCTGAGGATTTTTAATCAATTTCTGACGGATTGTTTTATAAAAACAATTATTTCTATCCTCCAATATTTCACAAATTTTAGTGTGCCCTTTCTTCTCTGCTAGGATAATAACTATTGTGAATGATTCAGTAATATGTTTTAGTTAATTCTAGACTCCAAGATCATTATTCTTGACCTTCTCTCACCTTGAGTTTGGAAATATGAGGATCTAATGTTAATTCTAACTTTGTAATGCAGCTCAGACTCCTGTAAAATTCATTTATACTAAAGATTAAAGACTGAAAATGTGAGTTGTTTCTGATTATGTTAATAGTGTTAGGTTTTTAAACATTACATTTGAGGTTCAAAATGTTTGATTATTTGTGGGAAATTTACTTAAAACCATGTGATAAAGTATAGATGTGTGAGTAGGTAGATAGATAGATGAGCATACAGATACTTACTATTAAATATACTTGCTTTCAAAAGATCCATGAGGACATTTAACACATTAATTTGTTTTTCCCTTTATTGATATTTTAGGTAAAAGATTTGCATTGCTAGCAAGGTAGATGGTTATTCCTAATTAAAACACAAATACAGTAATTACAGTTTATATGCTATTATCCTGAATCTACATTGGATGAGTTTAAACAGCGAAACAGCCATTAATTTTACTGTTCAAAGAAATGCTCATAATCTTTTTAAAATGTCATATAAAATATTCATTTCTAAATGCCCTACGGTGATTTCTGAATTTATTTAAAGTGGGCTGTTGATAGCTCTTTTTATAAATAAGCAATTACACTGAATATATCATGGCCCATCACATTATACATTCTATAATTTCATGGATGAAAGGCCTACAGCTGATCTGCATAAATGCACTGCATATCTCAGCAGGTGAAGGGTTTGATTACACAGGATAATCAGTGTTATTATTTATAGTAACTATTTATGTCTGTTATTTATTAAATCTATACAAATCAGGTATCTATTTCTCTAGGAGGTATATTCAAGGAATGTTTATAGTACCATATAGACCTTCTGCATATTTTATAGAATAGCCTTAATATGGTCTTTTACAACTGAATTCTCAGTTTCAATTGCTGTTTAGCTAATCAAAATTAGATTTTAAATAGCATTGGCTTCCAAGGCATTTTGGAACTTAAATGTGCTTTGTACTTTCAAAAGTGAAGAGACTTTTTAAATTCAGTAGATTCATCTAATTTGAATAAGCTCAAATTCAGTATTTCTGGAAATGCCACCTCTCCTAGTTGTTATATTTCTTTGTCCACTTCCTTTAACTTATTCAATTAATAATATTAATGAGGACAGGAGCTGTGTTGCTAAGGATATGATGATGTTAAAGAGACGACAGAGCTCCTTTGTTCGTGTCATTTATCCAATTACAGTTTTGCATGCTATGGAGGAAAAGTTACAATGAGAACATACAATAGTGGGACCTAATCTAGCACAGTGAGAGAGATCTGAAAATATGGGTAAGGACTATGCAATGTCCTGGGAGGTGAGGGGTGTGTGCGTGTGTGCCTGGTGGGGAAGAGGGGGAAGAAAGAGCTAAAGATGCAAATTCCTTGAAGCCACAATGCAGTATAACTTCCTCTTCTCTCTTTTTATGTGTGCTTATGTGTGTGTGGGTGTGTATCTCTTTGCCCTGGGAATGTGGCCAACTAGTGACCCAGAGTATTTTTCTACAAATGTATAAAGCAGAATGCATTTAACTTTAATACACTTCTAGACGTAATAGATACACTGCTCCAGAACAAACAAAACTTATAAACTGACACCAATAGATAGCTTTAAGCAAATGCAATATGTTGGTCACTCTGAAAGCAAATGCCAATATCAGCATCACCCTAATGAACAAGAATTGATAACAATTTCCACAGTAAACTTAAGACTCTGAAGGACACTGATAACATATTCTATGCCTATTCACCAACCCCAACTCAGCCACCCTCTGTAGAAAAACAGCTTCAGTTTATACCTTCAGGTCTTCCAAAATTCAAAAAAAAATGACAAATGATAATCTCTGGGTATATAGGAAAAAACCACCTTGAATGAGATATATCAGAAACAAACAAAATAGATTTAAACTTTCAAGAACATTTAGAAAATAAAGTCAGTAGCTTAGAAATATGACCTAATCATGGATTAAATGTTTAGATGAAATAAATGAGTGAATTATTTAATCAAAGTAAGTGGGTACCATTAAGCAATTGATCAGGCAGATTTAAAACAAACCATAAGGATGATAAAATGAAAATATACAGATTTGAAATAAAAATAAAACCTTAATAAATGAGATAAAGACAAACTGACCTCAGCTGAGAAGGAAATAATGCTAGCAGAAATATTCAGAACATAAGGTTTAGGAAATAGGAAAAAGATGATAAGATATATACACAGTGAACTGAAACTTTTTTATTATTTATTTGGGCTCTTTCAAGGAGGAAATAGAATTAACAGAAAAAAGGCAATAATTAAATAGTTTATTTCTGATAAATTTCCAGACATATTAATATATAGAGAAAACTAAATATGCAACTAACAGGAAAATTTAGATTGAGTAACATTTTAGTTAAGATAGTATACCAAACCAAAAAAAAAAGATATTTAAAACAATGAGAAAGCAAAAATGAAACAACTCTGAAGAAATGACATCATGGCAGAAAAAGAAAATATTCAGNCAATAATTAAATAGTTTATTTCTGATAAATTTCCAGACATATTAATATATAGAGAAAACTAAATATGCAACTAACAGGAAAATTTAGATTGAGTAACATTTTAGTTAAGATAGTACACCAAACCAAAAAAAAAAGATATTTAAAACAATGAGAAAGCAAAAATGAAACAACTCTGAAGAAATGACATCATGGCAGAAAAAGAAAATATTCAGAAAATAAATTGGCAAACATTTAAGCAGACCTAGACAAAGCATATAAAATAATAATTAAATTAATACCTAATATACAGAGTTAAAGAAAAAAGAGAACTACAATAAAGAATGTAAAACTATGTAAATTTAGAGACCAGTAACTATAGTCAAAAATGTTCTAGTTTCCTAATGTTGCTAAGAAAGATACATAAGGTAATAATTTTAGTTTTTAAATATTCATTATAACATTCAAAGTTTTCACTAAACTTAGAAAATAAGACTGCAAAATTTCTGAATGAGAATTAAAAAAAGATACCCTAAATCAATCCTGAATGGTCATGGTAGAGGGAAAAAAGGAGCAAAAATGAGATTCACAAAGGAAAGCAAAAAGTAGATAAGAGAAAATATAAATTGGCTATTACAATTAATGCAAATTGTTTAAAGTCACTAATTTAAAGCCAGAGATTATCAGTTATTTTAAATTCATCTATATACTATTTAGTAGAGGCTTAAAACATTAAAAAATGCAATTATGGAAAGTTGAAGAAAATAGATATATCAAGAAAATTCTAATCAAAGTGGAAAAATACAGTACCTGTTACTACATAATGACATTCTGATTTACAAGTACATATATCTCTAAACTAGTGATCATATAATTAAATAGACTCAAATTATATTGAATTACACAGAATTACAGGGAGGAAAGTAAGCATTACCATATTGTGATATTTCAATGCTCTTATTTATGATTGTTCTAAGACAAAAATTATCAAAGATATGTAAGACCTTAACAATATGTTGAATTAGTTTTATTCAATACTAATATAGAGAATCCAGCAACCAACAATTTGAAAATAAACATTGTTTTTAGAGCTACATGATCATAGAACCCATGTTTTACGAAGTCATACAAATGAGCAAACGAAACAAGTAAAATATTAAGTAGGATGTCAATAAAACTGGACATAAAAAGTCCTTATGTGTTTGCAAATTAACAGCACACTTATAGATAACCATGATGTGAAAACAAAATCAAAACGAACAAATTTACTTTGAGTTTTAGTGAAAATACAATGTATAAAACTGAACTGCATGAAAATGTTTCTTCAATAAATTGCTCCTAATCTTAAATGACTGTATTTGAAAAAATATTTTTTTCTAAAAATTAATGACCTAAGTTTCAACTTAAAATGTTAGAAAAAGAACCAAATAAAACCAAATGTAAAAAAGAAAAGAAGACACAGATACAAAAAATTAATGCATTATTTTTTAAAAAAGAACAAAAATGCTAAAATTTTAACAAAGAATATTAAAATGGAAATTTTAAAAAGCTCATGAGAAAGAGGAGAGCTATTGACTTGGGGGAGATTAATAAAGTCTATTAGATATTAAACTAAAGAAAACTATAGATACAATACTCATTGTAATGTTAATAAAGCAATTTATATCAATAAATTTGAAAACTTTCATTTAGTAGACAAAATCTAGAAAATATAGCTAACTAAGACTGAAGAAAAATAGAAAAAAATGAGATTAATTTACAACTTTTCCCAAAAAGAAAATAAAAATCAAAACTATTTTACACACAGATTCTAACAATTTTGAAGGAATCTCAGAGCCAAGTTACACAAACTTTTCTAGCAAATACTCTCCAAACCATTCTATGAAGACACCAAAGCCATTCAAGGCCAGTCCAAGGATGGAAAATTACAACACACAATTACTCATGTACACTTATACTAAGTCATAAATAAAATATTAGCAGCCAAATTCTGACGATTGAAAAAAAAAATAATAATGCATGAGTATATGTTACAATGGTCAGGTTTGTGGAAGTATTGTTTAATTTTAGAAAATCCACAAATATATTGAATAATTAACAAGATTTACCAATTAAGGAAGAAAACAAAAACAAAATGATATAAAAACAACAGTAAGTGCAGGTGCCAAAATTCCACACCCACATATGGTGCAAACTGTTAGATTAATAAATGCTTTTATGCTTCTAAAGCTTATCTCCAAAAGCCTCACATCATTGTTAATGTTGAAATTAGATACATTCCCTTTAAAATAAACAAGTATGTGCATTGTTACGACCTTGTACCATATCAGCATCTTAGTGAAGGTCTTGACTAGTTCAATAAGATCGTTTACTTAAAGGAAAATCCATAACACTAAATGTTTATATTCAAAAAGAACAAGGATCTCAAAGCAATAATCTAAGTTCTCTTTTAGAAAGTTAGGAAAATAAGATCGAAATATATGCAAAGCAAGTAGAAGAAATAGAATAATAAAGATCAGAAATCAATACAATATAAAACAAATAAAAAGAAATCAAAAGACAGTCTTTGAAGCCAAAAACTGGTTCATCAAAATAAAGAAAATTAGCAAACTGCTAGCAACTTTGACAAAGAAATATACTGCAACAAAAATGACCAATGTGCATGCTAAGTTGTTTCAGTTGTGTCAGACTCTTTGATACCCTCTAGACTGCAGCCCACAAGGCTCCTCTGTCCATGGGGATTCTCCAGGCAAGAATACTGGTATGGGTTGCCCTGCTGTCCTCCAAGGGATCTTCCCCAGTCAGGGACTGAACCTGCGATTCTTATGTCTCCTGCATTGACAGACAGGTACTTTACCACTAATGCTACCCGGGAATATCAGGAATTAAATGAAGAGACATTCCGGCAGACCACAACATAGATTAAAATTATGGAAGAGGAATGTTGTGAATGGTCTTCACATATAAATATCATAAGGGAAACGGATTGCGGGTCTAGGTTCGATGCAGAAGGCTTGGGACTGATGAGTGGGGATGATCTGGAGGGATGGTGTGGGGAGGGAGGGGGAAGGGAGGGGGTCCGGATTGGGGACTCAGGTACACTTATGGCTGATTTATGTCAATGTATGGCAAAATGAGTNGACATTCCGGCAGACCACAACATAGATTAAAATTATGGAAGAGGAATGTTGTGAATGGTCTTCACATATTAATTTAAAAGTGTGATTTTCAAACTAGCATTGTTTTTGTATATTAAAACAGTGAACTTTAATAAAACTACAATCTTTGTTATAGGCTTCAGTTCATTGTTTTGGAACAGAAAGTCGAGAGCCAATCTCATTTTTTCTGGGTCTTCACCTCAGTAGAAAATCTGAAGCAAAAAATTCTGAAAACTCAATGAGGTAGACCTGGGGAGTGTGAGTGGAA
>SJYA01001514.1:0-20729 GCA_006410615.1 Neotragus moschatus
GAATCTTTTTTGTCTACAACAATCTTAGAGGGTCTTTGGCTTAGCCTCATATCTAGGTTTGAATTCTGGCTCCATCCTCATCTTGGCTGTGGGATCTTAGATACATCACTTCTGTCCTTTTCCTCATCTCAGAATGGAAAGTAGTATGTGCCCCATCCAGATTTAAAGTGTATACAAAAGATCTGGTAAAAGTATAGAAAGGATCTAGGGCCTGATGTACTAATAGCCACTCAATATGTGGTAACTCTTATGTTTAAAATTTAATTTCTATTATTGTAAATGTATATGTTTTAGTAACAGTTCTATTACTATATGAAGGATTTATAATAACCTAGAGAAAGTTCTGTGATGAAAAATTGACAATATTTTGTTGTGATTATCAGATGGTAATGGCTTACTCGTTGTTCAGCATGTTTGATTTGGGGCTCCATGGACTGATTTGCCCTATGAAAACATAAAAGGGACTGATATATGAACTGGAATGGCAATTTATTAATAAGTCATTAGAAGTACATCCTCTCCTCATAGAAAAAGATGTCATAGTCGAAGCCTTGCACTCAGGAGGTTGCCTGACACGTAAGGGTAATTGATTGGCTATTTAGTGCTGCAGTAGCCTTGTACATCATTCTCCAGCTGCCACTGGGGTTGTCAGGACCCCCTCTCCCCCAGAGAGTGTTAGGGAGCACTGCCTAATCACCTCTCATGAATTACAGGCTACATAGTTACCTGCTCTTATGTTGCATATTCCTAAAGGAAAAAGCGGAGCACTTGGAGGTTTTATTCTTAGTCATTAGCCTGTCATTTCTGCCTGAGTTTACAGCCTCACTTTGGTTGGACTTGGGGAGCTTATATAGACTCCTACATTTTTAAAATTTAAACTTTGTATTTAGAAAAGTTCTAAGCATACAAACACCTAAAGAGGTTTGTATGATTAACCCCAGTGCATCCATCACTCAGCTTCAACAGTGATTAACATGTGGCTCACACTGTTTCATCTGGACTGCTGGTCCCTCTTCACATCACTTTAAAGCAAATTCTAGATGTGATATAATTTTCCCTATATACAATTTTCATTAGTATATAAGTACTAAGATATGTATCATTAAGAAATAGGACTATTAAAAATATGTACAATGCCATTATCATACCAAAAGCCCCACTAATGATTTCTTAACATCTCATCAGCGATCAGTTCTCCACAGTTGCCTCCTCAGTCTTTTTTAACCACTGGATTGTTCGTATCAGCCTCCAAGCATGGTTTACACATTGCATTTGGTTGAGACGTTTCTTGAGTTTCTTTTACTCTTATTACAGCACCTACCCTATTCTTGCTGTTTATTTGTTTGCCATCTAGAATTTTCTGCATTCAGGATCTGGCAGGCTATATCNCACTGGATTGTTCGTATCAGCCTCCAAGCATGGTTTACACACTGCATTTGGTTGAGACGTTTCTTGAGTTTCTTTTACTCTTATTACAGCACCTACCCTATTCTTGCTGTTTATTTGTTTGCCATCTAGAATTTTCTGCATTCAGGATCTGGCAGGCTATATCCTCATAGTCCATGGGGTCTCAAAAGAGTCGGATACGACTTAGTGAGTCAACAGCAACAGCAGTATCCATCCTCGTGGTGTTCTTTACCTTGTTCCTCTGTTCTCCTATCACTGGTAAACTAGTAGCTGGATCTCCGCTTGATTGGGTTCAGGTTTGAATTTTCCCCCAAAGCATATGTTGTAGGGGGCTGTGATTTGCTTCTGTTTTTGTCTGAGGCACATGCCAGTGTCTTGGCTTTAGTCTTTCTGTATGTTGACCTTGATCATGAGGCTTAGTATTATTGTCTTGATCCATCCAGCATATTCTTTCAATGAAACCATTTTATTTTAGTTATTTCCAATTTATTCTCAAGGAGTACCTTGGTGTCAAACATTATGGCCTTCTAATTTGTTCTTCACATGCAGCCAGAGTGACCTTTTACATATTAATTAGGTCACATACTACCGTGCTGAGAGGGCTTCAGTACTGCTTGATTGCTCGTGAACAGCTAAATTTCTAACCGTGACCTAGAAAGATCTATGTAACCTGGGCTTGATCTGTCTTTCTACACCTAATTTTATGCCATTCTGTCCTTTGAGAGGAAGTATGACGTTGTCCATAATGTAGGCTCTTGTGCAGACTGCATGAGGGTGTGATCTTGGGCTACTCATTTAACTGTTCTGTGCCTTGGTTTCCCCCTATTTTAAAGTTGGCATTTTAAGGGTATATACCAATAGGATTCTAATAATAAAATAATACATGTAAATTACTTAGAACAATGCACATAAAATAATAAATGCCAGTGTGAGCTGTTGTTTGTTGCTGGCACTGGTGGTGGTATGTTTTATCACTGTGTTGCAGCCACTCTGTATTTTTCAGTTTCTAGAACTGCCAAGCTCTTGTCAGCCTCAAGATCTTTGCACGTTGCTTTGATTATCTCTTCCTGTATAACAAGACCACTCACAATTTAGTGGCCTACAACAATGGTATCATTTACCTAGCTCATGAACTTGCAAGTTGGGCAGGGCTTGGTGAGGATGGGTCATACCTGCCCTGTGTGGTACTGTTTGGGATGGCTTCACTGGGGCCTGCAAGATCTTTTAAATGGGTCATGCCTATGGTTGCAAGATGGCGTTGGCTCTTGACTGAGAGCTCAGCCTTGGTTCTGTGAAAGCTGTTGAGCTTTGCTTGCTGCATGATGTCCCTTGGTATGGTTTTTTCGTGTTTCTTTGTGCTTCCCATTTGTCGAACTTTTTGGGTTTGTGGCTTTAGGGTATCATCCAGTATGTGAGTTTTCCAACTGTAATTTCTTCAAATTTTTTTTTCCATTTTTCCCATTGTTGAGGATTTCAATTGCTTGCTACTTGAAGTTGTTCCATAATAATTACATCAGTGCTGTATTTTTTTGTGTTTTTTCCTCTGTGCTTCATTTTAAGTAGTTTCTATTTCTGTGCCTTCAAATTAGCTAGTTTTCTTTCCTTCTGCAATGTTTAATTTGCTGTTAATTTCGTCCAGTTTATTTTTCATCTCCAGAAAACTGATTTGGGGCTTTTATATATCTTCAGGTCTCTCCTTAACATACTATGCTTTCTTCTGCCTTCCTGCATATGTGGAAAGTCATTATAATAACTATCTTAATGTCCTTGTCCACAAGCCCTGTCATCTGTGTCATTTCTGGGTCTGTTTCTGTTGATTGATTTTCCTGCTTTTTTACAGATTTAATTTTCTGAGTGTTAGATATTTAGAATTTTTGTCTGTTGAGTGCTGAAAAGTTTTGTATTCTAAATATTCTTGTGGGAAGGGCCTAAGGAAAGAAGCAGGATATTTTCTAATATTTATATGGAGATAATAACTTGTATAGTTATATAATGCTCATCCCAGAGGGAACGAGGAAGTAGAATGTATTTTGTTAGCATGACAGTAGCAAAGATTTACAACTTAGGAGATTTTGAATTGGTCAGTGAGCAATTCAAGAATAAAGAAAAGTGAAACGTAAGTTTAGTTTCCATTGTCAGACTCCATTATCTTAGGGAGTGGTGAAGGCTCTTGGATTTTGGAGCTAGTCTTGGATGCGAATCATAGAAATACCAATACTAGCTGTGACATTTGGCCAATTATTTAAATTACCCCCTCCTCCCAGTCTTTTTTTAACTGAACTTCTTGTCTCTCTTAAAGTTGTTTTGAGATAGAAATGAGAAGTTATACAGGGCACGTACATGTAATCAGAATTCAACAAGATGTTACTGGTACTTTCTTCCTCTACCCTTTTTTCTACCTTTTAGCTATTTCATTTTGCAACAGTCTACTTTGAATCACATGCTGGTTTTAAATGGGAATACGAACTATTTTGTTACCCTTGAACAATTACTGTAACTCTTCCTATGGAAAGAGTTATTCTTGAGCTTTAATTTTCATCCAAGTACATGCAGTTGAAGATATTCAGTTGGCAAACAGCTTGCCTAAAATTGCTTTAATAAATTCAAAGCTTCTTCTATTAAGATTTTTATGCTAGTTTTTCAGTAATTCTGTCCTTATTAAGTAAATATATTATTTGAGATGTATGAGGAGAAACTTATTTTTAACTGAATTTAGAATAAATTTGTATAAATGGCAGAGGGTTAACAGGTTTTAACTGGATGAAGATTTGTATTAGTGTATTAGTTTCCTATGTCTGCTGTAATAAATTACCAGAAAGTTGATATGAAAATAACATACATTATTCTCCCGCAGTTCTAGATGTCAGAAGACTGAAGGCAGTCGCACGGGGTGAAACCAGGTGTCAGCAGGGCTGTGGTCCCTCGGGAAGCTCTGCGGGAGAGTGGCGTCCTTGCCTCTTCCACCTTCTAGCTGCCTTCCTTGCCTTCATGGTTTCAGGCCTCTCCTTCATTCCAGAGCCAGCAGGGTAGCATCTTCCTGTCTCCCTGACTCTTCTTCTTCTTCCATAACCTTCTTTGCTTAAATCTCCCTCTGCCACCTTCTTAAGGACACTTATGATTACATTTAGTGTCCACGAGCGTAATCCATGGACAGAGGGCTATGTAGTCCATGGGGCTGTGAAGAGTCGGAGATGACTGACGACCAGTGCTAACGCGAGCATAATCCAGAAGTGTCTCTCCATCTCAGGAGTCGTCACTCAGTCACAGCTGCAAAATCCCTTTTGCCAACAAGGTCACATTCAGACGTTCTAGTATTAGGACCTAGACATCATTATTCAACCTTCCACAGTCATTTCAAGAGGATACCGAATCCGAATCCTGTCTCTCAAATGGCTTAATTTTTTTTGCAGCCCTGAGGTTAAGAGATCTGTCAGTTTACTGAAGTCTTCTATTCATCTCCCATTTTACATTGAGTATTTATAATTTCACCTAGTGAACTATGGTGCTTGTCCTAACTATGTCCACATCACAAATATTTAGTGGTGATGATTGACAAGAAAAAGATTGCCTGATGTCATATCATTTTCAGAGAATTAATATTTCCTAAAGCAGTTCATACAACCCACTTTATAAACTTACTTTTACGGAGTCGTGTGTGTGTGTGTGTGTGTGTGTGTGTAGCAATCCTGTAATGGTTCAGAGCACTTTCACAGAAAGTATATAGAACTTTCCCACAAGTACAGCTAGTTAGGGAACTACATTTTTAAAGTGAAGGGAAACATTTTCCTGGAAAAAGTCCATTATCAGAGGTGAAGTGTTCAGTAAAATGCTGATAGAATTAAATTCTTAAATATTTTTGCCAGAAAGAAACCAAATCAAGATAGGAAAAACAATAAGGAGAAAATAGAAAGTATTTTATAAGTGTATAGTTCCTCTTTTATCAAAATATGCATATTTTTCCTTAAATATGCATATAATCCTTTTCAGAACTGCCCTGTGAGATGAAGCCTAGTTAGTGTCTGAAGCAGATATAAGATACACTGGAATTAATAACTTCTAGTTTCAAAGATCAATGTTTTCACCTCAGACAAGCTAACACTATTATTACTGTTGGTATTATTATTGTATTTTATTAAAGAGGTGAAATCCTTGTATCAAAATACAGATCAGAGAGTTGACTTGGCAGAAGGAAAGATAGGAACTAGGGCAATTGGCATGATTAAAAATAAGTTTGTAGAGTCTTCCAAACCACACTGCCATTCCAGTGAGTGTTATAATACAACTTGTTTTCAAGATACAAATAAAAGGTAAGTGGAACCAGTGCCCACATATATTGACACATCCCATGGAAACACTTAAGCACTCTTGATAGTGCTGAACTGCATAGCAAGCCCAGTTGTGTAACTACACTACCCAACTTCTGTCAACAAAATTGCAGCCCAGGGGCCATGCAAGAGTTTCGGTATAGCCATGAACTTGGGTTTACCTGTCAAAAGGGTTGTTTTCCCATCAGAGAGGTTGGTATAGGATTCAGTGTGGGCTCTAGAGCCAGACTGAGTTTGTATGCTGGCTCTGCCTTGTATCATCTTGAGAAATTGATACACTCCAACTTGCTCGTGTTCAAAAGAAGGTTAATAGTAACTACCTCACAAAGGTTGAGAGGATTAAATAACCAAAAATTTTACCACACATCTGTTTTGTAAGTTTAAGCTTTGGTTTAAGAGTTTAAGAGTAGCGTATTTGAATTTCTTAGTTTGAATCATCCAGTATATGGGTTTCTTTTGGCACAAATGGTGGAAATTGTTGTTAATTTGTGTGCTCATTGATTTATAAAAGGGAAACAGCTGAGTTATTACATCATTCTGACTGCAAAAGGCTAAAAATCTCAACTTTTGAGGGCCACTATCACTTTTTAAAATTCAATAACTAGTGTTTCAGCTGCTCAGTTTTTATTATACCCTGCAATATCTCAGTTTTGCAAAATCAGGAACAAGGTAGAACAGAATGGTTAAAGATAGTGTTGAAAGGAGACAGGAGTAAATACAGGAGACTCATGCCATAAGATCAGTGTTAGTGGGAAAGGGAGCATGGCTGAGCTTCCGCAGCTGAGTTGCAGTCTTGCTTGGGCATAACAACAAGCAGGCAGGTCTTTCCCTAGCAGTGTCATACGAAATAATGAATATTACAGGGACCCAATTATTGTCAATCTGCTGAGAGATTCAGGGGAGAACTTTAAATCTTAATCCAGTGAAGGCTTTCTTCTAAGCAATTGTTATAAGCAGAAATTTGCTTTCTGACTGATTAATAAATATAGAGGGGAGGGGAGGTTTGGTCTTGAATAATTTATGATAGTTAGCAGAATTCTTAAATACTTAATGATGTTTCTGCCAAAATAGAGAATAGTAGAAGAGAATGAAAGCATTTAGGATGCTGGAGATAGGAAGCTGTGATTTCTTTTTTTTTTAAGTGTTATGTCTTAGCTTATAAATTCATAGAAAATTTGCATTTTCCTCCATAGTCTAGTCATATTTGTTTCTGAAGCAACTTCTTTTTATTATCATGATGTAAAATTGTCGTACGATGATGTGCTATGCTCACATGCAGTTTGTAATACCCTTGGCTGTTAATGGCACTGTTCGCTTTTTGAGAAGTAAGACGAACTTGTTTTTCTCAAATGTCTCAAAAGAGCATTTGATTGAGACTCTAGAGCTCTTTTTCACATGGTGAGAGGCTGTTTTTGAGTAGGAAAGATTTAAGAGTAGATTTTACCACTTTGTCCAGAACCCAGGGTATGACATTTGTAGACGAGGATAACTGCTTCCTAAGTGGTCACTGACTAGTTGGCTGAGGCAACCTTAATTGGAATTCTGGTATTATCCACTTAGCGTAGAATGTCTGCCAAACACAAAGCCTTTAGTAGGATTGATATTTTTCTTTTATCGACTGGTTCAGCTAATATTTGTACTTATTGTTTAGTCACCAGTCATGTCTGACTCTTTGATGACCCTGTGGACTGTAGCCCACCAGGCTCCTCTGTCCATGGGATTTCCCAGACAAGAATACTGGGGTGAGTTGCTAGTTCCTTCTCCAGGGGATTCTCCTGACCCAGGGATCGAACCCATGTCTCATGCATTGGCAGGAAGATTCTTTACCACTGAGCCACCAGGGAAGCCCCAGTAATTGACTTAACTAATCCATCATCATCTTCTATGCTGTGTTAGCTGGAGAACCAGGTAGGGAACTGTCTCTAGCCTTAGAGGACTGGCTTTCTTAGAGTCGATATTTTACAGGATTTCTTAGGACAAGCTTGCTGGTTCATAATTAAAAATGCACAAATAGTTTTAGGTTTTCGTTGTACAGGATAACTCTAGGTGTTTTTACACAGCATAAAGAGAATTCTGAGCAGACCTATTTGATGGAAAAAAATTTACATCAGTGGAAATTTGTGGATGATTTGTAAGAAGTATTCTGAAGGCAAGAGTGTCCTCAAATCTGTTTGCTACATGACTCCATTATCACTTTGGCTGTAATACTTTTAACTGTAAACTGTCATTCACTTTTTTAAAAAAAATTTAAGGCTTGTGTTCAGTAAAGTGCACAACTCTAGAGCTCAGTGAATGTTTACATGCGTATTTCTTTATGGAATCACTAAGACAACATGCCACTAGCTGTGCTTTTTTAAAGCAAGAAAGTACATTGCATTAAAAGTATCTGCTTAAATTTTTTCCTAATTATAAACATAGTACATGTTCACATATTGAAAAGTTGTGATAAAAAAAAAAGTCATTTGTAATCCCACCACCAAGTCTAAATGTCTTAATATATGATCATTTATTCATTTATGAAGTATTTTCTGAGTGCCTAGTGTGTGCCAGGTATTTGAGTTGCTGGGAACACAGCCCTGATAAAAAATGGCAAACTCCTTGCTCTTAAGGAGATAAAACTTTAGCTGGGGGAGAGGGATAGTAAATAAGAAAATCCGTTGTATGTTAGATGGTGATAAATGCTGTGGGGAACAGTGAAGAAGGGGAATGGGGAGTCCTGGGAGATGAGAGGAAGGGCCACAGTGTTTACACAGAGCAACCAGGAAGGTCTCACTGAGAAAGGAACACTTGAGTAAGCACCAGAAGGAGGCAAAGGAAGCTGCTAGGTCTGAGGGGAAAGACTACTTCAGGCAAAGACCCCGACGGAAGAGGTGCTTGGCCTCATGTAAGAAGAGCAAGGAGGCCCACTGTGGCTGGAACAAAACCCCATAAGCTACTGACAGGTTGGAGAGGGAGCAGGGACCGTACTGTGAGTGGTGCTTCCTCCTGACCTGAGATGCGATTCCACGGGAGGATCAGCTTGGAAGTGGGGCTGCCCACCAGACCGCTGAGTCTAGGGCTTGGGGTCAGGTGGTCGTAATGCAGCCAGGGCGGAGACCCACCGATGGAAGGGCGTTAGACCTTTTCAGGACTTTGGCTTTTACTGTGAGATGGGAAGCCATTGGAGGGTTTTGAGCAGTGACTCATCTGGTTTAGGCTTTATTACTTTAAAATTCTATGTTATGAAATGTAGAGATAACAAAAAAAGTAGAAAATGGTACGGTCTCCTGTACCACCATTTTCATACCCATTTCAGCTGCCATCTCATTTTGTCTTACTTGGTTTGTCCTGACCTCTCAACCTTTTCCTTTTTTTCCCCCTGAAATATTTTAATACTAGCTTGGATTTTTGGAAGGATCACCCTGGTTTATGTATCCGGAGAAGGGGAGGCAGGACAAGGCTAAATATAAGTGTATCCTCTCTGGATATTTTTTCTATGCATATGTAGTTGACCCTTGAACAACGCAGGTTTGAATTGTGAAGGTCCACTTAATGCATGGATTTTTTTTTCACTAAATACATGCTACGGTACTGCACAATGAAAGGCTGATTGACTCCACAGATACGGAGGGTCAGCTGTAAAGTTGTACTTGAATTTTTGGCTGCGCAGAGAATTGGTGTCCCTAAACCCCGTGTTGTACAAGGTTCAAATGTAGATAAATTTTTTAAAATTGAATCATACTGTGTCAATATTATATATAAACTATTTTTCTTTACTATACTGGGCATCTTATGTCATTGAATATTCAACAACTTTGTTTTTTAATAGCTACATAGGATTCCATTATATGGATCCATTATATGGACCATGTCCATAGGGTCACAGAGAGTCAACACAACTGAGCAACTGAACACTTCACACACCATGATTTATTTGATCTTACATCTTTGGATGTAATCTTTGCTTATAAACAGTGTGGTGATACATCCCTATAGCTAAATCTCTGCATATATGTATATATATACACATTCATGATTATTTCCTTAAGGTAAATTCCTAGAATGGAATTGCTTTGTCAAAGGACATGCACAAAAATTTAAGGCTTTTGATATGCATTGTCAAAGTGTTTTGGGGAAGACTTTACTAATTTATACTCCCACCAGCTGCTTCTGAAAGTATCAAATTTCCTTAAACTCTATTGCTGAACTTTTTCATTAAAAAAAAGTGGTTTCCTGTTTCGACAGGTGGAAAAATGATAACTCGTGGTTTTAATTTGCAGTNAAATTTAAGGCTTTTGATATGCATTGTCAAAGTGTTTTGGGGAAGACTTTACTAATTTATACTCCCACCAGCTGCTTCTGAAAGTATCAAATTTCCTTAAACTCTATTGCTGAACTTTTTCATTAAAAAAAAGTGGTTTCCTGTTTCAACAGGTGGAAAAATGATAACTCGTGGTTTTAATTTGCAGTTCTTCAGTTTCTAGTGAGGTTGACCTTCATTTCCGTTTGCAGTTTAAAAAATATGCTGCTGCTTATTTCCTAGCTGTGTGTTTTTGGAGAAGTCACTTAGGACCTCTGCTTTTGTACTGTGAAATGGGTGTTGTATACCTGCTTCACAGGGTTTTCATGAACACTGAATAAAAACATTTTGTAGATCTAAGTTTTAAAGCTTTTTGACCATGACCCACAATTTTTAAATAAAGTCCTACTTTGTGACAATATAAATATGTAGCCAGAATTTCATGAAACAATGCGTATACCCTTACGGAGTGTGATATACTCTGATATTTTGCATTTTCAGTCATTTTAAAAAATACCCATTAAATTGATCATAACCCTCTGGTTGTAACCCAGTGTTTTCTCATAAGCTCTGCGTACATGATGTATGTCAGGTTCTCTTTTATCTCTAGTAATCATCTCTTGTAGGTAGTTCAGAAGTCAGCTGCCTCTAGTAATTTACCTCTGCTGCTGCTAAGTCGCTTCAGTCGTGTCTGACTCTGTGTGACCCCATAGACAGCAGCCCACCAGGCTCCCCCGTCCCTGGGATTCCCCAGGCAAGAATCATGGAGTGGGTTGCCATTTCCTTCTCCAGTGCATGAAAGTGAAAAGTGAAAGTGAAGTTGCTCAGTCGGGTCCAACTCTTAGCAACCCCATGGACTGCAGCCTTCCAGGCTCCTCCGTCCATGGGATTTTCCAGGAGTGGGTTGCCATTGCCTTCTCCGAATTTACCTCTAGTAAATTCATTTTCAGAAAAGCTAAGTAGTAAATAACCAACCAGCCAAATCTAGTTTATTGCTGAAACAAATTTTTGGTCAGTGAAAAGTGAATATATTTGTTCGGGCTTTTGTGATACCGTTACGACTGAACTGTTACACCATTGTTGTGAAATAGATCTAATGCATTTGAGCAAAACATCACATCGTTACAGGGACTGTATTTGCAAAACCCCAAACTGGGACATAGCATCTGAAAGAATTTTGCCTATAATTTTTGTTACCTGACAAGCTGACAAAAATTGGAAACATAAATCCCTTTTAGTTATATTTAATACAGCCTTTTTCAATTGAAAAATAAAATAATACAAAGCTAGAGTGTCCTGAGAGCCTCGGAACGGGCGGTCCCCATGCATAGAACACCGGATGCTGTTCTTTGGTAGATTTGTAGCTGAACCACTTGAGGACCACTCAGAAAGGAGATAAATCTGATTATTAGCTGTGACTAGAGGAAGCTTGATCAGCTGAAAGTAAGAGGCACTTCCAAGCCTAAGGGCTGTTGGACTGAGCATTGCAGAGAGAAATAGAGCAGGAATGGACTGGTGGCACTTACCATCTGGAAAGTACTGAGGAGTGTAACGTATGTGAGGAGACAACTGTGTTGTTTCTTTGGACCTCTGGTTCAACATTAAGCAAGTTTTATATGTTAAAATCATGTTTTGATGATAAGCCAGGAAACAATTTTAATGACTCCCAAGTTAAAAGTTTGACTAATAAACATTGCTACTCTCCTCCTCACTCCTCCATTTTGAAGTATGTTGGAAACAATTTGGTACAAAACTATAAACATTAAATTTGAATGTCTACTAGAAAATTACTTATTTTGAGTTTTTAGGAATGGGCCACATGTATTAACAAGAATTAAATTCTCATTAACAAGAGGCTATTGCCTCAGATTTCCCTAGTGTGTACTATGAATTCTCAGAATATAGCATTATTTAGTGGAAAGCATCTGGGGAAAGAAGAATGTTTAAAGTCTAGTGTAATTGAAAGTACAGCGCTACTCTTAAATGTAATTGAGTTACCATATATTTTAAAATGCCAAGTATTTTATCTGACATGAATGGGATTTTAAATGGGCAAGTGGGACAGAGATGATGTCACTTGGAAGTTATTTAATAAACATCAAGGTTCTTTGACTAATGAAGCTGTTGCTTAAATATATACATTGAGTGGGTTTATTTGCTCTTTCCTATGAATTTGAGCATATACTTTTGATCTTTTAAATGTAGCTGTGGTTGAAGTGCCCAAGGAAAATAAGTACTATAATCTTTTAATAACTAGTGCTGTGGCTTAATGAAAGGGCTGAGATTGATTTTAAAAAA
Source organism: Neotragus moschatus (assembly GCA_006410615.1). Classification (NCBI taxonomy): domain Eukaryota; kingdom Metazoa; phylum Chordata; class Mammalia; order Artiodactyla; family Bovidae; genus Neotragus; species Neotragus moschatus. Next base: position 12,310 of record SJYA01001514.1, read on the forward strand.
AACCTCTTAAAATGATAGTGGTGTCTGAGTATAAAACAATGTTGTTACTGTTGAAGTATAATTTTATAATTTAGTAATCTTAAGCTCTTAATTAAAAATGTTAATTTATTTGATTATAGTTTCTTTAGATATGCTAATTAAATGAAATACTTGATGTCATGAAAATATTTCTGATGCACAATTTTTATAACAATGATTTTCTTAAAAAATCTTGTAGTTGAATGTGTACTTAACCAGTTCAAAGACCAAGGAATTCAGATCATACACTTTTTAAAAAAAAATGCTTCCAGAAAAGCCATTTTGTAGTCATCGGTGCCATATTTTAAGTCAGCATACTTATGTTATAGCAATGTCCTTTACAATTTTGTATTTGCTGTGTAGTAAACTTGGAAGTTTAAAAAAACATGTGAAAGTGAAATCCCTGGGTCGTGTCCGACTCTTTGCTTCCCCGTGGACCGTAGCCCACCAGGCTCCTCTGTCCATGGGATTCTCCAGGCACGAATACTGGAGTGGGTTGCCATCTCCTTCTCCAGGGGATCTTCCCGACCCAGGGGTCGAACCCGGGCCTTCCTCATTGCAGGCAGACGCTTTAGCTTTACCATCTGAGCCACCAGGTAAGCCCTAAAAAAACCCACACCAGCCTTGTTTTGGGCGTATCACTAGATGGCGCTGTTGGGGTGCGACTGTGTGCAGGTAGCCATTAGAAGAAACTTTGCTTTACTTCAGAGAGTAAGTCTGTGGTGTTTGTTTTTTAAAGAAAATTAAAAATGGATAAGTAATCACCTGCTGCATAACATGATAGTAGAAACACATAGTTGGTACTGTGCAGTCATAATGTTTGAGCAGCGTCAACATAGCTCTTTTAGTCAGTAAGATTTCTCTTAGAGGCATTGTGTTGTGGGGAGTAGAACTGGGTGGTGGGGTTGGGGAGGGTTTAAACCAATCACCTGATAACCCAGTGGAATTACAGTTTATATTATGAACTAGTATAGGACANTATGTGAGGAGACAACTGTGTTGTTTCTTTGGACCTCTGGTTCAACATTAAGCAAGTTTTATATGTTAAAATCATGTTTTGATGATAAGCCAGGAAACAATTTTAATGACTCCCAAGTTAAAAGTTTGACTAATAAACATTGCTACTCTCCTCCTCACTCCTCCATTTTGAAGTATGTTGGAAACAATTTGGTACAAAACTATAAACATTAAATTTGAATGTCTACTAGAAAATTACTTATTTTGAGTTTTTAGGAATGGGCCACATGTATTAACAAGAATTAAATTCTCATTAACAAGAGGCTATTGCCTCAGATTTCCCTAGTGTGTACTATGAATTCTCAGAATATAGCATTATTTAGTGGAAAGCATCTGGGGAAAGAAGAATGTTTAAAGTCTAGTGTAATTGAAAGTACAGCGCTACTCTTAAATGTAATTGAGTTACCATATATTTTAAAATGCCAAGTATTTTATCTGACATGAATGGGATTTTAAATGGGCAAGTGGGACAGAGATGATGTCACTTGGAAGTTATTTAATAAACATCAAGGTTCTTTGACTAATGAAGCTGTTGCTTAAATATATACATTGAGTGGGTTTATTTGCTCTTTCCTATGAATTTGAGCATATACTTTTGATCTTTTAAATGTAGCTGTGGTTGAAGTGCCCAAGGAAAATAAGTACTATAATCTTTTAATAACTAGTGCTGTGGCTTAATGAAAGGGCTGAGATTGATTTAAAAAAAAACCTCTTAAAATGATAGTGGTGTCTGAGTATAAAACAATGTTGTTACTGTTGAAGTATAATTTTATAATTTAGTAATCTTAAGCTCTTAATTAAAAATGTTAATTTATTTGATTATAGTTTCTTTAGATATGCTAATTAAATGAAATACTTGATGTCATGAAAATATTTCTGATGCACAATTTTTATAACAATGATTTTCTTAAAAAATCTTGTAGTTGAATGTGTACTTAACCAGTTCAAAGACCAAGGAATTCAGATCATACACTTTTTAAAAAAAAATGCTTCCAGAAAAGCCATTTTGTAGTCATCGGTGCCATATTTTAAGTCAGCATACTTATGTTATAGCAATGTCCTTTACAATTTTGTATTTGCTGTGTAGTAAACTTGGAAGTTTAAAAAAACATGTGAAAGTGAAATCCCTGGGTCGTGTCCGACTCTTTGCTTCCCCGTGGACCGTAGCCCACCAGGCTCCTCTGTCCATGGGATTCTCCAGGCACGAATACTGGAGTGGGTTGCCATCTCCTTCTCCAGGGGATCTTCCCGACCCAGGGGTCGAACCCGGGCCTTCCTCATTGCAGGCAGACGCTTTAGCTTTACCATCTGAGCCACCAGGTAAGCCCTAAAAAAACCCACACCAGCCTTGTTTTGGGCGTATCACTAGATGGCGCTGTTGGGGTGCGACTGTGTGCAGGTAGCCATTAGAAGAAACTTTGCTTTACTTCAGAGAGTAAGTCTGTGGTGTTTGTTTTTTAAAGAAAATTAAAAATGGATAAGTAATCACCTGCTGCATAACATGATAGTAGAAACACATAGTTGGTACTGTGCAGTCATAATGTTTGAGCAGCGTCAACATAGCTCTTTTAGTCAGTAAGATTTCTCTTAGAGGCATTGTGTTGTGGGGAGTAGAACTGGGTGGTGGGGTTGGGGAGGGTTTAAACCAATCACCTGATAACCCAGTGGAATTACAGTTTATATTATGAACTAGTATAGGACAGTGCTTCTGAGGACATTCCAGTGCTTGAGCTCCAGCTTGTCTGAAGACACACTGTGCTGAAACTCAATTCTTCAGGTGTTACGTTTGAAGTTAAATGGTCATTAGCATCCGACAACTCCTTGCCCATATCCTTTTGGCCTTAGCAAGTATTGTACAGCTTTTCCTTCCATTTCAAATTCCAAAAATCAAGCTAAAGATGGAATGGTCTTTGTCTTCCGGTGTATTTACTTCCAATGAGTGAGGGAAGTGGACATTCCTTCAACACTCCCAGACCCGTCGTCAGGCACCTTTGGACTTCCGCTCCTGTCTACTCTTCATTTATTCTCTCTATGAATAATAAGAGTGCTTTCATACATGTACTGTTAGTTGAGTTCCAAGCTAAAAATGGTCACTTATTCTGTGATCCTTTGGCAGTCTTCAATAGTGATCCCGAAGTGTTAACTGAGCAGAGAAGGCGATGGCACCCCGCTCCAGTACTCTTGCCTGGCAAATCCCATGGACTGAGGAGCCTGATAGGCTGCAGTCCATGGGGTCCCAAAGAGTTGGACACGACTGAGCGACTTCCCTTTCACTTTTCATTTCCTGCATTGGAGAAGGCAATGGCAACCCACTCCAGTGTTCTTGCCTGGAGAATCCCAGGGACGGGGGAGCCTGGTGGGCTGCCGTCTATGGGGTCGCACAGAGTCGGACACGACTGAAGTGACTTAGCAGCCGCAGTGTTAACTGAGATGTAAGTGCAGCTTCCTCCACCATGCCACTTAAGGTCTGTTAGTCCAGTACGTTACAAGTTTTAAAAGTTAAATAGTACTTAAAAGTTTGTGAAGATGAGTACTAGTTTCCTTTCTCATCTCTTCCTTCATCCCCATGGCGACTGCTTTTACAAATTCTGATTTTTATTTCTCTTGGTAGTGGACTATGTAGCTCTACTAAGCTGTTATACTGCTATTTCTTGATTAAAAGATTTCGATACTAAATCCTTATAGCAGAAAGTCAATTAATAATGAACTTTTATGATTTCCATATTTCTCCCACCCATCTCAGTCAGTCCTATAAATTTTTCCATTGATCACCTCTGCAGTATTAAATGGGGCCCTAAAAATGTAATTGTGTGTACTGTGGGTCTGTGTTGCAAAGTTAATGAATGACCAATGTGTAGCTAGACAGCCAGGAGAACTGGAAGACCACCAGTCACATTTTATGGGGGAGCATGTTGTTTCAGAGTTGACTATATGTAAACCTCTTTCTTCAGTTACCATTTGTGTAATTTTTTAAATGACAATTGCCTGGAATAACTAGGAAGCTTGTTTCATCACATAAATCGCCTGGAGGCTGATTCATTGAGTCAATGCCATAATCAAGGAACCAGATTCTTGGTTTTTCCATCTACTCTGCTTCACAATGTTGGCTTTCTTCTCAGGGTAGCTGCCCTCAGGCTTCTGGGTGGCACTCATGCTAAAGAACCCACCTGCCAATGCAGGAAACACAAGAGGCGTGAGTTTGAGCNGAAGACCACCAGTCACATTTTATGGGGGAGCATGTTGTTTCAGAGTTGACTATATGTAAACCTCTTTCTTCAGTTACCATTTGTGTAATTTTTTAAATGACAATTGCCTGGAATAACTAGGAAGCTTGTTTCATCACATAAATCGCCTGGAGGCTGATTCATTGAGTCAATGCCATAATCAAGGAACCAGATTCTTGGTTTTTCCATCTACTCTGCTTCACAATGTTGGCTTTCTTCTCAGGGTAGCTGCCCTCAGGCTTCTGGGTGGCACTCATGCTAAAGAACCCACCTGCCAATGCAGGAAACACAAGAGGCGTGAGTTTGAGCCCTGGGTCGGGAAGATCTCCTGGAGAAGGAAATGGCAACCCACTCCAGTACTCTTGCCTGGAGAATCCCACGGACAGAGGAGCCTGGCAGGCTTCAGCCCACGGGATCACAAAGAGTCAGACACTGCTGAGCGACTTAGCACAGCACTAGCTGCCCGCAAGGTCCTAAAATGACTCTTCCAGGCTGGGTGTCACTGCAAATGCAATATTATTCAATAGAACATCCCTGCTTATGTGTGAATCTTTCTGTGGGTGTACCCAGAAGCCTCCAGCAAACTCTCCCTGGTTATCTCATTATCCAGAACTACTTCAGAGGTTTATTCCTAAGCAGACTTCTGGCAAGGAGGATGGAATTGCATTGATGATTTTAGTGAGGCTCACAGATGTGTGGAGGAGGGTAGGGAGCATCATCTGAGGTGTGCTCGGAAGAAGCCAGGAGGAACAGTTGGTGGATAGTTAGGCCACAGTGTCTGTAATGTCAAGGTCTTCATGGAAGGTATCATCTACCTTGTTCTTTGTATCTCTGCCAGGCTACTTTCTTTTGGAAAATTAAGTAGAAAGTCTGGGAACGATTTGAAATCACAACTTTCTTTATGTCCACTTTGCTACAGTATGTAATTGTACTTACATTTCTGAAAAGGATATTTGTAAGCTAGGTTTTAAAAGGAGACTAGGGAATGTATAATTACTCTCTATTCTCTTGAGCTTGGTTGTATTTATTGGACCCATACTTTTACACTTCCTTAGAACAAAAGTCCATTGGGCAATCACTTAATATTTGCAATAGTATAAACTTCAGTAGTAATTTAAAAAAATCGTCGTTGATTTTTCTTTTCAACTAAAGCTATGCAAATGACATGTCAGCTTTTTGTTTTATTCCTAGATCTAGAGATTTTATTTCTCTTGGCAAATAGTTGTTTTGTTTTGCTTCAGTTTTTCCATGATCTTCCTTTCTTATCATACAGATAGATGCCTGAGAGTTAAATGCAATAATTGTTTATGTTAATTTTTATGAGTTTAGATAAACTTTATTTCTGAAACAAAATTCTGATTTTACTCCATTTTCCTCAGGGCCGTCTGGTCTTTACATTCCTCTGGTTTTCTGCATCCATATCAAATTGTAGAGTTCATTGCTGTCTGTATGTATGTAGTACTTTACAGAATTTTAGCCCATGATTACGACATTCAGAATTCTTTTTTCAAGCTTTTTAGTTATCTGTTTTTGGCTGTGCTGCGTCGTCTCTGCTCTGCGCGCTTTTCTCCAGTTGTGGTTGCAGTGTGAAGGCTTCTCATGGCCACGGGCTCTCTTGTCGCAGAACACAGGCTCTAGGCCCGCGGGCCTCAGGAATTGCAGCACACAAGCTCAGTAGCTGCGGCTCCTGGACTCCAGGGCACAGGCTCAGTAGCCGTGGTGCGTGGATTAGCTGCACCCCGGCCTGTCGATCCTCCCCAACCAGGTATCAAACTCCTGTCTCCTGCATTGGCAGGCGGATTCTTTACCCCTGAGCCATCAGGGGAAGCCCAGGATCTCCAGAATTGTATACAATATATATTATATTATACCAACTTTTAGAATTATTTTATGAACCTTCTGGAAAATACTCAAGTAACCTCTTTTAACGGGTCATGAACTATTGATGGAAATAATTACGCAGATTACTAAGATTAAAATGTGTCTCTCTCTGTGTGTCTGTGTTTAGTTTTGTTTCTCTAAGCTCATTTAAAGCATTCCCTGCCAAAACCTATTTGCTTTTAAAGTTGATTTTTAGATTAATATTTAATTTCTTAGAGTTACTCTGTGGTATTTATTTAACAAATCATACTGTAGTAAAGACTAAAGGCCTCTATTTTGTGTTATGCTATATATATATGTATTCTGGTAACAGTAATGTCAGTAAAGATGGTAGAATATATACATTGGCTTTCGGTGAGATGTATTTACCCCAAAATTTATCTTTCCATTCTCATGTTGTAGTTATAAATCTGAGTCCTATGAGATGTTACTGTGTTCCATGAAGAATTCTGGGGTTAGATCATTTTGCTGCATGCTGGGTTGATTATTCAGGGTGAAATGGATTTCTTTACTGCAGGACTTCTCAGAGCTTTATATTAGCATGCTTTATCAATGTTTCAGAGTGGGACACACACAGTGTTTGCAGTACCTATTTAAACATGGAACACTCAGTTCTAGGACTTTTGTTCCTTAGACCATACTTTGGAAAATGCTGGTATTTGATGCAGTTGGTTTTGTTTGAATTGTTATTAAGGAAATAGTGTGTCTAACCTTTATTTACGAGTGCCATCCAGTTTATTTGAAAAAGTATTACCACTTGAACACTTGGGATAATCTGTGTCAAGTGCTTTTCAGATCCTTTACGAGATAAGAGCTTTGAAATTTCAGGTATGGCTTCTCTACTGCTTTCTGCAGCTTTTCTCTAAAATGGAATTTATCCACGTGCCTAATATTGATACATATCTTAAATAGACTAGTGATAATCTCTCTTAATGATTCTCAAAACTTTTCACTCCAGCCTGGTTTTCTCTGTTGAGCCCGAAAGTAACATTTTAAGTTCCCTTCCTGATAGTTTTACACACAAACCCTGTACGCTTTTGAACTTGGTCAAAACTGAGAGCTAATTTTTCCCTCATCAACCAACCCCCAGTTCTGACTGTATTTTCTGTTTACCATCCTGCCTAGTGGCACTGTCTTCCTTTCAGTTACCCAGACCAGAAACCAAGGAGACAATTTCTTAACCTTGGCGCTGTTGATATTTTTGGCTGGATAGTTTTTTGTTGTAGGGGGCTGTCCTGTGCATTATAAATATTTAACAACATCCCTGGCTTCTTCCCATTAGAAGCCAGTATCAGTCTTCCTCAGCTGTAACTGTACAAAATGTCTCCAGACTTTGAGAAATGTCCCCTGAGAGACAGCTCACCCCAGTTTGATGAACCACTGCCCTACATCTGAACTGTTACTTAATCTACTGTTTCTACTTTCCTAACTTGCCTTTAATCCCTTTTCATGTCTTCATTCCACTCCCTAACAGGGAGGCCTGGCGTGCGGCGATTCATGGAGTCGCAAAGAGTCGGATATGACTGAGCAACTGAACTGAACTGAACTGAACCTCCTATCCTTTTTATTTTTTTTTTAATACTTGGGATCCTTTGTAAGGTTCTAACTAGCATCCCTATATCCAATGTTCAGTTCAGTTCAGTAGCTCAGTCCTGTTTAACTCTTTGCAAACCCATGGACTGCAGCATTCCAGGCCTCCCTGTCCATCACCAAGTCCCAGAAATTACTCAGACTCATGTCCATTGAGTCGGTGATGCCATCCAACCATCTCATCCTCTGTCGTCCCCTTCTCCTCCTGCCCTCAATCTTTCCCAACATCAGGGTCTTTTCAAATGAGTCATTTCCTCACATCAGCTGGCCAAAGTATTGAAGTTTCATCTTTAGCCGTAGTCCTTCCAATATTCAGGACTGATCTCCTTTAGGATGGACTGGTTGGATCTCCTTGCAATCCAAAGGACTCTCAAGAGCCTTCTCCAACAACACAGTTCAAAAACATCAATTCTTCGGTGATCAGCTTTCTTTATAGCCCAACTCTGAAATCCATACATGACTACTAGAAAAACCATAGCTTTGACTGGATGGACCTTGTAGGAATGTAATGTCTCTGCTTTTTAATAAGCTGTCTAGGTTGGTCATAGCTTTCTGTCCAAGGAGCAGGCGTCTTTTAATTTGATGGCTACAGTCACCATCTGCAGTGATTTTGGAGCCCCCAAAATAAAGTCTGTCACTATTTCCATTGCTTCCCCATCTATTTGCCATGAAGTGATGGGACCAGATGCC
>SJYA01001515.1:0-12127 GCA_006410615.1 Neotragus moschatus
AAAAAAAAAAAAAAAACCCACGTAAACCTGAAGAATTACGCTATTTACTGAACTATGATGAAACACATTCTTAAAATTGCCTCATTGGTCTTATAATCTAGTTTAAATTATTCACATACTCTTTCCTGCTACTATCCAATCCATACTGCAGGTATTCTGCATTCACAGTAAAGCACAATGGGAATTATTTGTTACTTTTATCCGTATTCCTAAAATCTATGCGAGACCATTTGGATTCACCGTACATTGTTAGTCATACTTACTCCAGTTTTGTCCCCACATCTGAATAAACAGCCGAGAGCTTTAGCCCTATCAGTCAACTGGACATTTTAGACCTATAGATCTGCTCTAACCATAGAAAAGAAGAAGGATGAGCTAAAAGGGAAAAGGGCTGGTTTTTGAATCTTTTTACAGTTCTATATATAAACCATACGTTTTCAAAGCTTGTAACAATTTATGGTAATTCTCAAATGCAAGTCAGAAATACACCTTTTGAAAGGCAATAAGAAACAGAAAATCCATTTCAAATCTGCTCACCAGCTAAGCAAACAATAGCACATTATAGGAAAATTTCCTTTTTTCTGCAGAAAAGTTACTGCTAGCAGTTTTTCTGATAAAAAAATGATAGATCATAGCTCTTATAATACATTATAGATAAGTATGAATCCTAAGAATGAACTTCAAAAGTATGTTTATGAGAAGTATTTTTATTTACATGTATATTAACATTGCAGTGTTTATCCACAACATTATGTCTTATCACCATAGTGCTAGGAGAAAATTGGTTTGTGGTCACACAGGTGTTATTGTTTCTCCACAACTCTTTTTTCTTAAGATTTTTCAAGAGTTGTTTCAATGTTTCTCATTTTGTCTTAGTAATTGTTACCCTACAAATAAACAGAAACAGAAATTCCCATGGCACATTACTGTGGTACTTTGCGATTCTTTATTTAGGTCTGTATATGATTTTAAGATCTCTGAGTGTATAAATACACTCTGGGAATAAGTAAAGTTACAGAAGGCCACATTTTGACCTTGGTGGGTAACCCCAGGAGCCTGGGTTGTGATTCTTCCTCTGACTTGCTGAAAGTTTTACACTGTATCTTCTACTACTGACATCTTCAGTCCCATAGGGTGTGCTGGGATTTTTGTTCTAAGCAGCAGTGCTGCTTGTTCTGCAGTGAGAACTGTTGGACAGCCAGTCTCTACTCCCAGACCAATTTAAATTTGGCATCTTCCATATCATCTGATATATGAGCTGTAGCAGTTTTCCAAGGTATGGAATGTGTTGTATCCAAAGCCCAAGGAAACTTAACAGTCATTGTGCTTTGTTTTCTTTTTTTGTTTGTTTGTTTGTTTTTGTAGAGTGGCTGCATCCTGTACAAATATGTCCTTTACTTTAAATGGAATGTCCTGACATACCTGGCCATGGGATGTGCGGAAACTTCCCTGACTTGGCCAGGGACTGAATTTTTGTAGAGTTTGTCTCCATCCCTCTGAAATGCATATGTCTTACCAAGGTTGCCAGCATGCCAGCACCCTATCCTGCCAGATCAGCATGATACCATCAATGTAATGTATCTATATGATATTCTGCACTATGTCCAGGTGGTCGAGATGTCTATAGATTGTGACAGATGGTGGGAGAGTTAATGTGGCCCTGGAGCCAAGTGTTTCTGATCTTTTCTACCTGGCTGGAATAGAAAAGGACACATTCACCAAATCAGTGGTTGCATATTGAGATGTTGTTGTTCTGTCTTGTGTCTGACTTTTTGTGACCCCATGGACAGCAGCATGCCAGGCTTCCCTGTCCTTCACTGTTTCCCAGAGTTTGCTCAAACTCATATCCATTGAGTCCATAATGCCATCCAACTATCCCATCCTCTACTGTTCCCTTCTCCTCCTGCATTTGGTCTTTCCCAGCATCAAGGTCTTTTCCAGTGAGTCGGCTCATGGCAACAGATGGCCAAAGTATTGGAGCTTCAGCATCAGTCCTTCCAATGAACATTTAAGGTTGATTTCCTTTTGGATTGACTAGTTTGATCTCCTTGCTGTCCAAGGGGTCTCAAGAGTTTTCTCCAGCACCACAGTTTGAAGGCATATTGAGTACCGGAGACCATATTATCTGCTCTAGCAGAGACTACACCTACCTGGGGAACTGTGACCAGGACTATATTTTGGTTGAGTTAGCAATAGTCTTCAGAATCCATCTGGTTTCTGTAAGGACCAGACCAGAAAATTAACAGAGATATTCTAGGGACTGCCATGACTACATCTTTAAGAGTGGCACTAATCTCTGCTATCCCTCTCCAGGGTTATACTGCTTTTGCTTCACTATCTTGGTGGGAGATAAGCCATTTCAGAAGCTTCCACTTAACCTTCCCTACTATGATAGCTCTCATCAACAAGCTCAGTGTATGCATTATTCCAACTGCCACATATGGCAATCCCAAGATATATTTGGGGACCAGGGAAATGAGTACCAGGTGAATTCATAAACCTGGTGGACCTAGACTTTGGTCAAGACTCCATTAATTGCCTGACCCCTGTAGGCCCTCACTGTGCCCCAGAGCTCATGATGAAGTTTCTGGTTGTTGGGTATCGGCATCAGCTTGGACCCTGTCTTCAGCAGTCCTTGAAAACTTGGTGAGAGACTAAGTACTTCCCTCAACCTCCCCCTTGTCCATTCTGGCTCTGTTTTAACAGTGTATTGAATATATTAAGCAGTGTCTATTGGCTACTCAGCTATTTTGGCTCAGCTGGTAAAGAAACTGCCTGCAATACAGGAGTCCTGGGTTCAGTCCCTGGGGTGGGAAGATCCCCTGGAGAAGGGAAAGGNGTACTTCCCTCAACCTCCCCCTTGTCCATTCTGGCTCTGTTTTAACAGTGTATTGAATATATTAAGCAGTGTCTATTGGCTACTCAGCTATTTTGGCTCAGCTGGTAAAGAAACTGCCTGCAATACAGGAGTCCTGGGTTCAGTCCCTGGGGTGGGAAGATCCCCTGGAGAAGGGAAAGGCTACCCACTCCAGTGTCCTAGCCTGGAGAATTCCATGGACTGTATAGTTCATGGGGTTGCAAAGAGTCAGACGCGACTGAGTGACTTTCAGTCAATTAGTTGGCTGCTCAGCTATTTTTCCCCTTGGGATGCTTTGTTTTATTGACCATCCCATAACTGTGGACCCTGTCACCCTCTGACTTCTGATGGTGAAATGTTGACAGTAGCCTCTATTGCTCCAAGGCCTTCTCATCTCTATTGCTATCAGTGAATCAGATTCTGTGACCACTTCTCCTGCCTTTAACCTTGGCCTGCAGAAGAGAGCCACAGTGAACTTCATGGGGGTGCTGGGGCCCTTCTCACCCACACATTTCTAATGAACACACTTAGTGAATGGCATATCCTTGGGACCTTCCTGGGAAACATATTTGTTCTGGCCTCACACTGTATATCCCTTCCAGCATTCCCACTTCCCTGTGTCTTTTATCCCTTCCTCTTTTGTATACCTTGGTAATTTAAGCATTTCAAATTGGGCTCTGTGAGGCCCATTGCTTTTTCCAGGTTTCTAGGAGTCACCCTCATGGCAAGATTTCAACATACACTAGGGTCTTAGCGTGGATGTTAAATTCTTTTGTCCTGAGAGAGTGACCTTCAAGTCTGTAAATGATGTTAGTTACCACAGCTTCTTATTATTAGTCTTAGTCTCAGCCCGATCTTATAACAACCCTCCAATTCCATTATCCTTAGATTTATCATTCCTCTAACATTTCAAATGCCTAAACATTCACATCTCCATGAGTACATTTTTCCAACTCATACCCAGTGAAAATTTTAGGAAGAGGACTCTCACCTTTTGGCAGGGCCTCTCAGGGGCAAAAAGAAGGAAAGGAAGTTGAGGGGAAGTGAGAAGGTGAACAAAATGTACATCAGATATAAATCTGCTTCTATTATCTGACGGTGCCTAAGAGTAGACATGCTTCGTCAAGATCCCCCAAGAAGCAGATAGCATGATGGAATTAGATGTGGAAGAGAATTTAGAGGGAAACACCTGTAAGGGAAAATGGGGAGGGAGCCAGAGCAAAGGGGAGAGCTTGTGATTGTGGAGGAGTGAGGAAGAAAGGACGTTTTAATGAAGAGCATCTTGGAGGGCAGCTCAGTCTAGAGTTTTCTCTAGGTCAGTGGGGATCCTCAAGCCAAAGTTACCTGTCAGAGGAGTTTCATGTCTCACAGCCGACAGGCCCTGCCATGTTCCCCATCTCCTCAGACAGTGGCTGGGAGCAACCTGGAGGAAATGTGGTGGATGCCTAATGGAGCAGCCCAGGCTGTCAGTATTAAGCTCAGAGAGCTGAGACGCACATTCTCTTGGCTGTCACAGACACAAGCTGTGCTTTACCAAAACTTGGTTCTATTCATTAACTGATCTGTGACACACCAAGGACACAAACGAGTACAGCGTGGTGCTCACATTGTAGTAACTGCCTTCAGTGTGACTGAATCATCACAAATATTTTTTTTTAATTAGAAACAGAAATTGATAGTTTTTTAGACTCTCTGGAGGAAGATCTTGAGGGTGTGGCTTCCTTATCTTGTTTGAGATGATTTTCCAGGTTCTAAGGTAAATTCTGAGCTAAATACTAAATGGGGTTTGAGCTTTTCCTTACTGTGTAGATCCAGTCCTGTTTTCATCTCACATGATGCAGAAAACCTGGGCAAGAAGTCGAGAACCTGAAACAGTAGTTGCCATTTCTAAAAACAAATATTTGAGAGGGAGAGCAACATACCACTCCCAAACACATTTACTTTCCTGCATCACTTACTTACTTCCCTTATACCGCTTTTTTTATATCTGTATGGTTGATGTTCATTTTCTATGGCTGCTGCAACAAATTGCCACCAATTTAGTGACTTGAAACAACTCAGATTTACCATCTTTAAGTTTTAGGGGTCACAAGTCTAAAGTGAGCCTCACTGTGCTAAAGTCAAGTTGTCTGTGAGGCTGCAAAGTTTATTCTAGAAGCTCAAGGGCACAATCCGTTTGCTAGCCCTTTTCAGCTTCTGGGGCTGCCCACATTCACAGGCGTGTAGCTTCTCCCACCATATTCTAAGCCAGCAATAGTGGGCCAGATTCTTTCCACAGCACATGACATTTCTTCAGAGACAGATCATGTTTCTCTTGTCACGTCTCCTTCTTTAACTCTTTGTTTTAAAATAAATATTTCTTTATGTATTTGGTTGCACCGAGTCTTTGTTGTGGCACATGGTATCTTCCGTCTTTAATTGCTTTATGAGGGATCTAGTTCCCTGACCAGGGTTCGAACTTGGGTGCCCCGTGTCAGGAGCATGGAGTCTTAGCCAGTAGACCACTAGAGAGGTCCCTCCTTTGACTCTTAGCTTCCACTTCTCTCTTCCACTTTTAAGGATCCTTGTGATTTTATCAGGTCATGAGGATAATTCAGGATAATTTCTGTGTCTGCTGATTAGATGGAATCTTAATTCCATCAGCAACCTCAATTCTTCTTTGCCAAGTAACCTCACAAAGTCACAGGTTGTGAAGATTAGTTTATGGATATCTTTGAGGGGACATTATTCTGCCAATCATAGTTCTCATAGCCAAGTTCTCTGAAACAGTATCTGTTGGTGTTTATTAATCTTTTGGATGTTCATAGGAATGAATCTAAAGATTTGTCATTCTTAGGATATTTTTCCTAGTTTTTGTTAGTTCTACATTATCATGTAAAGTTATCACCTATTGCTATGGTTTCTTTATATGTTACTTTGTAATAAACCACCCCCAAATGTAACAATTAAAAACAATGTATTATTATCTCATCACTACAGGTTGATGGATCTTAGCTGGTTGGGTCTCTCTTGAGCCTTGAGCAAGCTTGGTGTCCAATATGGTTACTTCCTTCATATGTGCTTTTGTGCTTCTCCATGGGGACCCTTTCCTACACGCTTGTCCCATGTATTGAGATAATCATATTTCTTATTTAATCTGTTAATGTTGGCAGAGTTCAACTTGCAGATTGTCTACTAAGCAAGCCCTTGGGATCAAGGCTTGAAAATCAAAGACAAGGGGAGGGAGCTGGAGTGGGGAAGTGGAGATCTCAAGCTGTGATAGGGGCCTGACACCCCTGAGGCCATGGGTATCTTCTTAGCTGAGTTGCTTCCACAGTGGATCAGGTGTTTATGTATTCATCCAGTCATTGGTTGTGGGTTGTCCCTGGAAGAGAAGATAACCTTGGATGAAGCTGATGGGATTTCCGAAAGGTGAAGCCTGAATGAAGGTTGTGCAGTGGCAGCTCTCTCAACAGATGAGCCAATGAGCCCCTCTTTGGAAGAGGATCTGAGTTGTGTCTCTCCATGTCTCTTCCATAAGGTTCCTGGTAGTAGTATGTATAATAGTGAAAAAACAAACAAACAAAAAACCTGGAAACAACCTAAATTTCTATCATTCAACAATCAATAAACATATGTAGTATAGTCATATGATGAAAAAGAATATATAGCAATGGCAATAAATAACTAATACCACATCTGTCAAGAACTGGAATCACCATCTGTCAGCATGCTTAAAGCCCAGAAACATGATGTTAGTGAAAAAAGCAAGTGCAGAGAATAACATGTCTGTTATCTCTATAGAAGTTGAAACCACTTAAAATATAGCTATACCCTGTTTATGGGTCATTAATATATGTGTATATGGAAAGTAATAAAATATTCATCTGAATCATATCCACTAACTTCATACTTTCTAGACAGGGAGGGTGGGAACTAGGATTAAGGAAAGGGGATCAGAGGCCACAAATGTATTTGGAAGTTTTATTTATTTTATTTTAATTGGAGGCTAATTACTTTACAATATTGTATTGGTTTTTGCCATACATTGACATGAATCAGCCGTGCTCCCTCCCCATCCCATCCCTCAGGGTCATCCCAGTGCACCAGCCCTGAGTACCCTGTCTCGTACATCAAACCTGGACTGGCGCTCTGTTTCACATATGATAATATACATATTTCAGTGCTATTCTCTCAAATCATCCCCCCTCGTCTTCTCTCACAGAGTCCCAAAGTCTGCTATTTGTATCTGTCTCTTTTGCTGTCTCGCATATAGGGTCATCATCACCATCTTTCTAAATTCCTTGTATATGTGTTAATATACTGTATTGGTGTTTTTCTTTCTGACTTACTTCACTCTGTATAATAGGCTCCAGTTTCATGCACCTCATTAGAATTGATTCAAATGCATTCTTTTTAACAGCTGAGTAATATCCCATTATGTATGTGTACCACAGCTTTCTTATTCATTCGTCTGTCAGTGGACATCTAGGTTGCTTCCGTGTCCTTGCTATTGTGAACAGTGCTGTGATGAACACTGGGGCACATGTTTCTCTTTCAACTCTGGTTTCCTCCGTGTGTATGCCTCCTCGGTGTGTAATCCCACCAGTGGGATTGCTGGGTCATATGGCAGTTCTATTTCCAGTTTTTTAAGGAATCTGCACACTGTTCTCCATAGTGGCTGAACTAGTTTGTATTCCCACCAACAGTATAAGAGGGCTCCCTTTTATCTGCACCCTCTCCAGAATTTATTGCTTGTAGACTTTTTGATAATGGCCATTGGGACCAGTGTGAGATGGTACCTCATTGTGGTTTTGATTTGCATTTCTCTGATAGTGAGTGATGTTGAGCATCTTTTCATGTGTTTGTTAGCTATCTATATGTCTTCTTTGGAGGAATGTCTGTTTAGTTCTTTGTCCCATTTTTTGATTGGGTCACATATTTTACTGGAATTGAGCTGCATGAGCTGCTTGTATATTTTTGAGATTAATTCTTTGTCCGTTGCTTCGTTTGCTATTATTTTCTCCCATTCTGAAGGCTGTCTTTTCACCTTGCTTATAGTTTCCTTCATTGTGCAAAAGCTTTTAAATTTAATTAGGTCCCATTTGTTTATTTTTGCTTTTATTTCCATTACTCTGGGAGGTGGATCATAGAGGATCCTGCTGTGATTTATGTCAGAGTGTTTTGCCTATGTTTTCCTCTAGGAGTTTTATAGCTTCTGGTCGTACATTTAGATCTTTAATCCATGTTGAATTTATTTTTGTGTATGGTGTTAGAAAATGTTCTAGTTTCATTCTTTTACAAGTCGTTGACTGGTTTTCCCAGCACCACTTGTTAAAGAGATTGTCTTTTCTTCATTGTATATTCTTGCCTCTTTTGTCAAAGATAAGGTGTCCATAGGTGTGTAGATTTATCTCTGGGCTTTCTATTTTGTTCCACTGATCTATATTTCTGTCTTTGTGCCAGTACATACTGTCTTGATGACTGTAGCTTTGTAGTATAGTCTGAAGTCAGGCAGGCTGATTGTTCCATTTCCATGGAAATTTTGTTTCTTTAAAATAGGTCATAAAAAAGATCGAAACTAACAATCTCAGTGCTAATATATGATAAAATTTGGTCTTGAACATGAATGTTTATTATATTTATTTTTTGACTTTAAAAACTTTATTATAAAATTAATAATTTAAAAAATACCATGCAATCATTAAAACAAAATTAATTATACCTATATTTCAAAACCAATGTTAAATGAAGAAAAGAATTTGTAGCAGGGTATATGATGCCATTTCAATTTTTTTTTTGTTTTTTTTTCTTCTTTCCTAGTTTGTTTCTTCTTTTTTTATATTTTTGCCACTTTAATTTTTAAATATGTAAAATGACATTCTATATTATTCATAGATGTGGTACCAGTATTTTAAAATGTAAGGGCAGGACACACACCAATGTCATCTGAATATGTTTGCCTTTGAGGAGAGGTGATGAATAGCACTGCAGAGACAAAGATTCCTGGACAGTCACGTTGGCTCTGTCTTGGTGTTGAGTGCATGACTATTTATTGTATGACTCTCTGTATTTCTTGGTATGTTTCAGATAGTTCATATTTTTAAAAATTAATTTATTTTTAATTGGAGGATAATTGCTTTACAATGTTGTGTTGGTTTCTGCCACACATCAACATGAATCAGTCCCAGGCAGACATATTTGAACACAGCTTAGCCACTAAACAACAACAGATACATTTGTCCCCTCCCTCTTGACCTTCCCTCCCACCTCTCACCCCATCCCACCCCTCTAGGTTATCAGAGAGCACTGGGTTGAGCTCCCTGTGTCACACAGCGAGTTCCCATCGGCTATTTATTTTGCATATGGTAATGTTTATGTTTCAGGTTCCTATTTTTAATAAAGTAAACATTCTATTCTGATTGGTCTTTCCCTTTGATTATAATGAAAGTAACCACATAAATATATGCCATCACTTGACTGGCATGAAAAGGCAAGGAAAAGCATGTCTATAACCTCTAGTTGCCATATCTTTCTGGTACTTTCTTCACTGCACCCGTATTTTCAAAACACTGACCATATCCTTGATTAAAAACAACAACCCCAGTGCTTATGTACGCAGTTGTTTTTGTGGTGTTAAACTGCATTGCTGCAGAAGGACAAAAACACTGGCGCAGGCACCAAAAGTTAAGAGAAGAATCATGGTAGGCAAGTCCTGGGTCATGCATCTCTCCCATTTAAAAAAAAAATGTGG
The DNA here is from genome assembly GCA_006410615.1 of Neotragus moschatus. Classification (NCBI taxonomy): domain Eukaryota; kingdom Metazoa; phylum Chordata; class Mammalia; order Artiodactyla; family Bovidae; genus Neotragus; species Neotragus moschatus. Next base: position 9,591 of record SJYA01001515.1, read on the forward strand.
ATTTTATGGTTCAGATGAACCTAATTCCAGGACAGGAATGGGGTCGTGGGAGGAGGGTGGAGAGAGTAGGGTGGGATGAATTTAAACATTAGGATTGATATATATATATATACACTACTATGTGTAGAGTAGGTAACCAGTAGGAACCTACTATAAAGCACAGGGAGCTCATCTTGGTGATGATCCAGTGGGGTGAGATGGGAAGGAGGGGAGAGAAGTCCAAGAGGGAGGGAATATATGTATACATACAGCTGAGTGACTTCGTAGTACAGCAGAAACTAACACAACATTGTAAAGCAATTATACTCCAATAAATAAGAAAAAAAAATTTACAAACAGCTCATGAGGCTTAAAAAATCCAGATTTTATATAATTTTATGGAGAAAGGATAATAATTTATCTATTTTTCACCCCTCCATGTTATCCTCTGATCCCTATAAGGGATTCTGGTGTTGTCTTTTTATTTTACATCAGTTACCATTTCCGTATATCCACCTAGTCCACACACTAGTCAGTGTTCCATAGTTTTCCATCTTGAAAAAGATGCAATGGTTTTCCATGCACAACGGTTTACTTAGCCTTGTCACTATTGTTGAACTTTTGAGATTTTTCCAACTTTCCAGTATTATAAATAGCATTTCTATGACCATCTTTGTGCAAGCTACCTCTTTTCTTTCTGGTCATTTCCTTGAGGTATAATCCTAAAGTGGAATTAGGCCAAAAGGTATGAATAGTTTTATGGCTCTTAAGTTCATATTCTAATATTATATCCATTTACCTTAGATCCAAAATATTAAACTTACACATTTTAATATACTTTAAAATTTTAATATATATGGAGTGATTGTTAAAAGGTGATTAATGAAAAGTTCTCTCAGCTGCTTTTTAAATAGTGTGTGTGTATATGTGTCTAGTTATTAAAAGTCATACTCTCATTGTGAAAAAATAAAATCAGGTAACTGAGAGTACACTATAAACCCTGCTCTTAAAGAATTCCATGTTCCAATTTGACTTGCACTCTTTCATATGATTCTATATGCAAGCAATAGTTTCATTCTTGAGACTTCAGGCAACATTTAGAAGTTCTTTAGAAACCCATTCAATTAATACATCCTGTGTGCTTGAGTCTCTTCTCTCTTGACTTTGCAATTCTTTCATTATTCCCTTTCTCTTCAAATCTGCAACCCTACTGTCTTCACTGGCTTTTTTTTTCCTGAAACTTCCAGTATAATCTAAAATCTTTATTTGCCATGTTAAACCTTTCAACTACAAGTTTATTTTTATTCTTTACAATCTGTTCCAAGCCACAGCAGCATCTCAGAACAGTATCCTTGACCCACCCCAGATTAGTGAAATCAGGATTTTAAAAGGTGGGGCCCAGGAATCTGCTTTTTCCAAACTTCCCCAGGTGATTTTTAAAGTAAGCAGGATGAAAACCACTGTGTTGCTCTAATTTCTAGAATCATTTCTCTGTGTCTGCTTGGTTTTACTTTTTTACTAATCGCTTTCTCCTTAATTTTCTATAAACTGGACTCTTGAGTCTTTTGATTTGCTGAAACCAATAACTTTCTTTAAAAAAAAAAATCAAATTTAATGCCATTCAGTCCCTGAAAATAGGTGATAGGTCTGGAAGTTGCCTTTTCTGCCCTTGATATGCTTTTTTGTTACTTTAAAAGTTTCATATTGATTTCAAAGGTTCATGTTTGTTAAGGTATGTTCACCTACTGCTGGGCCTTCCTTGTGGCTCAGATGGTAAAGCGTCTACCTACAATGCGAGAGACCTGGGTTCGATCCCTGGGTCGGGAAGATCCCCTGGAGAAGGAAATGGCAACCCACTCCAGTATTCATGCCTGGAAAATCCCATGGACCAAGGAGCCTAGTGGGCTACAGTCCATGAGGTTGCAAAGAGTCGGACATGACTAAGCGACCTCACTTCACACTGTAAACTACTCCACAACCTAGTGGCTTAAAACAACAAACCATTCCTTTGTTCCAATTCTGTGATGTGGGCAGGGCCTGACGACGGGGACTGCTGGTGTCTGCTCCTAGTGGTGTTGGCTGGGAATGCTTAACTGGGGGCTTGAGTGCTCATGAGGCTTGACGTGCGTGTCTAGTGCCTCAGTTGCCTCTTTCTCCAACAGGGAGAAAAAAGGGAGGCTGGACTTTTTTTTACATAGTGTCTTGGGGCCCTCAAGAAACCAAAAGCTGAGGTCATCAGATTTCTGAAGGCCCAACCCAGCAGGGTGTCACATTCTATAGGTTAGAGCAAGTCACAGACCAGCAAGGTTCAAGGAGAGAGGAAATAGACTCCACTCTGGCTGGAGAAGAACAGCGTGTATGAACAGGGACAGGAGGTTTCAAGCAGGAGAGTACATGCATGTGCCAGACAAAGAATATCAGTTGTAATTATTGAGTGATTGAATGAATGAACAAAGAAATGAATAGAGTAACAAAAGCATAGGACAGAAAATATTCTAAAATATACAGACAGTACACAGACAACAAAAATATCCTCTTATATAAAGGAAATGTATTCA
>SJYA01001516.1:0-64379 GCA_006410615.1 Neotragus moschatus
TTATTGGCTTTCCACGTAAACCAAGTTATTCAGCCTCTTTTCTCCACTTTATTTTCCTACTATACTATTTCCTAATCTAATCTTATATTTCTGAATAAATGAGTTTTTCCTCGCCGACTCCGTCTTCCCTTCAAATCACCCTGGATCCACCGGGGATGGACCCCAGCACTTTTTTTTTTTTTTTAATCTGTTTTGTTTATTTTTTCAGTGGAGCAAAGGGTTTTAACTATTCTCTTCCTGTCCCCAGCTCAAACTTCCCCTGTATAAACCTTCTAGTGTATATCTAATGCTCACATTTACCTTTACTTTCTAGTCTTTCTCTTGTTAACCCAATGGATTTCAATTATTAATAATAGCCTATAAGACATGTTTGTGTCCCTAGGGGAAGAAACATATTTGGAAAATCCTGCCTCCATTATCATCGGTCACTTCCCCAGTCCTTGCTACCTCCTACTGTTCTCCTGAGACCAATGTCCAGGGCAGCCCTGAGCATGGCCCTTGACTTCTTAATGATAAGGCAGTTTTCAGATCTTTGATCTCAAACGTCATTTCCTAACAGCACTTGGCACAGTGCCTGGCAATATAGTTGAAATTCTATATTTATCAATTGAATAAATAAATGAACGAATCCCAGTCATCACCCTATTCATCCATTCTCTGCTCCATTCTAAAAATCACTAACTTCTGCATTAAAACACTGGAGTTGTCAGAGAAGGGCTTCAGCCACCTGGCGGCAGCAGAGCCCCACCAATGGCTAGGATGGTATTATACTTGGCAATTATTTCCAAATATCCCTCCAGCTATGAGTCTAGGAACAAGATTCTGATTTTGTTGTGCTGAAGCATATTTTGCTATTGTGTGTTTTGTTTTACGCTCGTGCTTTGTTTTCTAAATGCACCAAGTAGCATGTAAAAACACTTTAAATGACAATAGCTTTTATTCTCCAAGTGAGATTTTCTTTATTGCAGGCTGTCTAGAGGAATGATACATACCAGTCTTTCTCTGACTGTTAAAACTACTTCATTTTACAAATTGATTTCAGCAATGTACGATGCAGACAAGGGACTGAAGTCAATTTGTAAAATGAGACCTGGGAAAACAGAGATGAGGCAGGCGGACCCTTTCAACAGGTTCCGTCCTATTTGAGGTAGGCAAAATGTGTTTTTTATTCAGTGTACAGGACTCTAAATTGGCTCCATGGGATGTTTTCATTTCATTTTAATAAATGCATGCAAAGAAATGGAACTAGAGATGAAACTAGCTGGAAAGAGTGACAAGAATGTGAGCCTCAGAGTGTTTTTACTTTTTTCCAGGAAAACCCTCCCCCTTTCCTTTTGGCTCTGCTAAGATCAGTGTGCAGCCCCTGAAAATATGAGAATGGTGTATAATCTGTATTAAATATGCTATGAATTTGGCTTCCTAGTATTCTGTTGAGAATGTTTATGTCTATGTTTATATACTGTTCTATAGTCTTTCCTGTGACATCATTGTCTGGATTTGGCATCAAAGTAATACTGGCTCTGTAGAATGAATGAGGAAGTGTTCCCTCCATCCTATTTTATGCAAGAGTTTGAGAAGAATTAGTATTAATTCTTTAGAGTTTCATAGAATTCACTATGATGTTTTGCTCCATGGATCCATCCACCTAGAAAGGTCCCAGAATTCTAAAGAAGTGCTCAATATACATTTAATTTGAATTCACTTAACTTTTGAAAAATGGAATACCTTCCCACAAAAAAGGAAGATTTGTAAGGACAAGACTATGTATTTTTGTATCTATGTCCCACGGACTTTTCACAGTTTCTGGAAGAAACTGTGTAATCTGTTGAATAACATATGAACCTTTCTGGCTAATGCTACCTAATCAAATTGAAAATGACTTTAGGTAAGAAGGACCTTAATGTCTATTGTCTTTATCCCTCAAATAATAATCCTTTATATTTGAATACTGGCTGTAGTCTAAACCTTATAGACTCTATATTTTTCTTTAATGCTCCCAAGGATACTGGGAGGGTGGGCTACACAGGTATTAGCATCCCATTTCTACAGATGAGAAAAATGAGTCTCAGACTAAATGATTTGGCCAGGTCACCCAGTCAGTCACATCCTGATGCAATGACTACAAAACCCAAGTCTTTTGAATCTAAGTGCAGCAAACTTTTCATCAAATGTTATATCTCTTGGGACCTTTTCTCTAACTCCAGCAGTCCTTACTGCACTTTATAATTAGTGCAGAGCTTTAAAAATGTTGACCAGTAACCAAGACTATGTGGTATTGGCAGAAAGATAGATACATTGATCAATGGAACAGAATAGAAAATCCAGAAATAGGCCCAGACATATCTGCCCAACTGATATTTTCCAAAATGCAAAAACAATTCAATGGAAAAGGATAATTTTTTTTGAGAAATGGTGCTGAAGCAATTGGACATTCATAGTTTAAAAAATGAAATTCGACCCGAACATTACACCTTATATAAAAATTAACTTCAAATGAATTACAAATATAAGTATAAAACTTTTAAGGAAAAAAAACTAGATAAAATCTTTAGGATCTAGGACTAAGTGAAAAATTCTTAGATTTGACAATAAAAGCTTGATCTATACAAGAAAGAAAATTTGATGTTAGACAACATAAAAATTAATAACATCTGCTCCAAGAAAGACCCTGTTAAGAAGGTAAAAAGCTACCAACTTGGAGAAAATATCTGCAAACCACAAATCTGGCAAAAGACTAGTATCTAGAATGTATAAAGAGTTCTCAAAACTCAAGAGTAAAGAAAAAAAAATTCAATTAGGAAAATAAGCAAAAGATAAAAACAGACATGTCACTGAAGAGGATATAGAGATGACAAATAATACACATGAAAAGATGTCCAACATTATTGGCCATTAGAGAACTGCTAATTAAAATCACTATGAGATACCACTGCACACACACCAGAATAGCTAAAATAAAAATCGTGACACCATCAAATGTTACTGATGATAAGAGAAATAGGATCACTGTGAATTGCTGGTGGGATATAAAATTATGTAGCCATTCTAGAAGACAGTTGGCATTTTCTTATAAAACTAAACATGAAACATTCATATGACTCAGGAATTAGTCTTGGGCACTTATCCAAGATACTTAAGAATGTATTTATACAAAAACTGAATGTGAATAACAACTTTGTTCATAATCATCAAAAAACTAGAAACAACTCAATTTTCATTCAATGGATAAATGGTTAAACAAACTCTGGTACATCTATGCCACAGAATATTACTCAGCAATAAAAAGAGTTATTGATGTGACAACTTGGATGAATCTCCAAAGAATTCTGAGTGAAAAAAAGCCAAACCACACTTGATCATGGTGTATAGTCCTTATTAAATATGCTGTGAATTTGGTTTCCTAGTATTTTGTTGAGAATTTTTATATCTATATTTATATACTGTTCTATAGTTTTCTTTCTTATGACATCTTTGGATTTGGTATCAAGGTAATATTAGCTCTGTAGAATGAGAAAGTGTTCCCTCCTCTTCTATTTTTTAGAAGAATTTGAGAAGAATTAGTATTAATTATTCTTTAGAGTTTCACAGAATTCACTATTGAAACCATCTTGTTCTGGACTTTTCTATATTGAGAATTTTAATTACCGATGCAGTCTTTTTACTTGTTGGTGGTCTGCTGAGATTTTCTATTTCTTCTTAAGCCAGTTTTTGTGGGAGTCTGTCCATTTCATCTAGGTTATCCTATTTGTTGGCATCCAGTTGTTTACAATATTCTCTTACAATCTTTTTTATTCATGTTTTATTATCTTTTATACTTTATTAAGGTCAGTATTAATGTCCCACTTCCATTTCTGATTTTAGTTGTTTAAATTCATTCTTCTCTTTTTTGTGGTAATTTTAGCTAAAAGTCTATAAATTTTATTGATCTTTTCTAAGAACCAACTTCAGATTTCTTTAATAATCTCTATAAAAATAGGTAATTCTATTTTCTATTTTGCTTATCTCCTCTCTAATCTTCATAACTTAATTCATTCTGCTTGTTTGGGGGTTAATTTTCTATACCTTTTCTAGTTCCTTAAGTTGTAAATTTAGGTTACTGATTTGAGATCATTCTTCTTTTTTAACACAGGCATTTACAGCTATAGATTTTTCCTCCAGGTACTGTTTTCACTGCATTCCATATGTTTTGGTATATGGTGTTTTCATTTTCACTCATCTTAAACGCACTAAGACTTTTCTGTGGTCTAAAACATGGGCTATCCCGGAGAATGTTCCATGTGCACTCTAGTGGAATGTGTATTCTGCTTCTATTGGGTAGACTGTCCAATATGTCTGTCAAATCTAGTTGGCGTATAGTAGTGCTCTATTATTATCTTGTCGTTCTATTTTCTTAGGACTTTCTGTTTAGATGTTCTATTCATTACTGAAAGTTGAATATTGAAATCTCCAACTACTATTGTAGAATATTTCTTCTGTGGCTGTTCACTTCACATATTTTGGGGGCCCTGTCTTATGTTTATTTTGGCTGTGTTGGATCTTAGTTGCAGCACGCAGGATCTTTCCCTGTGGCACACGGGCTTCTCTCTAGCTGTGGCCTGGGCTGTACAGTATGTAGGCTTAGTTGCCCTGCAGCATATGGGATCTTAGTTCCCCAGCCAGGTATTGAGCCAGCATCTCTTACACTGGAAGACAGATTCTTAACTACTGGACCACCAGGGAAGTCCCTGTAACTTCTTGATGAATTAACCCTTTTACAAATAATATATAATGTCCTTCTCTGTCTCCTGTAATAGTGTTTAACTTAAAATCTATTTCCTCTAACTTCAGGTTAGTTACTCCAGTTCTTTTGGTTAGCATTTGCATGGAATATCTTTTTAGATCCTTTTACTTTCAACCCATGCATCTTCTCGGAGTTGAAGTGCTTCTGTTATAGACAACATATAGCTGGATAATTTTTTTTTAAGATCTGCCAACCTCTGTCTTTTCTTAGAGTCATTTCACACATTTACACTTAAAGTAACTATTCATAAGGAAGACTTATTTCTGCCCTTTGCTTTTTGTTTTCTGTATGTCTTACACCTTTCTGTTCCTCATTTTCTCTACTACTGCCTTCTTTGGCACTTAATTTTGTGTCATGTGCCATTTTTGCCTCCTCATTTGCTTTTGTGTATCTTTTAGATATTTTCTCAGCAGTTTCCATGGGGATTACAATGAATGTTCTCAGTTTATAACAATGTGGCTTGAATTTATTAAGCTTGAACTTAATTTCATTAGTGTACACAACTGCTCCTATACAGCCCCATTTCCCCCCTATATTGTTCACAAAATATATCTTTATATGTTTGCACCCTCTGACACAAATTTATAATTGTCTTATGCATTTGTCTTTATTCATGTAGAATGTAAAATGTGGAGTTAGAAACCAATAATACTGGCTTTTACATTTACCTATGTAGTTATTTTTACAAAAGAATTTTTTTTTTTCATATGGCTTTGGGTTACTGCTAGTGCCCTTTTCTTTCAACCTAAAGAACACCTTCAGTGTTTCTGATATGGCAGTTCTATTACCAATAAATTCTCTTAGCTTGTATCCATCTAAGGATGTCCTAGGGCTTCCCCAGTGGCTTAATGGTAAAAAATCTGCCTGCAATGCAAGAGCCTCAGAGACATGGGTTCAATCCCTGGTTCTGGAAGATCCCCTGGAGTAGGGCATGGCAACCCACTCCAATATTCTTGTTTGGAGAATTCCATGGACTGAGAAGCCTGGTGGGCTACAGTCCATAGGATCACAAAGAGTCAGACATGACTGAAGTGACTTCGCACACACACACAAGGATGTTCCAATTTCTCCTTTCAGTTCAGTTCAGTCACTCAGTCATATCGGACTCTTTGCGACCCCATAGACTGCTGCACGCCAGGCTTCCCGGTCCATCTCCAACTCTAGGACCTTGTTCAAACTCATGTCCATCGAGTTGGTGATGCCATCTAATCATCTCATCCTCTGTCATCCCCTTCTCCTCCTGCCTTCAATTTTTCCAAGCATCAGGGTCTTTTCAAATGAGACCGTTCTTTGCATCAAGTGGCCAAGGTATTGGAGCTTCAGCTTCGGCATCAGTCCTTCCAATGAATACTCAGGACTGATTTCCTTTAGGATAGACTAGTTGTATCTCCTTGCCATCCAAGGGACTCTCAAGAGTCTTCTTCNTTTCAAATGAGACCGTTCTTTGCATCAAGTGGCCAAGGTATTGGAGCTTCAGCTTCGGCATCAGTCCTTCCAATGAATACTCAGGACTGATTTCCTTTAGGATAGACTAGTTGTATCTCCTTGCCATCCAAGGGACTCTCAAGAGTCTTCTTCAACACCACAGTTCAAAAGCATCAATTCTTCTGTGCTAAGCTTTCTTTATAGTCCAACTCTCACATCCATACATGACTACTGGAAAAACCATAGCTTTAACCAGATGGACCTTTGTCAGCGAGGTAATGTCTCTGCTTTTTAATATGCTGTCTAGGTTGGTCATAGCCTTTCTTCCAAGGAGCAGGTGTCTTTTAACTTCGTGACTGCAGTCACCATCTGCAGTGATTTTGGAGCCCAAGAAAAGAAAGTCTGTCACTGTTTCCATTATTTCCCCATCTATTTGCTATGAAGTGATGGGACTGGATGCCATGATCTTCATTTTTTGAATGCTGAGTTTCAAGCCAGCTTTTTCACTCTCCTCTTTCACTTTCATCAAGAGGCTCTTCAGTTCCTCTTCACTTTCTGCCATAAGGGTGGTGTCATCTGCATATCTGAGGTTATTGATATTTCTCCCTGCAATCTTGATTCCAGCTTGTGCTTCATCCAGCCTGGCATTTCACATGATGTACTCTGCACATAAGTTAAATAAACAGGGTGACAATATACAGCCTTGATGTACTCCTTTCCTGATTTGGAACCAGTCCATTGTTCAATGTCCACTTCTAACTGTTGCTTCTTGACCTGCATACAGATTTCTCAGGAAGCACGTAAGGTGGTCTGATAGTCCCATCTCTTTAAGAATTTTCCCGTTTTTTGTGATCCACACAGGATCCACACATCCTTCTTGGAATTTGTTGAATTTCTTGAATGTGTAGATTCACATATTATATCAAATTTGGGGAGTTTGGGACCATTATTTCTTCAAATATTCTCTGTGTACCTTTCTCTCTCTTCTCACTATACATACATTGGTATGATAGATGGTGTCCAAAAGGTCTCTTGGGCTCTGTTAGGTTTTATTCAATCTTTTTTCTTTCTGTCCCTAAAATTGGGTATTTTCAATTGGTCTATTTTCCAGTTTACCATTTTTTCCTTCTTCCTGCTCAAGTCTGCTTTTGAAATCTTCTAGTGAGTTTCCATTTCCATTATAGTAATTTTCAGCTCCAGAACTTCTGTTTGGCTCTTTTTAGCATTTCTGTTTCTGTGTTAATATTTCATATTTTGTCATATTGTTCTCCAGCTTTCCTTTATCTATTTGTTCATGGTTTCCGTTAGCTCTTTGAGAATAATGAAGACGATTGATTTAAGTCTTTTAAGTTCAATAACTTCCCTAGGGACAGTTTCTGTTAATGGGCTATATTTTCTTGTTTCTCTTCATGCTTCATAATTTTTGAAAACTGGGCACTTTGAATATTATAATGTAGCAACTCTGGAAATTCAGATTGTTCTTTTTTTCAGTGTTTGTTTTCATTGTTTGCTGTAGGCTTTAGCTGTTTGTTTGCTGAATTACTTTTCTAAATTATTTGTGCAAAGTCTGTAATCTCCATTATATGTGATCTCTGAAGTCTTATATGGAATTCCATCACCTCCATTAGCTTTGTTCAGCTAGCATTTAACTTACATTCAGCTAAACTTTTGACAGATTTCCTTGGATACCACAAACTGAATGGGAGACAGACAGAGATACACAGAGAGAAAAACCTTTCTTAACCCTTTCACTCTGGCTCCATCCTAGGGCACTCCTCCAACGCTTCCTCAACTTGTTTCAACAACTTCCAGTATAATGTTGAATAGCAGTGATGAAAGAGAACATTCTTGCCTTGTCTTTGTTCTGATCTTAAGGATCAAACTTTCAGGAGAAAGGAGAAAACTGTCAGTCTTTCACCACTGAATACGATGTTAGCCATGGGATTTTCATCAGTTCCCTTCTTGGGACCTTTCTGTTGTTTTTTAAGTTCATACAAAACCACTGATCTGGTTACCCAAAAAAATTAAGTGAAAAGGACTTCAAATGTAAATCTCCCATTGTACAGAGAGAAGCTGAGGCCCAAAGAGGACAAATGTCTTATCCAAGGTTATTAGTGTTATTGAGCCTTCCGTGGTGGCTGAGCAGTAAAGAATTCGCCTGCTAAAAGGAAGTAGAAGAGATGAAGAAACAACTCACACTGCTCTGAGGAAGCAAACAGACAAATCTAGACGGCGCTTCAACAAGTGAATGGTAAGGTAGTTCAAGATGAAACATACAGGGACTTCCCTGGTGGTCCAGTGGTTAAGACTTCGCCTTCTAATGCAGAGAGTGCAGGTTTGATCCCTGGTCAGCGAACAAAGATCCTACAGGCCTCGTGACCAAAAAAAAAAAAAAAAANAAGAGTTGACTCATTGGAAAAGACTCTGATGCTGGAAGGGATTGGGGGCAGGAGGAGAAGGGGATGACAGAGGATGAGATGGCTGGATGGCATCACTGACTCGATGGGCGTGAGTCTGAGTGAACTCCGGGAGATGGTGATGGACAGGGAGGCCTGGTATGCTGCGATTTATGGGGTCACAAAGAGTCTGAGACGACTGAGCGACTGAACTGAACTGAATGTACATGTAGCAGTAATGACAGAAGTCAAAACTGTAAGGTGAACATCTTCCTTCATTCCTGCTGGTCTATCTCTGTGGCCACAAGTGTAGCCTCAAATAGATGGTACATCTAAATGTAAAACTCCCTGTGAATATGAGGTCTGGGCCATGATAGGCTGGCTGGTGGGTGAGGCCAGGAGTGAGTCAGTGGTTGTCTCACGTTAAAGTCACAAAATGCAAGTAACTTGGGAGGGTGGATTACCAAGGGCAAAGGAAGCAGGCAACAGGGAAACACTGAAGAGAATTTTAAAATAATAAAATGGACTAAAAGCTGATCTTCTTTTTGTTATCACTACTTCTGACAATTCTAAAAAATATCAATGATAAAATACTCATCTCCAAGGGGAGAGAAGCATTGGGAGTTTAGGATTTCCAGGTTCAAAGTATTATATTAATATCTCGGATGGATAAACAATAAGTTCCTACAGTGTAGCACAGGGAACTATATTTAGTATCCTGTGATAAACTAACGCAAAAGAATCTGATTTATATATATATAGTGGTGGTGATGGTGGTTTATTCACCAAGTCATGTCTGACTTGCAACCCCATGGATTGTAGCCCATCAGGCTCCTGTGTCCATGTGATTTCCCAGTCAAGAATACTGGAGTGAGTTGCCATTTCTTCTCCAGGGATCTTGCTGACCCAAGAAGACTGTGTGTGTGTGTATATATGTGTCTGTCTGTGTGTGTGTGTGTGTGTGTGTATATATATATATATACACTTCAGATATATATATATATGACTGAGATATTTATCTGAGTCACTTGTATAGCAGAAATGAACACGACATTGTAAATCAACTATACTTCAATAAAATTTTTAAAAAATACTCTTCCCTCCCCCCCCCAAAAAAATGTTACTGGCCTACATCCTAAACAATAGTAGTTATTGTTGAATTTTAAGAACATACATGTAAGCTCTGAATTAGCACATTTGTTTATCACATACTTTGGTAAGCATCATACTTTTTTTTTTTTAGAAACAGTTTATTTTCCATCAACCAAATTTCCATTTTGGTGCAAGTTCTACAAGTGTTTGGAAGAACTGCTTACGACCATTCGGTGGTGGTTCCTACCCATTCCGTGGCCTGGGCCTTGGGGGCTGCAGAGCAGTCTTCAGTGGAAGGCTGAGCACTCCAGCCTTCAGTGGGGAACTGCTGAATGGGCACGGAAGGCACCTGCACGCCTTGGACCAGTCTGCCACCTCAGGCTGGGCAGCTGTCAACTCTGGAGCTGGAGCAGTCCATTCACCCTGAAACTCCTCCTTGATCACAGCCTTCTCAGCTGCTGCCTGCTCTTCCTTTTCAGTCTCCTCGGGATCTCTGTAGAAATAGAGGTCCAGCATGACCTCCCATGGGTGTTCTCGGGAGATGGTGCCACCCATGCACAGAGCATCATACTTTTTGTGGAGACTAATTTGAAGAACCCTCAGTTTTATAGCTGACCCCAACACTCATCTATGCCCTTTTGTTTTGAGGTTCCGTTCAAACCATTCCTGATTCTTCAAGTTCTTTTTGATGTTGTATGTGCCACAGAGCTTGTGATGTGATTTTAGGTGCATTTAGATGCATTTAGCAGAGAAGGCAATGGCACCCCACTCCAGTACTCTTGCCTGGAAAATCCCATGGGTGGAGGAGCCTGGAAGGCTGCAGTCCATGGGGTCGCTGAGGGTCAGACACAACTGAGCAACTTCACTTTCACTTTTCACTTTCATGCATTGGAGAAGGAAATGGCAACCCACTCCAGTGTTCTTGCCTGGAGAATCCCAGCGACAGGGGAGCCTGGTGGGCTGCCGTCTATGGCGTCGCACAGAGTCGGACACGACTGAAGCGACTTAGCAGTAGCAGCAGCAGACGCATTTAGATGGTAAATTTGACATAAGCAAAGATGACCCAAGCTGAAGAAGCAGAGTCTGAGGTATTTCAGTTTCATCACTCTTCATGGTCTCTTGGGAGTTTTTTCCTTGTTGTTATTCAGTGGCTCAGTCATGTCTGACTCTTTGAGACCCCATGGACTGCAGTACTCCAGGCTTCCTTGTCCTTCACTGTCTCCTGGAGTTTGCTCAAACTCACGTCCATTGAGTCGGTGATGCCCTCCAACCATCTCACCCTCTGTCATCACCATCTCCTCCTGCCCTCAATCTTACCCAGCATCAGGGTCTTTTCCAAAGAGTTGGCTCTTCTCATCAGGTGGCTAAACTACTGGAGATTCGGCTTCAGCATCAGTCCTTCCAATGAATGTTCAGGGTTGATTTCCTTTAGCATTGATTGGTTTGACTTGGAGTTTTCACTTGTGTTTAAAATTGAGAATTGAAATAGTGTGTCATTGAGAAATATATTTTTTATTGGTAAGTGCAAATTTTACTTCACGTGTGAAATTTCTTTAAGATTTATGTTGATTATTCTTTTTAAATAGTTGTTACAAAGCTAAAGAACAGATCAAGAAAATTATTATTACTGATCATTACAGAAAAAAATCTTAAAAAAAAAAGAAAACAATCTTGTAAAGGTTATTTAGAGGATACAGGATGTTAAATACATTAGTGTATCTGTTAATGTTAACTTTTTCTTCTATTTTGTTTATGTCTTTTATGGGTCAAGTGGCTTGCTCAAGATCACACAGTTAGAAAAGAAATGAACAGAAATTTAAACTCTGTTCTTCTGACTCTGACGTCAGTACTTTCCACAACCTTGCAGACATCTTTCACCATCTGTTCTTGCTCGTTTTTCAAGTGTAATTCAAGGTCTAAAAAATGTGAGTCTAGAAGTTCAGCGGCAAAAGAATCTATTGTTTAAAAGGCAAAACATCTTTTTGTGCAGAATTTTATTTTGCACACAAGAGTAGCCATGGTTCTCCCAAATGTTTTCTTTTCCTTCTTTTCTAAATATAAATGAATGTCTGTGAGACCTTCCAGACAGCGTCTCTGTAAACTGTGGGCCCTCTGGAATGCTCTTCATTGAGTGCATAGAGAGTTTGCTGAGAGCTAGACCAGAAGCAAGAATATTCAGGGGTTAGTGCCTCATCCCTGTCAGTCCATGGGCAAAGTGAGACCCACAAAGGGTCCCAGGAGTTAGTGGTTGCGGCTGGGGAGAGACCTGCAGCATACACTTGAAGATGTTGCCTTGTAGCACTCATCTGCATGGCCAATTCCACCTTGGTCCAGTATATAAACAGACCTTAGGCGCTGTCACAGAGTGTTCCATTATGCTGTTAACGACACCACGTAGAGATGTTTTACATGTCCAGTGAAGGCACAGGTTGTTCCAAAGCTTTCCATTTTCTTCCCAGGCTTCCCTTCAGTGATGAGTCATACAGATATCTTTAATACTCTGCTTCTAAGGACAGGCATTTATGGGTGTTTTTACCCACCGTGGGGAGAGAATATAAAATACAGTGTCAATACAAACACTTTATATTTATTATGGGAGCATGGTAAACTGAGGTGCATCTTTATTTAGACATTCTGGTCTAGCTGGGTGTGCTCTCAATGACCATTTTCTGCTCTTACCTTTGATAAGTTTGTATAACTTAGCTTGAACAATTTGACTTGTTTGTTTACTAATGTGTAAAGGAATGCACTCAAAACGTCAGATGCATGAAGAGTGAAATATTTTAATAACGTATTAATAATTCAGTGGATAACACAACTCCGCTGTCTTCACTGGATGGTTTTTCTACTCTGTCCCTGTGCTCGACTCTGACACACAGGAATGGCAGTAGAAGGTGCATGTAAACTTGGCATGTGCTCCGTCTTTGGCATCATTTAGTGTATCTAAACCCAGTGGTATATCCGAGGCAGACAGCGTTTTCACCATGGAGTTTTAAATATATTAAAAGATGTCTTCCAGCAGCATACCAGAATGCAGCCCTGCTGGGTTCTCCCTGGATCTCCCAGCGACTCTGGAATGTCTGGGCAGCCTGCTCTGCTCTGGCGCTGTCCCCAGACAGGCAGCCTTCGTCTCCCTTCCTCCCATGACAAAATTTACCTTCTCTTTATTTCATATGGTCCTTCAATTCAATAGACATGCTGGCTGTTATTTATTCTCACTGTGAATTGATTTTTTTTTTTTTTGAACTTCCCTTTAGGAGTATATTTTAAAGGCAGAATCAGTCAGGATTTCACCTTTAGAGATTTAAGAAACTGACTTTCCTAACTTTAGACTAGTGCATACAAACAGAATCAAAATGTGATTGCTACCAGTGAAAATTAAATGATATTAACTTTAAAAATGTGAAACAGGCAAAATATTCACTAAGATACAGTGAGTTGATCTTCTTGTTTGTTACCCAGTAATATCAGTGAGGAAAAGGTTAGTCCCCATTTCCACCTTAAAGAAACAACATTGGGAGAATGGCACTGAAACATGTGTGCTATCGTGTGGGAAATGAATCATCAGTCTATATTCGGTTTATTATTTTTATTTATTAAGTTAAAAAATAAAATAAAATAAACTCGGTTTAAAAAAAAAAAAAGAAAAGAAACAACAAAAGAGAGCAAAATATATTCAGACAAAAGCCATTCAGATTTCGGCAAAACTGATCTTTCTAGACCAAAAATACAGAAGAAACACAGCGTCTTAATAACATTATAACTTCCCTTACTAATAATTACATGAAAATAGGACTTACTCAATATAGTATTCAAGCCTCTGGTTTTTTACTTGGGGGGAAATAAGTTCTTTTCATACTTGTTTCATATCTTATGGCAAAAAATGTGTAGGTAGATCAAGGAGTTAAATATATAAGCATCAACCATAAACAGAAAAAAGAGTTGCATATCTAAAGAGCAATGTTA
Organism: Neotragus moschatus; assembly: GCA_006410615.1. NCBI lineage: Eukaryota > Metazoa > Chordata > Mammalia > Artiodactyla > Bovidae > Neotragus > Neotragus moschatus. The sequence goes on from SJYA01001516.1 coordinate 13,660, forward strand.
GAATTCAAAGGAAAGTAGCAATATATTTCACATTAAAATGTTTGAAATCTATATGAGACTATAAACAAAATTAAAAGACCAACTAGAAGCTAGAAAAAGATTGCAACAAATATGATGAATAACAAATGTCTTTACCAAATAAAGATCTCATGTAGAAAGAAAACCATCAAGGATCAAACAGATCAACAGGCAAAAAATATAAATAGTTCAAAAAAAAAAAGAAAAAATTAATTAGCTAATTAATATTTAGTCTCAACTGTATGCAAATTAATATAACAAATGCCATTTTGCTTAATTCAAATAATGTACATTATTAAAAATTAATTACAATAAGCAATTCTAGTCAAGGTGCAGTAAGATGAATTCTTGTTGATTATGGTGAATTTACATGTCTTTTAATTTTCTGAAACTAGTTCAAATATGTATACCAATTATCTGAAAGGTAGTGATATTCTTTAACATGAAAGTAGCTTTAGGCTGATTATATCCTTGTGATGTTGTTTAAAAGTGTTGTTGGAGCCACTGGTTGATTAGACTCAGGTTCAAGGTTTTTTCTTTTTCAGGCAAGAGCGCTGCCGATGTGCAGCTGTGCACTGCATTCTGCGTCTTTTCAAGAGACACAGTACAACTGGTTGTCCCATTCTTAATAATGCCAAATGGCATAAACCGCACAGGCTTTATATGTGGGATGTGACTCTATTTCTTTTTGATACATGAAAAATAATCAAAATCATATAAAAATTATCTTAGAAAGGAATTACAAATATAAGTTCTATTTGTAAAATATCCAGGGGAGTATTTTTTCCAATGTGCACTGTAAAAAAAATTTTTTTTATTTTATTGAAGTATAATTGATTTATAATGTTGCGTTAATTTCCACTGCATGGCAAAGTGATTCAGTTATACATAGACATTCTTTTCATTATAGCATAGCTCCCTGTGTTGCACAGTAGGACCTTGTTATTCATCCATGCTATATGTGACAGTTTGTATCCGCTAATCCCAAACTCCCAACCCTTCCCTCCTCCTCCCCACTCCCCCTTTGACAACCACAAGTCTGTTCTCTATGTCCAAGTCTGTTTCCGTTTCAGAGATAGATTCATTTGTGTTGTATTTTAGATTTCACATATAAGTGATATCATAAGGTATTTGCCTTTCTCTTTGTGACTTACTTTGTTCAGTATGATAATCTCTAGGTCCGTCCATGTTGCTGCAAATACATTATTTCACTCAGAAAAAATAAATTTTGATGTTAAGCATGTAGTTGATCATATATACCTTTTAAATAATTCAACTTATGAAGTGGTTAATTCAAATTTGGTACAATTAAAATGCCATCCACAGAAGTCTTTCGATGTTCTAGAACACATGGAAGAATCATCACCAAGATGGGTGAAGCCAGGACGCTACTAAAAACAGAACTATAATGCATTGGATTCTGATTTGATTATCAGTCTAGGAATTTTCCAATACCAAATTCTACCACTCAGACTAAGGAAGGACTCTGTGCATTTATTCCATTTATCCTCACTTACACTCTATATTGGGAGTTCCAGCTCCTAGGTAACCCTCTCCAATCTTTTTACTACATGAAATAAGCTGTTTGCCTCTGCTTAGAAGAGGGAACTGGTAGGGTTTTAATAGATTCCTCTTTTGGGAAAGGCACACTATCCTACATCACATTATAAGCTCCATGGTCCTAGGCATAATTTTGAAAGTGTTCTTAAAGATGTACATTCACCATCAAAGAGAATACAATTATGAGACAATACCTTAAGGACTACCAGGCTACAAAAATTCCACATACCATATTGAATTAGAGCATTTGTGAGGGTCAACAAAACTCACCCTGCAGCTGGCTGGGATACAATGGATGGAATTTAGGGAGAAACAATTTTATGGCACAAGATGGCTAAAATCTAGTTAGTATGTTAGGTTGTCTGATACAAACCTATTTTGAAAATTTGAGGTTGTAATTTCACTCTTTCGTTTCCTCCCCAACACCCTCCATGCCCCTCTCCTCCCCCTTCCAACATCATATGTTGAAGGAGCAGAAAGTCTCATGAGCATCATCACTGACAATCCATGGGAAGAGTCTTAACCTTCTGTAAGGGTATGATGAAAACATCCTTCCAGTTAATATTTTTCTTTTCCATTATGGTTTATTACTTACAGTTGAATTTAAACAAAATATTTTTGACCTGAATAAAATTAACCTGAGTATAGGACTATTTATTTGAAAATAAAGGAGCTTCTGTATTTGGAGTCATTAGGATCTCACGGCTTTTTAAATAGACTTCAGTTCAGTTCAGTTCAGTCGCTCAATTGTGTCCAACTCTTTGTGACTCCATGAACTGCAGCATGCCAGGCCTCCCTGTTCATCACCAACTCCCAGAGTTCACTCAGACTCACGTCCATCGAGTCAGTGATGCCATCCAACCATCTCATCCTCTGTCATCGCCTTCTCCTCCTGCCCTCAATCCTTCCCAGAATCAGTCTTTTCCAATGACTCAACTGTTCGCATGAGATGGCCAAAGTNCCTGTTCATCACCAACTCCCAGAGTTCACTCAGACTCACGTCCATCGAGTCAGTGATGCCATCCAACCATCTCATCCTCTGTCATCGCCTTCTCCTCCTGCCCTCAATCCTTCCCAGAATCAGTCTTTTCCAATGACTCAACTGTTCGCATGAGATGGCCAAAGTAGGAGTTTCAGCTTTAGCGTCATTCCTTCTAAAGAAATCCCAGGGTTGATCTCCTTCAGAACTGACTGGTTGGATCTCCTTGCAGTCCAAGGGACTCTCAAGAGTCTTCTCTGACACCACAGTTCAAAAGCATCAATTCTTCGGCGCTCAGCTTTCTTCACAGTCCAACTCTCACATCCATACATGACTACTGGAAAAACCATAGCCTCGACTAGACGGATCTTTGTTGGNTCAGATGCTTATATCTTTCCTTTTCTCCTTTGCTTTTTGCTTCTCTTCTTTTCACAGCTATTTTTAAGTTTTCCCCAGACAGCCATTTTTCTTTTTTGCATTTGTCTTCCATGGGGATGGTCTTGATCCCTGTCTCCTATACAATGTCACGAACCTTAGCTTGTTTCAATAAATTACAATTTTTTCTGAAGCTTGAATTGTCACGTTAGAAATGGCGATTCAATGTGAGATCAAACATCTTATTTGAATTGTTTATGAAACTTGATAAGCTCACTCAAAAACTCACCTGGAAAATCAAATGTACAAGAGTATTCAGGTAATGTTTTTTAAGAGCAATGAGGAAAAATTTCTCTGGGTCACCCTATTTTGTTTATTTGTTTCTTCGTTTGTTCTGCTGTGTAGGGTCTTAGTTGTGGCACTCAGAATCTTTGTTGCATCATGCAGGATCTTTCGTTGTGGGGCAAAAACTCAAGTTTTCCTGAGTGGGCTTAGGAGTTACGGCATGCGGCTTTAGTTGCTCTGTGGCGTATGGGATCTTAGTTTCCCAAGCAGGGGTTGAACCCATGTTCCCTGCATTGCAAGGCAGATTCTTAACCACTAGACCACCAGAGAAGTCTCTTTGGGTCTGTTGGAGCAAATTCATAGAGACAGTAAGTAGATCGGTGGTTGCCAGGGGCTAGAGGAGTAGGCAATGGAAGTGATTATTTAAGGATATAGAGTTTTAGTTTTGCAAAATGAAAAAAAATGTTTTGGGGCTGGATGGCTGCATAATGCTGCTACTGCTAAGTCGTTTCAGTCGTGTCCGACTCTGTGCGACCCCGTNAGCAAATTCATAGAGACAGTAAGTAGATCGGTGGTTGCCAGGGGCTAGAGGAGTAGGCAATGGAAGTGATTATTTAAGGATATAGAGTTTTAGTTTTGCAAAATGAAAAAAAATGTTTTGGGGCTGGATGGCTGCATAATGCTGCTACTGCTAAGTCGTTTCAGTCGTGTCCGACTCTGTGCGACCCCGTGGACTGCAGCCTACCGGGCTCCTCCATCCATGGGATTTTCCAGGCAAGAGTACTGGAGTGGGGTGCCATTGCCTGGCTGCACAATGAGGCGAATGTAAATAATAGCACTAAACTGTACACTTAAAATGGTTAATATGGTAAATTTCATGTCATCTATATTTTACATAATTAAAATTTTCTTAAAATATTAAGAATAACAACAAAAAACATGTGGTAACAGCACAGAAAAGTTACAGTTATAGAAATATTAGGCTATGTAAACAGTAGCCCTTTATACTGCTCATCCTAAGCACCTCATAGCCCAGTTTTCCACAGACATTTGGAGCATCATTGAATATTCTGAGCCAGAAAGGCTAGGTGGCAGATTACTTTCCTTGCAGCCTGGTTAGCTTGAGAAGTGTTCCATCTCTCTAGGCTTCTCTCAAAGTTGGCAAGCTTTTCCTTATCCAAAAACGTCCTATAAAGTATAGTATCTCAGCATGTACATGGCCATCCCAAACTCCCTAAGTATTCCTCACTGCTATTTTTTAAATGGATAACCAACAAGGTCAGACTTGTATAGCACATGGAACTCTGTCCAATGTTATGTGGCAGCCTGGATGGGAAGGGACTTTTGGGGGGGAAGGATGCGTGTATATTTAGGGCTGAATCCCTTTGCTGTTCACCTGAAACTATCACAACTTGTTTAATTAGCTATGTGTGAGTGTTCAGTTGCTCAGTCATGTCCCATTCTTTGTGACGCCATGGACTGTAGACTGCAATTTCCAGGCAAGAATACTGGAGTGGGTTTCTATTTCTTCCTCCAAGGAATCTTCACAACCCAGGGACTGAACCCATGTCTCCTGCATCTCCTGCATTGCAGGTGGACTCTTTACCGATGAGCCACCTGGGAAGCCCCAATTGGCTATACCACAATACGAAGTAAAGTGTGTCTTTTTTTGTGGTTGTTTGTTGGTTTGTTTTTAGAAGTATGGTATCTCTGTCAAGATTGTAGAAGGGTACAGATGAAGAGACTAGTCTTTCATTCTGGAGCAAGTATCCATCATGACTCAGACTACTGGACTCCCTGAAACTTTACTGACGTGGTAGTTTCCTGATTTTTCTTGGTATTCATCTGCCACCTTTGGTATGCTCGTATCTTCTAAGGCAACCAGCAGACCTATTCCTTCCCACTCACCAGGCCCTCTTAGCATGATGACATTTATAGAAGACCAGGACTGTATCCTGTGGACTGTTGAAATGACCAAGGTTTCTAAATACAACTCTTTGCAACCCCATGGATTATACAGTCCACGGAATTCTCCAGGCCAGAATACTGGAGTGGGTGGCCTTTCTCTTCTCCAGGGGATCTTCCCAGGTCTCCCGCATTGCAGGTGGATTCTTTACCAGCTGAGCCACCAGGGAAGCTCTCTAAATACAAAACTGAATCACAAAACCATGGAGCTGCTACAAGTCTAAAGCAAGATATTGAAAGTATTCTATAGTCCCTGCCATGTAAAAGCAAGCTGCTTCTGGTATCACTGTTTCTTGAGATGGGGAAAGAAGCACTTGCCAAGTTGATAATACATATCAGGGGCCATGAAAGAGACACCGGCTATAAGAGCAGATGCAGTTGAAGTCACTGTCATCACAGTCTCCAAATTCTTCTAAGCTGTGCATCAGCCACACTGTCAGGTAAATTGTAAACGGGGATAGAAATCTTCACTTCTGCATCTTTCAAATTTTAGACAGTGGCACTAATTGCTACGGTTTTCCCAGGGATACCACATTACTCTTTGGCTTGGTAAAAAAAAAAAAAAAAAAGGAGGGGGGCAGTCTGGGTTTTCCAACTGTAATAGTTCTCACTCCATAGTTCAGGGATTCAGTGTGAAGAGTCTGCTAATTTCTAAGTATATCAATTTCAACTGTACACTCAGCAATTTAGGAAATAATTAACAAATAGGTTCAAAACATCTTACCTCAGAGGTTGTTTAATCCCAAGGTATAAGTAAAATAGATGTTTACCAGCTTCTTTCATGTTCTTCTCTGCATCAGTGAAGGTAATTCTAAGGGCTAATTCCTAAAAGTGGGGATGCTGGGTCAAAGGGAAAATACCAATTTCCATCCCATAAACAATGTATTGAATTAACAGTCAGCTTGGGGGTCTTGTTTTAATCTTCATTTCCTTAATTTTTAGTGAGGCAAAGAGCTCTAGATAGCTCTCCCTTCCCCAACCCAAACATATAGAAATACCTTTAAAGTCAGCCTACTGTGAGATAGGATCAAATCAAAGCATCATTTATTCCCTTGCCCACTAGGAGTCCCCACCCTCACTGGTGGACAACGATGGCAGATAAGCTCTTGGAATTTCCCTTTCCCCAGTACTCTGTTACTTAGCCAATGGCCACGAGTCTCTTTGGGGATGGCTTGAAGTAAGATTCTCAGTTCACTCTCTTATTAGCACCATCACTGGGTTCTTGTTCAGGGGTCCCCAGCTCCCCCTCCTTCTCAGATCTGTGAATTGATTCAGATCTTGGGATCAACAATGACTCTCCAGAATGATGACATAAGACAAGGCTTCACTTACTAAATCCAGACTAGGATTGGTTGTTGTTGTCTACATCGAGGAGAACCTGATCGGGTTGCCCACATTATGGTTGATCAGATGGAAATACTTAAGTAACTAAGTCAGATGTGCCATACCACGGAGTACCAGTTTTAAAAAACAAGGTATATATAAATGGAACAACACGTAGAGTTCCCTAAATATAATGGAGTAAAAAAGCAGTTGATTAAAAAAAAACAAAATAGTTGATTAAAATGTTCAGAATATTACCATTTCTATAAAACACAGAGACAAAAAACCTATATATATTTTTTTACACACACATAATTGTATGTAAATGCATAGATGGGAGGGTCCACACCAAACTCAGTGGTAGTTATATCTGCAGAGAGGTGTGGGCTTGGAAGCAATTGGAAATGATAAAGGGAGATTCTGATTTTTTTTTTTTTTACTTTTTATGCTTGAATTTTTTGCCGAAAACATTTTCAGATATAATTCATAAACATTAAGAAATAATGATACATTTTAACCCAAAACCTGAGAAAGGGTAATGGTCAAAATGTACCTCTCATCTGGCCCTTTGCCCTCAGCAGGCTGTTTTCCACTATGCTCCAAATATTTAGGGCAATGACTCTATCTCATTCCTGGATTCTGCTGACAATACAGTTGTCACTGTGATTATGCCCTGTAATTTAACATCATACCTTTTTTCTCCTTGTGATGTGTTTTGGCTCCTTTCATGGTAGAAGGTTCTCTTACTTCTATATCCCACACAGTATCTATACCATGTTCAGTATGAGCTCAGCAAACACTTAGCAAGTAAAAAAGGCCTCATACAGTTCTTAAAGCAGAAGCTCTTTCCCCCCTCCACTACTCCTATGCCAAGTCTATCAAAATCCAATTAACTCTTCAAAATCTGTTCAAATGTCATGTCTTCTGGGAATCATCCTCACTCACATTTCTTCAATTACAATTTCTTGTGCTTTTCTTTTCACGTAACACATTTAAACACACATTCTCATACCTAGGACTTCCCTGGTGGCTCAGACAGTAAAGCATCTGCCTACAATGTAGGAGAAATGGGTTCGATCCCTGGGTTGGGAAGATCCCCTGGAGAAGGAAATGGCAACACACTCCTGTACTCTTGCCTGGAAAATCCCATGAATTGAGGAGTCTGGTAGGCTACAGTCCATGGGGTCGCAAAGAGTCAGACACGACTGAGCGACTAAACTTGGACTTTTCACTTTCTCATACCTATAATATACCAAGTGCTCTGTGCTCCATCGTGTCCAGCTCTTTGCAGCCCTTCAAGGATCAAACGTGTGTCTCTTGCATCGCAGGCAATTATTAACCGCTGAGCCATTGGGGAAGCCCTGATTATTTTATTGTAATCACTGTATTTGGATTTGTCACATGTCAGCCTTCCTTTCCAGACCATGTTTCTGGAGCACAGGAAGCCAGGTGTTACCCCTTCTCATTACAATACATTTCTTTATTCCTGCCAAAGCCTTGTATCAGCAGGTACTCAATAAGTGTGTTGAATTGAACTGACACTAAAAGGATAGGAGAGATTGTTACATAGAAATGTTTCTGCACATGGATCTGCTTTTACATAATCCCACATGGAGTGATCAATGGTAATTCAGCCACTGAGACAACCTCCCACACAATAGGTACTTTTCCTCTCTCAAAAAGAAACCTCTCTCCCAGACTGGGCTACCATCCTCTTATCTAAGCCCAGCCATGCTCTCTTTCTCTGCTAGACTCTTCACATAGCGATGCCCATAATTCTGCAGGCTAATTTTCTGACAGTGAGTTTGCTGTGTCAGAGAGATTTTCCATTCTCACCAGCACTGTGCATTTATCTGCCTTTGCCAATCGGTTTCATGAAACACGGCATCTTTTTGTTTTAGGTTGCATTTCTTCATTTCCAGCGCTCCGTCTCATCTGGTTCCTGTACCTTCCTCGTCCACATACTTGTAGCTGTCCCTAGAGACAACGCTTTCCTACATTATTGTTTTCTTACGTTAACTCAATGAAATAAATATATAATTGTCTTCAACTATCCAGAGACATGATTGTCCACTTAGGGAGAGATCAGAGTCAGATCAAGAAAAGCCTGCCTCCTCCAACTTCATGGGCCACTTGCCCAAAAGGGCAAGGACACCTGAGGCAAATACTTAAGTAGTGCAGTTCATCACCCTTACCTGGTTAATTCCAACTCAACTTTCAGAACTCACTTCAAAAGTCAGTTCCTCAGGTAAGCCTTTGCTAATCCCTAGATGAGTTCAGGCTGCCCTGTTCTTAAGATCTGTAATCTACGTGATGACAGGGGACTGGTCTTTTTTTGGCTCATCATCTCTTATCACAGTGCTTAGCACCTGGTGAGAGCTCAATAACAATATTTTGTGAAATAAATCAAAGAGAACTACCCATCAGTAATTAAAAATGAAATCCTCACACAGTGGTTCTCAGCCCTGGCTGCACATTAGAATCATCTGTGAAGTTGTTTTTTTTTTTTAAACAAGACTAATAATGTCCCTCCCTACCAAGCTGTTCTTTAGCCACTAAGTCATGTCTGATCCTTTTGTGACCCCATGGACTGTAGCCTGCCAGGCTCCTCTGTCCATGGGATTCTCCAGGCAAGTATACTGGAATGGGTTGCCATTTCCCTCTCCAGGGGATCTTCCCGACCCAGGGATTGAACCCACATCTCCTGCACTGTAGGCAGATTCTTTACCACTGAGCCATTTGGGAATGACCCCCAAAGACTTTAAAAAAATGACCATAGACTTAAAAAAAAAAAAAAACAAACTCCATTTTTTTCAGAATAGTTTTAGGTTTTGAGGGAAATTAAGAGGAAGGTACAGAGATTTTCCATAAATCATTTCACTTATATATAAGCATATATAAATGTAAATATATATAAAATCATAATTGAATATATTTTGCCATTATTATTTTGAACAAACTATTAAACAATTAAGAGTAAGAAAATTATAATAGTATTTAATGGTAAGTAATAAATTTTTAAAAATAAGAAAAATGACAGTTTTTGTTTTACCATTATTTAAGCCTTCTTTGATGTTTTTCCTTTCTTAATGTGGATCATGTTTCTGTCCTATATTATTTTCATTGTCTCTAAAGAACTTTTTAAACATTTTTTGAAGGAAAATCCACTGGCACAAATTCCCTCAGTTGTGTGTTGGTCCAAGAAAGCCTTTACCTGTCCTTCACTTTTGAAGAATAATCTCACACAGTACAGAATTCTAGGTTGGTGGGAGTTTTCACTCAACACTAAACATTTCGCTCCACTCTCCTCTTGTTTTCCTGGGTTCTGAAGAGAGTAGGTGTAATTCTTACCTTTCATCCTCTATAGATAAGATCGCTCTGCCAGTTCCTTTCGGGATTTTTTCTTTATCTTTGATTTTTGTAATGAGAAAATCATGCGCCCAGGTGTAGGGTGTTTTGTTTACTATTTACTTCTTTATATATTCATTTTGCTGCTTCGACTCAGTCGCGGCACTCACCATCTTCCATCGTGGCACGCTGAGCTTCTCTCTAGATGTGGTGTGTGGGCTTAGCTGCCCTGCCGACACGTAGGATCTCAGCTCCCCAACCAGGGATGAAACCTGCAATCCTTCACCGGAAGGTGGATTCTGAACCACTGGACCACCAGGGGAGGCCCTGTAGGGTGTTTTTTGGCATTTATCCTCTGTGGTTTGATGTCTGACATTAATTGGGGGAAATTCCCTGCCGTGGTTTCAAGTGTTTCTTCTGTTCTTTTCTCCCTTTCCTCTCCTCTGGTATTTCCATTAAGTGTGTTACACCTTTCAGAGTTGCCCCACAGCCTTTGAATATTCTGTTCTGTTTCTTAGTCTCTGTTTGCTTTTCATCTCAGAGGATTCTATTGAGAGATCCTCAAACGCAGAGATTCTTTCCTCGGCTGTGTCCAGTCTACTAATGAGCCCATCAGAGACATTCTTCATCCCTGTAAAAGTGTTTTCTTTCTCTAGCATTTCTTTGTGGTTCTTTCTTAGGATTTCCATCTCTCTGCTTACATTGCCCCTCTGTTTTTACATGCTGATTACTTTATCCATTAGAGCCCCTAACATATTCATCATAGTTATTTTAAATTCCTGAACCGATAATGCCAACATTCCTGCCATGTCTGACTCTGATGCTTGGTCAGTCTCTTCACATTTTTGCCTTTTGGGGTGGTTTGTAAGCTTTTTCTTGATAGCTGGAGGTGATGTACCAGGTAGAAGGAACTGCTGGGCCTTTAGTGATATGAGAGGAAGTTGTGGGCATGTGAGAACATTTCTATAGTCCTGTGATCATGTCTCAGTCTCTTAGTGAGCCTCTGCCGCTGGGCTGAGAACTTCCCAAGTGTTTCTATTTCCTGCTCCCCACCCTCTTAAGTGGAACAGGCTGCCTAGACTGGGCTGGAGTTGGGTTCTCCCATAACTGAGCAGGCTCAGCTATGCCCTGCTTAAGTAGTTTCTCCTGAGGACAGGTGTTAAGAAGCACAGAGTGCTCTGGTATATTTCAGAATGGTTCCTTTTCCTGTCCCCTTCCTGGAAGCCTGAGGGGATTTTTCTGTGCTGTTTACTGTGGGAACCTGATCAAGCTCCTGGAGACACATCTCAAAATACTGTGGCACTTGCACTATGACTGGGCGCTCCATTCATCAGTTACAGTACAGGTTCTCCTGACCAGCACTGGTTCCTGTAGCTGTTTCGGCTGGTGAACGAATCTCTGCTCCATCAAGCTATTAGTCTCTGTATTTGCCTGTTGGTCTCTGTCATCTTGGGAGCAGTGGTTTACTGTGTCCTCCCTCTCTTAGGGATCCCCAAAGAATTGTTGGTAGTTCAATCTGTTCAGCTTTTTACATGTTGTCAGGACAGAGTAATGCTTATATGCAGAACTAGCAACTGGAAGTCCTGTGAGAATCTCAGGGCAATCCTTAACAGGTAGCCAGGGCTAGGAAAACTGATGACCAGTGTCAACAACCTCTCCAACAGGGAAGATCATTGGCCACCAGGTGGCACCCAAACAACACCAATGGCTCCAAGAACGTCGGGCTAGATTCTCCCAGATTAATAAATTCATCTCTTTGGTGCAGTTTAGACACACACATTAGCGCTTTAAATGCAGATCCATCAAAGACCATGATTGTTATATAAATAGTGATTCAAACATAAAAAATAATAAAGAATAGCTCTCACTCTGAGATTTGCCTCAGTCCAGGATACCTAGAGTTTTTCTGTTTGCCATTTTCTGATAAAGTTTACTGAGCTAGGCTGAGGATGGGTCTTAGGCTTGAAACTGCTTTGTCATGTGGAAAAGCTGGAAGGGAGTCTTGGAGGCAGGGTGTTCCCTTGTGGCTACTGCCTTGCCTGGATGAGGCAACATGAGGTTTTTTTATTCTTCTCCAACAGACAGCAGAATGAGCTCTGTGGACTGCATTGCTTTGTCTTAACACAGTGGATGGTGGGAAATTCTTGGTTATAAGCCTGTGGAATGGATAGGCCTGGGAGGCAATAGCCATCTTTCCTTTTGCCTACCACAGTCAAGCCCATCCTTCAGTCTTAACTGCTTAGTCTCAAAGTTAAGGCAAGCACTACTCCGTTAGTCACCTTCAAGATGTAGCTATACGCCCAAAGGTTTATGTCCCCAATACTAGCCATTGTGCTGCTGGCAAAAGTATTATGCCAGAATATCCCTGATTATTTTACTATCATATCTTCAGCGCCTTCCGTGGGCCCAGCCTATGTGAGAGATTTGAGTATGCCCACACATTAACTCCCTAGACTGTGAATACCAACCTGCAAAATAACTATTACTAGCCCATTTTACCGGAGAAGGCAATGGCACCCCATTCCAGTACTCTTGCCTGGAAAATCCCATGGGTGGAGGAGCCTGGTGGGCTGCAGTCCATGGGGTCACACAGAGTTGGACACGACTGAGTGACTTCACTTTCACTTTTCACTTTCATGCATTGGAGAAGGAAATGGCAACCCCACTCCAGTGTTCTTGCCTGGAGAATCCCAGGGATGGGGGAGCCTGGTGGGCTGCCATCTATGGGGTCGCACAGAGTCGGACACGACTGAAGAGACTTAGCAGTAGCAGCCCATTTTACAGATGAGGAAACTTAAGCATGCCTCTTCTGATTCTGAGGCCATGGATATAACCAAGTCAGAGAGACCTGGGATCAAATCCCAGCCATGCCACTGACAGGCTGTATAAACTTGGCACACCTGTCATCTTCCTGAGGTTTCATTTCTTCTTCTGTAGGATGGATTGTTACAGAAATCAGACAACGCATAGGAAAGTAGCTAGTAAGGTGCCCAAACATGATAGGCATTTCATAAATTATCTGTTCCTTTTCCCTTCCTCCCTTATTCTTTCCAGCTGGAATAAGGTGGGCAATCAGATGTGAGCTCAAGAAGGGAGTGAGGTCCACCATTCCAGCACCTTTGGAGTACTCTGAGCACTCAGTGCTACATGGTGACACTCCTTTCCTGACTGGACAATAAAGCCCTTTCTCATGTGTGCCTTCTAGCAGATAAAAAGAGAAGTACCAGAATTTCCACATGGTGAATGTGCTGAGCTACTGAAACACTGTTACCAAGGCAGGAAACTTCTTCCCAGGAAATGTCCGGCATGGTTTGAATGCCCAGAGGCAGGAGATGGACTAGGCCAGCATGAAGTCAGGGTCTTCTATGGTGTTCTGCTTGCAAACTCCTAAAAGAACTGTACACTTTTAAAAAGTTGATCTCAAAAACTTTTGTTATTTCTTGCATATCACAGAAATTGACATTTTAACAAAAAACTTGCACATTCTTTTAAATACACACAATGGAAAATAAATACTATGCAATTTGTTTCCCATTGTTGTCCATTTAAAACATGGATGAACTCATCTTTAATAGTCAAAAATTCCACATAATTTTTTTTCTTGAACTCAGAATTTTGCCTAAAAATAACTTTATATCTCAAAGTTTTAAAAACTGATTACCTTATCACCCTTATCTGCAACTAAGACATGGGAAAATTGATATAAATTTTTTAGTTTCAAATAACCATGGAGCTCTAAATGTTAAAATGTAATTCTAGATTGAGTTATCATTGCCATTAATATTAGTATGTGTGTGCTGTGCTTAGTTGCTCAGTCGTGTCTGACTCTTTGCAACCCCATGGACTGTAGTCTGCCAGGCTCTTTTGTCCATGGGGATTCTCTAGGCAAGAATAATATTGGAGTGGGTTTCCTAAGCCCTCCTTGAGGGGAAATTCCCAACCCAGGAATCAAACTGGGGTCTCTCACATTGCAGGCAGATTCTTTACCAGCTGAGCTACCTCGGAAGCCCCTAATGTTAGTAAGAGCCTGGCAGGCTAGTCTTAGAAGAAATGGAGCAGCCCTCGTAGTCAACAAAAGAGTCCAAAATGCAGTACTTGGATGCAATCTCAAAGATGACAAAATGATCTCTGTTCATTTCCAAGGCAAACCATTCAATATCACAGTAGTCCAAGTCTGTGCCCCAACTGGCAGGGATATGTGCCAACCAGTAATGCCAAAGAAGCTGAAGTTGAATAGCTCTATGAAGATCTACAAGACCTGCTAGAACTAATACCCCAAAAAGATGTCCTTTTCATCACAGGGGACTGGAATGCAAAAGTAGGAAGTCAAGACATACCTGGAGTAACAGGCAAAGTTGGGCTTGGAATGAGGAATGAAGCAGGGCAAAGGCTAACAGAGTTTTGCCAAGAGAACGCACCGATCATAGCAAATACCCTCTTCCAACAACACGAGAAGACCCTACACATGGAGATCACCAGATGGTCAACACTGAAATCAGACTAACTATATCTTTGTAGCCAAAGATGGAGAAGCTCTATACAGTCAGCAAAAACAAGACTGGGAGCTGACTGTGGCTCAGATCATGAACTCCTTATTGTCAAATTCAGACTTAAATTGAGGAAAGTGGGGGAAAACCACTAGACCTTTCAGGTATGACCTGAATCAAATCCCTTATGATTATACAGTGGAAGTGACAAAGAGATTCAAGGGATTAGATCTGACGGAGTGCCTGAAGAACTATGGATGGAGGTTCATGACACTGTACAGGAGGCAGTGATCAAGACCATCACCAAGAAAAAGAAATGCAAAAAGGCAAATAATTGTCTGAGGAAGCCTTACAAATAGCTGAGAAAAGAAGTGAGAGGCAAAGGAGAAAAGGAAAGATATACCCATTTGAATGTAGAGTTCCAAAGACTAGCAAGGAGAGATAAGAAAGCCTTCCTCAGTAATCAACGCAAAGAAATAGAGGAAAACAATAGAATGGGAAAGACTAGAGATCTCTTCAAGAAAATTAGAGATACCAAGGGAACATTTTATGCAAAGATGGGCTCGATAAAGGACAGAAACGGTATGGACCTAACAAAAGCCGAAGATATTAAGAAGTGGCAAGAATACACAAAAGAGCTATACAAAAAAGATCTTAATGGCACAGATAACGATGATAGTGTGATCACTCACCTAGGGCCAGACATCCTGGAATGCGAAGTCAAGCCTTAGGAAGCATCACTATGAACAAAGCTACTAGAGGTGATGGAATTCCAGTTAAGCCATTTCAAATTCTAAAAGATGATGCTGTGAAAGTGCTGCACTCATTATGCCAGCAAATTTGGAAAACTCAGCAGTGGCCACAGGACTGGAAAAGGGCAGTTTTCATTCCAATCCCAAAGAAGGGCAATGCCAAAGAATGTTCATACTACCACACAATTGCGCTCATCTCACNATGAGATGGCTGGATGGCATCACGGACTCGATGGGCGTGAGTCTGAGTGAACTCTGGGAGTTGATGATGCACAGGGAGGCCTGGTGTGCTGTGATTCTGGGGTCGCAAAGAGTCGGACACGACTGAGCGACTGAACTGAACTGAACTGAACTGAACTGATGGTACCTCTAATTTTTGGAGGTTTTTTCCATACTGTTTTCCATAGTGGCTGCACCAGTTTACATTCCCAACAGTGCATGAAGTTTCTCTTTTCTCCATACCCTTTCCAACATTTGTCATTTGTTGTCTTTCTGATTATAGCCTTTCTGAAGGGTATGGAATGATATCTCATTGTGGTGAACAAAATTCTTTTATATGTTATGAGTAAAAATTCATGAATAATATATAATTTATTGTACGTAAATTATACCTAAATTAAGTTGATTTTCTAAAAGAAAATGATTCATATCACTGGTATCCCCTTGGGTGGTTAGTGCAGTCTGAACCTTTCTCACTGGTTCAGTAGTAGCCACACGATGGTAGACTCGGAGTCCAGGGCAAGATCTATGACATGAGAACTTTAACTGTGAGGCTCAAGAAAATACTTGAATAAGTGTAAATTTACCACATGCATGAGAAGAATGAATCAATATGTCAAAGATGTCAATATTCTCTCAGTTAACATGGGTTTTTCATCTTGCATGTGTGTACAGACAGGCTGGTTCTAGTTGTTTCAATTTTATTTTTTGGCTGCACTAGTCTTCTTTGGGTTCATGGGCTTTCTCCAGCTGCAGCAAGCAGGGGCAGCTCTCTAGTTGCAGTGTGCAGTCCTCTCATTGCAGTGGCTTCCCTTGTTGCGGAGCATGGGCTCCAGGGTGCGCGGTCTTCAGTAGTTGTGACACAGGGGCTCAGCAGTTGTGGCTCACGGACTCTAGAGCATCGGGCTCAGCAGCTGTGGTGCACAAGTTTTGTTACCCAGCAGCATGCTGGATCTTTACTGACCAGGGATCAAACCTGCGTCCCCTGCACTGCAAGGTGGATTCTTAACCACTGGACCACCAGGGAAGCCCTTAGTTTTTATTTTGAACAATAAGGCAATAAAAAAGCAATAATATTCAGAAGAATTCTGATCAAAATAATGAGGGACCAACATTCCTTTCACTTATTTGAATATAGTAATTTAAAAGGTGGTGCTGAAATCAATGGAAAATAATAGAAGATTCAGGAGATCTAAATAAAAACAAAAAATGTGGTAATAATTATAGTTTATAATTGTAAATATAAATAATTATAGATTATAGTCCTAATCAGTGGGAAAACGATGGATTATTTAATAAGTGGTATTGCAACATTTGGGTAGCCATGCAGCTTACACAAGGACAATTGACAAATGGATCAAAATGTATATATAAAAATGGAAGAAACAATCAAAGTACTAGAATAAATAAAGATGAAAAAATTTCAGTGTAAGAGTGAGGAATCCTTTTCTAAAACACAAATCCAGAAGCCATCCAAAAAGTAGGAGGATATATATACATGTACACACATAAATGCATATATGATAAATCTGACTACACACACACTCTCAAAATACCATGAGAAAAATAAATATGCAAGTGCCAGAAATACTCAAAGTACAGCCGAAAGGAACGTATAAAGCACTGGTAGACAAACATAAAAATGGATAAAGGATTTGAACAGACAGTTCACAGATAAATAAAAATGCATTCATCTTAGACATATGAATCTATACTTAACTTCACTCTTATTAAGTAAAAACAAATTAAAATTCCGCTGAGATATCATTTTTAATCTAGTAGGTTGGCAAAAATAAAAAAAAGATTGATAATACACTGGGATGGTAAAGATTCAAAAAAACCAGTTCTTTCACACAGTCTTTGAGGGACTAAAAACTGGTATGGCATTTATGGTGGATAATTTGGCAGTGTCTATAAAAATCATGACTATTCATACCTTTTGACTTAGGATTTTTCTCTTCTCAGAATTAATCCTTGTAAATATTTTCACACATGGGAATTATACTGTACCAGGTCATTCTATACAACAAGGTAATATCAAAAGATCAGAAACCATCTAAATATCCATCAATAGCTGACTGGTTAAATAAACTATGATACATACATACAGCAGAAAATCACATAACTGTCAAAAATAGTAACAAAGCTTTTAATGTACTAATATGAAAACAAACCTGTCCGAGATAAATCAACTGAAAAAAGTGTAAGACTATGTACATAGTGTTCTACCATGAGGCTGCCAGGGACAGAAAATAGATCCTTGTTGAGACACACATATATGTATGCATATAAAATCTCAGCTGGTAACAAGGACCTGACAATAACAGTTGCCTCTGGAGAGAAGGATGGACTGGGGGGTGGGAGGGAAGCGTTTCCACTGTATATAACCATTTGTTGCTGTTTAATTCCGGACTACGTCATTGCATCACTTATTCATAAACATTTGTTGTCATCATTGTTTAGTCGCTAAGTCATGTTCGACTCTTTTGCAACCCTACGGACTGTAGCCCCTCCGGGGTCCTCTGTCCATGGTATTTCTCCAGGCAAGAATACTGGAGTAGTTGCCACTTCCTACTCCAGGGGAATCTTCCCGACCCAGGGATTGAATCCACGTCTCCTGCATTGCCAGGAAGATTCTTTACCCCAGAGCCACCTGGGAAGCCCTCATAAACATTTAAATATATGAAAATAAACATAAATCAAAGAGAACACAGGAGGCCAGTGAACAGAGCAGAGCCTACCAAATTCAACTAGCAGCTCCTATGTAAGGCTGAGACTGAGTCAGCGGGTGAAGACAATGAGGTTTGGTTGCATGTCAGAGAGGGTCCCCTGCCAGGCTCAGGTTGGAGGGCGCTCTCCTAAAGAGTAACTGAGTGTTCTTGACCTGCCACCAGAGCCCCGGGCTGGAGAAGCCACCACTCACTGTCTGTGCCCCACCAAGCTGGACACTGTGCAGGAGTGACAGGCTCTCGGGCAGGGCTCTTGACACCTGAAGTGGGCGCTCCCCTTCCAGCGGCTCTGGGCTTCTGTAGTATAACCCCCGACCCCAAAGGGGACTGCGCACCCAAGGACTGCACTCCCGGACCTTACCGGCCTCTGACTGGTGCCATGTGATTCCTTCTTCTTGGCAAAGGTCACCTCACGAGAAGACCCACTTCTTTGGTGTGGTGAGAGCATTTAAATCTAGTCTTTTTAAAATTTTTATTGGAATATAGTTACTTTATAATATTGTGCTAGTTTCTGCTGTAGGAGAAGGCGATGGCACCCCACTGCAGTACTCTTGTCTGGAAAATCCCATGGATGGAGGAGCCTGGTAGGCTGCAGTCCATGGGGTCGCTAGGAGTCAGACATGACTGAGCGACTTCACTTTCACTTTTCACTTTCGTGCATTGGAGAAGGAAATGGCAACCCACTCCAGTGTTCTTGCCTGGAGAATCCCAAGGACAGGGGAGCCTGGTGGGCTGCCGTGTATGGGGTCGCACAGAGTGGACACGACCGAAGTGACTCAGCAGCAGCAGCTGCAGTTTCTGCTGTACAGCAAAGTGAACCAGCTACATGCATGTGTGCGTGCTAAGTCACTTCAGTCGTGTCCGACTCTGTGCGACCCTATGGACTGTAGCCCACCAGGCTCCTCTGTCCGTGGGATTCTCCAGGAAGGAATAATGGAGTGGGCTGCCATGCCCTCCTCCAGGGGATTTTCCCAACCCAGGGATCAAAGGCGCATCTCTTGCGTCTCCTGCGTGGGCAGGCGGGTTCTTTACCACCAGCGCCACCTCTTTTTTTAACTTTCCTTCCCATTTAGGTCACCACAGAGCACTGAGTAGCGTTCTCAGGCTATACAGTAGGTTCTCATTAGCAGTCTTTTTTATACACAGTATCAAGAGTGTATATATGTAAATCCCAATCTCCCAATTCATCCCAACCTACCTTCCCCCCTTGGTAAGACCTAGTCTTTTAGCCTCCTTCCAACTGCACCCCTGCAGTGGTCTCCAAGGGGCTGACGCTTGTGGGGTTGGGTGGGGGGTGGGTCTGGCTCACCGAATCACACAGCAGACTCCCCATCATCCAGCTTCAAAGGCTCACTCTTTCAGGATAGATCCAAAGCTGCCTTAGTTTTACCCCATACAGGGTACACAGAAAAATCTGACTGCCTCCTGGAACAGCCCTGGCCTAAACCACCCACCGGGGGAGCCGCTGCAGAGGGGTTGCCCAGCATCACGAGCTCCGTCACCTCTGCTAGAAGCGGTGGAGTCCATCTGTAGACCCTGCTGGCGGACCTCTGTCCTCACCCACCAGGCTCCTCTGTCCATGGGATTCTCCAGGCGAGAATACTGGAGTGGGTTGCCATTTCCTTCTCCAGAGGATCTTCCCAACCCAGGGACCGAACCCAGGTCCCCTGCATTGCAGGCAGATGCTTTAACCTCTGAGCCACCAGGGAAGCCCTTTCACCTACCTCACTGGGCCCTAAATCCTGTCAAATTTCAGAAACACAGAACCAGATCAGTGATAATATTCAGTTCCTATCACACCGATATCATGACATCCGTGTGCTCTCCAGGGGACTCCCAGAAGGTTAGGGATGAGCGGCGTCCCCATGACCTGGAGCAGTGACAGCTGGGCCCCTGACGGTTTCCTTGCTCCCAGCTCATGGCAATGCACTGAAGTTTACAGACACTGGGCCACACAGATCTACAGGCTATACTGTCTCCTTTTAGCTTAAGTAACCTGCCCCAAATGTAAAATTGGGCCTACAAAGGGACCCTGGATCAAAGATAACACTAACAAAGCAAGCGCAAGTCAACAACAACAACAAAAAAAGGGGTAAACCTGACATATCTCCTGTGAGTTTACAAGGTTTGAATCAGCAAGCATCCAATAATCAGGTCTGACAGTCAGCCAAAAAGGCTTGAATTCATCAAATGTATCTAATTTATACTATTAGAGGTATATTAATTTATACACATTATTATTAACTATTAACATCACCTCAAGTACACAAATGTAAAGTAAGACACTTCAATAGCTGTGTGCATGTTGGTTTAGGGGGAAAAAGGCATCAGAAATTTTCCTTTAAAAAAAAATCTCAAAATAATCTCTCATGTTAATAGCAAAATATAAATTATTCAATCTTGATTACATTTGACTTAAGAGTATATGATATATTGTATATAGATTGTTGCTCCAAGTTGCTAAACACTTCCTGATTTTATTTCCAAAAAGACTTCCTAAAAAAGAAAAACTTTAGAAATAGTAAATGAGAATTAATCCCAGGGTGTTCTGAGTATCTTGCATCTGATTCATGAAACAAAAGAAAGGATGTGTTCAACTCTCAAAATATGGTGCCAATATTGCATATTCAACAATCTACTTAGAACATCCATTTAGCACATAATCTATAATTAAGTGTATAGTTTTTTAATCATTGTTCAATGCCAGGCCATGAGTAGAAAATTAAGATAGTGAGAATTATATTGTTGTTTTGAAGAGAAGAAATTATCTTAATTATTTTTAAATTACCCCTTCACAAAATAGAAACAGAAATTCATTCTGTTGTATTTTTTAGGATCCAAACCCAGAAAACAAATTTATATGATAGGTGAATTATGTACTTAGAAACAGCTTAAATCTCAGGATCATTAAATTTAAATCATTAAATCTCATAAATCATATAAATACCTTTAATATCTGGCTTCAGAAAAGTATTTTGTTGTTCATTGAGCTGACCAGTCCACAGTTTACTATGACCAGATATCATCTCCTCCTCCTATTCAGCCTGCCAGGGTAGGAATGATGATTCTTTTCCTGCATGCTCATGACACTTCATACATAAATATAATATGGCACTGCCCACAAAGAGCCATCATCATGGCTCATTTTGCTTTGCAACTGACTAGATGTAATTCTTCTAAGGCTGAATCCACTTTTCATTTTTTCCCTACATCTCCCAGAGTGACTGATGTACAGTAGACACCAGTGAGTATATGTAAAATTAATGTATCTTACTGAACTATCTGTACCACTTCTGAGGGTATATATTCTGTACTTGGATATGATGGTCCAGCCTGTCTACCAAGTGATCTGCAAGACTAAGTCTTCAAGTGGGGCTCGGAGTAAGAGCAAATTTCCTAGTGGGTTCAGGCTGTCACTCAGGCTTATGACACACCAGATTCAGTGGTACTCAAAGCTTTATTTTTATTTATTTTTGGCTGTGCTAGGTCTTCATTGCTGCATGCAAGCTTTCTCTCATTGCGGTGAGCAGAGGCTACTCTCTAGCTGGGAGCACAGGCTGATTGTGGTGGCTTTTCTTGTTGCGGAGCACAGACCCAGTAGTTGTGGTGCATGGGCTTAGCTGCCCCATAGCATGCAGGATTTTCCCAGACCAGGGATTGAACCCATATCCCCTGCATTGGCAGGTGGTTACTTAACCACTGGACCACCAGAGAAGTCCTCAAAGTCGTGTGGAATAGGAAATTCCAGTAAGAGAATCACAGTGTAGTCCCATAGAGTTTTGAAGCAAAGCTGTGCCTTTCTGAGCTGATAACTATTCTTCCCCTGAGCAGACCCTGACATGCCTCAAGCACTTCACAGAGTTTAAACACTCGACTGTGTGTTTGGTTCCCCCCAAAAGTCAACTCTGAGACAGAGACTGTCTGAGATGGAGATCTGAGACAGGAGGCATACTGGGGCCTGCACTTGGGTACAACTGTAAGAGACTAAGAGAGTCGGGACTGGGCAAGAGGGAAGTTGAATGGCGATGCAGTTGCAACAGAGGCCTCAACTGATCACACAGGGAGTTCTGGAGTTGAGCTGTCTCTATAGAGTTGTCTTGCCTTAAAGAGCAAAGGGAGCCAGCTATTGCTACGACAACCAGGTACTGGATGTGGGCTTCCCCCAGAGAGGGGGACAGAACTTTGAGCAAGTCTGCTTCCACAGGCTCTGGGAAATTTCCAAAGGGGGATCAACTATGATCACGTTCTTGCAGAAAGTGTTATTCCAGGAAGACAAGGTCTGTCTCAGTCCTGGATTGGGGCAGGGTGCCACAACACCTACTATACCATGGACGCTGAGTGACTATGTGGCTTGAGCTTCCTATCATGAATTGAGTGCTCTCAAACCCACTAAGCCATAAGGGTTGGTGCAAGCAGAAACAATTTCTTTTCATTGAAAGTGCTGTCTGTGAGATTAGGTTCCAGGACATCTGGAAGAAACAAGCAAGTTATGTCTATCACCATTTGCTACAGTGCGGATCCTCCTTCAATTCACACCACCATATGAGGACCNAGCGTTTCCACTGTATATAACCATTTGTTGCTGTTTAATTCCGGACTACGTCATTGCATCACTTATTCATAAACATTTGTTGTCATCATTGTTTAGTCGCTAAGTCATGTTCGACTCTTTTGCAACCCTACGGACTGTAGCCCCTCCGGGGTCCTCTGTCCATGGTATTTCTCCAGGCAAGAATACTGGAGTAGTTGCCACTTCCTACTCCAGGGGAATCTTCCCGACCCAGGGATTGAATCCACGTCTCCTGCATTGCCAGGAAGATTCTTTACCCCAGAGCCACCTGGGAAGCCCTCATAAACATTTAAATATATGAAAATAAACATAAATCAAAGAGAACACAGGAGGCCAGTGAACAGAGCAGAGCCTACCAAATTCAACTAGCAGCTCCTATGTAAGGCTGAGACTGAGTCAGCGGGTGAAGACAATGAGGTTTGGTTGCATGTCAGAGAGGGTCCCCTGCCAGGCTCAGGTTGGAGGGCGCTCTCCTAAAGAGTAACTGAGTGTTCTTGACCTGCCACCAGAGCCCCGGGCTGGAGAAGCCACCACTCACTGTCTGTGCCCCACCAAGCTGGACACTGTGCAGGAGTGACAGGCTCTCGGGCAGGGCTCTTGACACCTGAAGTGGGCGCTCCCCTTCCAGCGGCTCTGGGCTTCTGTAGTATAACCCCCGACCCCAAAGGGGACTGCGCACCCAAGGACTGCACTCCCGGACCTTACCGGCCTCTGACTGGTGCCATGTGATTCCTTCTTCTTGGCAAAGGTCACCTCACGAGAAGACCCACTTCTTTGGTGTGGTGAGAGCATTTAAATCTAGTCTTTTTAAAATTTTTATTGGAATATAGTTACTTTATAATATTGTGCTAGTTTCTGCTGTAGGAGAAGGCGATGGCACCCCACTGCAGTACTCTTGTCTGGAAAATCCCATGGATGGAGGAGCCTGGTAGGCTGCAGTCCATGGGGTCGCTAGGAGTCAGACATGACTGAGCGACTTCACTTTCACTTTTCACTTTCGTGCATTGGAGAAGGAAATGGCAACCCACTCCAGTGTTCTTGCCTGGAGAATCCCAAGGACAGGGGAGCCTGGTGGGCTGCCGTGTATGGGGTCGCACAGAGTGGACACGACCGAAGTGACTCAGCAGCAGCAGCTGCAGTTTCTGCTGTACAGCAAAGTGAACCAGCTACATGCATGTGTGCGTGCTAAGTCACTTCAGTCGTGTCCGACTCTGTGCGACCCTATGGACTGTAGCCCACCAGGCTCCTCTGTCCGTGGGATTCTCCAGGAAGGAATAATGGAGTGGGCTGCCATGCCCTCCTCCAGGGGATTTTCCCAACCCAGGGATCAAAGGCGCATCTCTTGCGTCTCCTGCGTGGGCAGGCGGGTTCTTTACCACCAGCGCCACCTCTTTTTTTAACTTTCCTTCCCATTTAGGTCACCACAGAGCACTGAGTAGCGTTCTCAGGCTATACAGTAGGTTCTCATTAGCAGTCTTTTTTATACACAGTATCAAGAGTGTATATATGTAAATCCCAATCTCCCAATTCATCCCAACCTACCTTCCCCCCTTGGTAAGACCTAGTCTTTTAGCCTCCTTCCAACTGCACCCCTGCAGTGGTCTCCAAGGGGCTGACGCTTGTGGGGTTGGGTGGGGGGTGGGTCTGGCTCACCGAATCACACAGCAGACTCCCCATCATCCAGCTTCAAAGGCTCACTCTTTCAGGATAGATCCAAAGCTGCCTTAGTTTTACCCCATACAGGGTACACAGAAAAATCTGACTGCCTCCTGGAACAGCCCTGGCCTAAACCACCCACCGGGGGAGCCGCTGCAGAGGGGTTGCCCAGCATCACGAGCTCCGTCACCTCTGCTAGAAGCGGTGGAGTCCATCTGTAGACCCTGCTGGCGGACCTCTGTCCTCACCCACCAGGCTCCTCTGTCCATGGGATTCTCCAGGCGAGAATACTGGAGTGGGTTGCCATTTCCTTCTCCAGAGGATCTTCCCAACCCAGGGACCGAACCCAGGTCCCCTGCATTGCAGGCAGATGCTTTAACCTCTGAGCCACCAGGGAAGCCCTTTCACCTACCTCACTGGGCCCTAAATCCTGTCAAATTTCAGAAACACAGAACCAGATCAGTGATAATATTCAGTTCCTATCACACCGATATCATGACATCCGTGTGCTCTCCAGGGGACTCCCAGAAGGTTAGGGATGAGCGGCGTCCCCATGACCTGGAGCAGTGACAGCTGGGCCCCTGACGGTTTCCTTGCTCCCAGCTCATGGCAATGCACTGAAGTTTACAGACACTGGGCCACACAGATCTACAGGCTATACTGTCTCCTTTTAGCTTAAGTAACCTGCCCCAAATGTAAAATTGGGCCTACAAAGGGACCCTGGATCAAAGATAACACTAACAAAGCAAGCGCAAGTCAACAACAACAACAAAAAAAGGGGTAAACCTGACATATCTCCTGTGAGTTTACAAGGTTTGAATCAGCAAGCATCCAATAATCAGGTCTGACAGTCAGCCAAAAAGGCTTGAATTCATCAAATGTATCTAATTTATACTATTAGAGGTATATTAATTTATACACATTATTATTAACTATTAACATCACCTCAAGTACACAAATGTAAAGTAAGACACTTCAATAGCTGTGTGCATGTTGGTTTAGGGGGAAAAAGGCATCAGAAATTTTCCTTTAAAAAAAAATCTCAAAATAATCTCTCATGTTAATAGCAAAATATAAATTATTCAATCTTGATTACATTTGACTTAAGAGTATATGATATATTGTATATAGATTGTTGCTCCAAGTTGCTAAACACTTCCTGATTTTATTTCCAAAAAGACTTCCTAAAAAAGAAAAACTTTAGAAATAGTAAATGAGAATTAATCCCAGGGTGTTCTGAGTATCTTGCATCTGATTCATGAAACAAAAGAAAGGATGTGTTCAACTCTCAAAATATGGTGCCAATATTGCATATTCAACAATCTACTTAGAACATCCATTTAGCACATAATCTATAATTAAGTGTATAGTTTTTTAATCATTGTTCAATGCCAGGCCATGAGTAGAAAATTAAGATAGTGAGAATTATATTGTTGTTTTGAAGAGAAGAAATTATCTTAATTATTTTTAAATTACCCCTTCACAAAATAGAAACAGAAATTCATTCTGTTGTATTTTTTAGGATCCAAACCCAGAAAACAAATTTATATGATAGGTGAATTATGTACTTAGAAACAGCTTAAATCTCAGGATCATTAAATTTAAATCATTAAATCTCATAAATCATATAAATACCTTTAATATCTGGCTTCAGAAAAGTATTTTGTTGTTCATTGAGCTGACCAGTCCACAGTTTACTATGACCAGATATCATCTCCTCCTCCTATTCAGCCTGCCAGGGTAGGAATGATGATTCTTTTCCTGCATGCTCATGACACTTCATACATAAATATAATATGGCACTGCCCACAAAGAGCCATCATCATGGCTCATTTTGCTTTGCAACTGACTAGATGTAATTCTTCTAAGGCTGAATCCACTTTTCATTTTTTCCCTACATCTCCCAGAGTGACTGATGTACAGTAGACACCAGTGAGTATATGTAAAATTAATGTATCTTACTGAACTATCTGTACCACTTCTGAGGGTATATATTCTGTACTTGGATATGATGGTCCAGCCTGTCTACCAAGTGATCTGCAAGACTAAGTCTTCAAGTGGGGCTCGGAGTAAGAGCAAATTTCCTAGTGGGTTCAGGCTGTCACTCAGGCTTATGACACACCAGATTCAGTGGTACTCAAAGCTTTATTTTTATTTATTTTTGGCTGTGCTAGGTCTTCATTGCTGCATGCAAGCTTTCTCTCATTGCGGTGAGCAGAGGCTACTCTCTAGCTGGGAGCACAGGCTGATTGTGGTGGCTTTTCTTGTTGCGGAGCACAGACCCAGTAGTTGTGGTGCATGGGCTTAGCTGCCCCATAGCATGCAGGATTTTCCCAGACCAGGGATTGAACCCATATCCCCTGCATTGGCAGGTGGTTACTTAACCACTGGACCACCAGAGAAGTCCTCAAAGTCGTGTGGAATAGGAAATTCCAGTAAGAGAATCACAGTGTAGTCCCATAGAGTTTTGAAGCAAAGCTGTGCCTTTCTGAGCTGATAACTATTCTTCCCCTGAGCAGACCCTGACATGCCTCAAGCACTTCACAGAGTTTAAACACTCGACTGTGTGTTTGGTTCCCCCCAAAAGTCAACTCTGAGACAGAGACTGTCTGAGATGGAGATCTGAGACAGGAGGCATACTGGGGCCTGCACTTGGGTACAACTGTAAGAGACTAAGAGAGTCGGGACTGGGCAAGAGGGAAGTTGAATGGCGATGCAGTTGCAACAGAGGCCTCAACTGATCACACAGGGAGTTCTGGAGTTGAGCTGTCTCTATAGAGTTGTCTTGCCTTAAAGAGCAAAGGGAGCCAGCTATTGCTACGACAACCAGGTACTGGATGTGGGCTTCCCCCAGAGAGGGGGACAGAACTTTGAGCAAGTCTGCTTCCACAGGCTCTGGGAAATTTCCAAAGGGGGATCAACTATGATCACGTTCTTGCAGAAAGTGTTATTCCAGGAAGACAAGGTCTGTCTCAGTCCTGGATTGGGGCAGGGTGCCACAACACCTACTATACCATGGACGCTGAGTGACTATGTGGCTTGAGCTTCCTATCATGAATTGAGTGCTCTCAAACCCACTAAGCCATAAGGGTTGGTGCAAGCAGAAACAATTTCTTTTCATTGAAAGTGCTGTCTGTGAGATTAGGTTCCAGGACATCTGGAAGAAACAAGCAAGTTATGTCTATCACCATTTGCTACAGTGCGGATCCTCCTTCAATTCACACCACCATATGAGGACCTTCTACTGCCCAGCTGATGGACAAAGCCGGACATGACTTAGTGATTAAACAACAACAGCAACAACTCAGAGTTAGCACCTGCAAGGCTGAAGGGCTGCCCTGAAGGCTCTGGGAACTAAGGTGTAAAACTGGGAGGGGTCACTTTCACTGTTATACCCGATAAATCACTGGGCAAGCTCTTGTTCCCCATCCCCAAACCTTGCGTTCTACTACTTTTGTGAACTAGGTCCTCAGGAAAAGTGTTATTTCTTCAGGAGATAAAATAATGATCCCACTAAACTTGAAGTGGATTAGGGGCTACTGACCATTCAGGATTCCTCAGGTCAAACAGAGAAAGCAGGTCAGGGGTTATTGGTATTAATTATCATGGGAAAATTAAGTTGCTGCTACACATCTGGTGCAGGAATGACCATATTTGGACTTAGGATAGTCATTAGGGAGCCATTTAGAATCCGGAAATAGCTAAAGAACAGTAATTGCATGCCCAATGTTAAAGCTCAATTAAAGATGAAAGTAACCCAATAAAACCACAGAAAAATAAAGACTTAGACCATTTAGGTATGAAGATATTTTTCATCAAGTAAATAATCCCAAATAACCAATGGACTGACTAATAGCCATGGTAACATGGAACGGGTGATGGAATCTCAATGAAAAAATTTTATTTTTTCAGTGAGAAAATATCAGTGATGACCTTTGTGACCAGTTAGAGAAATAAGAACTGAAGGGTCTGTACATATTTTTATGGACCTATTATCTATTGATCATTTTCTTCTGCTTTTCCTCTCCCCCTTATATTTTATGTGAAAAATGATGTTGATGCTTAATTTCACAATGAATTCACTAGGCCATGAGAAGCCACATCCAAACTAGATGGGGAGTGCTGAAATTTACCTGGAGATCTTGGATCCAAGATTTATATGACGACTGATGTAATTTGCAGCTCCTCTTGTCAGAAGGAAGATGGAGAAGGCTTTTGTAGGAGAGAGGTGTTTCACATCTGACGTTAAATATAGGTGGGAGCATAAGAATGAATGCTGGATATTAAAAGGGGTGGACTAAGCTGGTCCTGAGTCTATTTCCATCAGATCCACTCCATCCAGATTCTCTTCCTCTGCTCTGCTCTGAATCTCAAGGCTGATCCCTAAAGACTCCATTTCCAGGTGCCTTGATGGGTCTGCAAGGGGAGGTTCTGCAGGTAGAAAATCCAGCCCTCTTCATGTCAGATGGCATCTCCAGAAGTAGGTGAATTTCCTCCCTGGTTTGAGCTCCATAGGAAAGGTCTGCCATGATTGTAGCTTCTACCAGTGACCCTGGCCCTGGGCTCTGGTTACTGCCTTTCCCTCTCTCCCACCTAACAATAGTAATGCCTTCTTGCTACTGGTAATCTTTGGGGTTTCTCATTTCCCCTATTTTATTTCTCGGCTTTCTTAACACCTTTGTAACCAATTCTCTGTGCTACATTTCTTCTAAGTTCTCATGTGGCTTCCATTGCTTTCTTTTTTTAAATTGAACTCTAATTGATTGTGTATTTCTTAATTAGACCCTGACAGGTTAACTGCCCATGAAGAAGAAACTGATTAAAGAATGATAATGATAATCACAATAGTTTATATTTATTAAGAACTTACTGGGACGACTCTGGGGTCTAGTGGCTAAGACTCCATGCTTCCAGTGGCCCGGGTTCGATCCCTGACCAGGGAACTAGATCCCACACACTACAGTTAAAGATCCTGCATGCTGCAACTAAGAACTTGTACAGTAAAATTAATGAATTAATTTTTTAAAAAACCACTTACTAAAATCTAGGTCTTGTGCTAGAGATTTTATATACATTAACTACTTTAATCTTCCCAATAACTCCAAAAGGTTACTCCCATTTTGTTTCAAGAGGTGACACAACTTGCCAAAGTTACACAGTCAGTGGCCCAAGTGAGTCTTGAACACAAGTCAGAGTGAATCAAATTCATACTCACCACAGTCATTCATCACCATAATGCATACTGTACAAACATCAAACAATATTTTGATAAACAGTATTTTCAATATAATAAATTTTCCAAACAGTATTTTCAAAAACTACATATATACAATGTCAATGATATAATATTAAGTTTTTTAAAGTAAAATAGAAAATTCCATGCACAGGATCATAAGAGTTTTTTTTTAATTTAATATGTATGTGTTTATCTCATAAATGGTACTGGATTTCTACATGATAGAATTACAGGCCATTTTTATTTTCCTTCATATGCACCAATATTCTTTTCTGAATTTTTCCCTTTTAAAAAATGGATGTGTATGATCTTGTGTTAGTGAGGATTAGGTGTGATACCTCCAAGATGCCATCAGATTCAGACTAATGCTCTCTTGTGGCTCCACCCACTTCAGTGTGCCACCTCAGAGGCTTCCCATTCCCATATCAGTAGCAGGAAAGAGGAAGGAAGCACCTAGCCCTTTAAAGAAGTTTTCCTGGAAATGTCATACCCTTCCTGTTTCCACAGCATTGACCAGAAGTTAGTCACAGGTCACCCCAGCTACAAGGGAGGCAATAAATATAGCCATTCCGCTGAGTGCCAACATGGGTTCAGTTAGTTAAGAATCCACGTGCAGCCAATCGATTTTCTCTTGTATAGACCATTATAATCAGTATAAATTAAAAAATAAATTTGTTGCTTTAATTGTTCAATTCTACTACATATTTTCTAACTACGTTCCATTTATATCCAAACAGAGATGTTTAGCTTTCAGCCTGTTACAGAGGGTGTAGTACATGGGGAGTGATTTTTTGAAATAAACTTTTAATTTTGGAAAATTTTAGACTTATAGAAAATTGCAAATGTAGTACAGAAAACTCATTTACCCAGTTTTGGTTTTTCCAAATACTGTCATCTTAAATTACTGTGGTGCATTTGTCAGAACTAAAAAGACAACATTGGTACATGGTACATTCAGTTCAGTTCAGTTTAGTTGCTCAGTCGTATCTGACTCTTTGCGACCCCATGAACCACAGCCAGGCCTCCCTGTCCATCAACAACTCCCGGAGTCCACCCAAACCCATGTCCATCGAGTTGGTGATGCCATCCAACCATCTCATGCCCTGTCATCCTCTTCTCCTCCTGACCTCAATCTTTCCCAGCATCAGGGTCTTTACCAATGAGTCATTTCTTTGCATCAGGTGGCCAAAGTATTGGAGTTTCAGCTTCAGCATCAATCCTTCCAATGAATACCCAGGACTGATCTCCCTTAGGATGGACTGGCTGGATCTCCTTGCAGTCCAAGGGACTCTCAACAGTCTTATCCAAAACCACAGTTCAAAAGCATTAATTCTTCAGTGCTCAGCTTTCTTTATAGTCCAACTTTCACATCCATACATGACTACTGGAAAAACCATAGCCTTGACTAGATGGACCTTTGTTGGCAAAGTAATGTCTCTGCTTTTCAATATGCTGTCTAGGTTGGTCATAACTTTCCTACCAAGGAGTAAGCGTCTTTTAATTTCATGGCTGCAATCACCATCTTCAGTAATTTTGGAGCCCAGAAAAATAAACTCAGCCACTGTTTCCCCATCTATCTGCCATGAAGTGATGGGACTTGATGCCATGATCTTAGTTTTCTGAATGTTGAGCTTTAAGCCAACTTTTTCACTCTCCTCTTTCACTTTCATCAAGAGGCTTTTTAGTTCTACACTTTCTGCCATAAGGGTGGTGTCATCTGCATATTTGAGGTTATTGATATTTCTCCTAGCAGTCTTGATTCCAGCTTGTGCTTCCTTAAGCCCAGCGTTTCTCACGGTACACTACCATTAACTAAAATCCAGATTTTATCAGATTTCACCAGGTTGTCCTTTTTTCTGTTCCAGGATCCAAATCAATATCCCACATTACATTTACTTATCATTTTTTCCTAGTTTTCTCTGGTCTGGGACACTTTTTCAAGTCTTTCCTTTTAAAATTTGTGTTTCTAACGACATCGACAGTTTTGAGGAGTACAGACCAGGTGTTTGTAGACTGTCCCCTGGTCTGGGTTTGTCAGGTGTTTTCTCAAGGTTAGACCAAAGTTACAGGTTTGGGGGAAGTGCAGTGCAGAGGTGACGTGCCTTTCTCATCGCCTCCCATCAGGGGTGCCTGCTATCTACAAGACATCTCAAGGTCCTCGCTGGCAACGTTAACGTCTGTCACTTGATAAAGGTGGTACTGGCAGGAGATCAAAACTGTAAAGTTATTATTTTTTCCTTTCCTATATGCTACTCTTTGGAGTAGGAGGTGAAGATATCTACAAAGATTATTTGGGATTCCTCTGTAAAGAAATGCTGCCTCTTCTCAGTGAGGGAGTAAAATGGATTGCTTTTGCTTCAAGACAATTAACTAGTGATGAGAACATCTTTACAGGCATTGTGGTCAGTTCTGGGATATCCTGATGTATCCCTAGTTTCAAGGAATATGTCATCTTGTCAAGGACAAAATAATATAAGCAGAGAGTCATGGTCTAAAGTGAGAGGTGCTCTAAAAGGTATTTGTGCCATGGAGCCTGGATTACCCAGGTGAGGGAAGGTTTATTCTCTGGGAGAGAGATGGTCAGGAAAAGCCTCTAGGAGGAAATGACATACAAGGTTCCGTACATTTACCTGGTTAAGTAAATTGGAGATCCCATTAATCATTATCCCCAAAAAAGGACCAAAAGCTGGCCTGCAGGCTATGAAACTGGCAGTGTTTGGTTTGCTGAATTTGAGGTGGGAATGTCCAATAGACATTTGGAAATTATGACCTGGGTCCTCAGAAGAGGAAGGAGTTTAAGAGAGAGATTTGGAAATTTCCCCTGGGATGGGCAGAGTCTAAGGGGGGCTTCAAGAGGGGTCAAGTCTTACCAGAGAGCATGAAGAATGAAAAGGGGGGTAAGGAGAAAGTGAAAGGATACAAAGTTCCCTCCTACTTTTAAGGTTTCTCAAGGTACCCACTCTACTAGAGAGACTCAGGCAAAGGCTTGTACCTACACTACACCGTGAAGCAAGACTACATTTACTGCAAGAATGAAGTGTGTATGGATGGAAATCAGTCAGCACCCAATCTCAAAGCAAATACAACACACAGGGATTTTTTTCAATGACTTAATGATTGTGTGATGGATGATAGATACTGAGAATGACTTCTACCTCCCTGAACCCTTGCGAAAAGATCTCCAGCAAGATTAAAACCAAGGAAAGATGTCTTTTTTTTTTTACTTTAAAATGTTCAGGTATGTGTTTCTGCTGATTATGTTATATCTGTTCAACATAGACAATAAATAAAATTAAGAAACAAGTAGTAAAAGTTACTCATGATCGTATTTCACAAAATAACTAACTAGAATTTTTGTATATGAACACATAAACATACATACAACAAATAGATATCATGATATATTTACATTGTGGAAAAATTTTAAATGATAGTTATATGTAAAAATTGATGTATATAATCTTCTGGAAAATTTTAAATACCTATCTTTGCATACCTTATTTTTTAACCAAAATAAATGGAATCACATTGTGCATATTACTCTATAACTCTCTTTTAAAAATATTATCATTAAATTATCATTATTACTATCATGAACATTACTATTTATTGAAACATGCACTTCTAGGGAAGCATCACTATTCTCATTTTACGGATAAAGAAACTGAGGGTGACAGACATTAAGTAAATTGTGACCCAGAGTCATTTTAACCCAGTCTTACAAGAGTCCAAATCCATGGACTTTATATCAATAAATACTCATTTAGAATATTGGTTTAAAATTAATTGTCCAACTTAGTAAAATTACAAATACACTGTAGAGCACAGAGAAGTCTATTCAATACTCTGTAATGACTTATATAGGAATAGAATCTTTAAAAAGAGAGGCTATATGTATAACTGATTCACTTTGCTGTACAGCAGAAACTAAAACAACATTGTAAATCAACTATGCTCCAATAAAAATTAATTTTAAAAATAAATAAAATAAAATTACAAATATAATATTCAACTTATAATATTAATCACTATCTTATTTTCCTTGTAAATGTAGACATTTTTGATAGTCTTTAATAAGGAATTAGTATTAATTCTGGTCCTATTTACAAATTTCATTAAATGTTTTAATCATTTCAAATTGAATTTTGAATCTAATATAGTCTATTACCTTTTTAAGTATCTCAATATCTGATTTACAGGGAGACCTCTCTCAAGTATTTAAGAATATTTGTATATCCAATAAGATAAATATAAACAAGAATCTAAAATGCCTTTCATTCTTCCCATATTGTTTATATAATAAGTGAGATTTAAACATTAAAACACAGACTTAAACAAATTATTTAATTACACATTATAAGTTAGGACTGTAAACTTAGCATGTCAAATTCTTCTAAATATCACAAACACCCAAAATACCAAACAAAAAACTAATCCATTAAAATATAAATATTATTTCTGCTTGTTTCATTTACTTCTTCATCTTTATAGTGAATTCTAAATAACCTTGAATCAAAACACACCTATCCAGTTCTACTAACTGGAGGAGTAGCCTGTATTAGATTAACTCTCTTGCCAATAACAATTATAAATCTTTGATAAGACATAAAAAACAACTGTATGAAGACACTAGAGACCAACACAAAGAAAGGAGAAATGGAAAGGATATTATCCTAGAAGAAGAGAAGCTTACTGGGTGAAAATGAAAGTCACCCAGTCATGTCTGACTCTTTGGGACCCCATGGACTGTAGTTTGCCAGGCTCCTCTGCCCTTGGAATTCTTCAAGGAAGAACACTGGAGTGGGTAGCCATTCCCTTCTCCAGAGGATCTTCACGACCCAAGGATCAAACCCTGATCTTCTGCAATGCAGGTGATTCTTTGCCATCTAAGCCACCATGAGACCTACATTCAATAAGTTTCCCTGGGAGCATTTCATAGTTTATTGCAGCGTGTGGGCAAATTGAGCTCAAGCAGAGAGTAGCACCACCTGACCTGCCTCCTGAGAAACCTGTGTGCAGGTCAAGAGGCAACAGTTAGAACTGGACAAGGACCAACAGACTGGTTCCAAATAGGGGAAGGAGTACATCAAGGCTGTATATTGTCACCTTGCTTATTTAACTTAGATGTAGAGTACCTCATGGGAAATGCCAGGCTGGATGAAGCACAAGCTGGAATCAAGATTGCTGGGAGAAATATCAATAACCTCAGATATGCAGATGACACTACCCTTATGGCAGAAAGTGAAGAAGAACTAAAGAGTCTCTTGATGAAAGTGAAAGAGGAGAGTGAAACAGCTGGCTTAAAACTCAACATTCAAAAAACAAAGATTATGGCATCCAGTCCCATCACTTCATGACAAATAGATGGGGAAACAATGGAAACAGTGACAGACTTTCTTTTCTTGGGCTCCAAAATCACTACAGATGGTGACTGCAGCCATGAAATTAAGACATTTGCTCCTTGAAAAAAAAGCTATGACCAATCTAGACAGCATATTGAAAAGCAGAGACATTACTTTGCCAACAAAGGTCCATCTAGTCAAGGCTATGGTTTTTCCAGTAGTCATGTATGGATGTGAGAGTTGGACTATAAAGAAAGTTGAGCACCAAAGAATTGACGCTTTTGAAATGTGGTGTTGGAGAAGACTGTTGAGAGTCCCTTGGACTGCAAGGAGATCAAACCAGTTAATCCTAAAGGAAATCAGCCTTGAATATTCATTGGAAGACTGATGCTGAAGCTGAAACTCCAATACTTTGGCCACCTGATACAAAGAAATGACTCATTAGAAAAGACCCTGATGCTGGGAAAGATTGAGGGCAGGAGGAGAAGAGGATGACAGAGCATGAGACAGTTGGATGGCATCACCGACCCGATGGACATGAATTTGAGTAAGCTCTGGGAGTTGTTGATGGGCAGGGAAGCCTGGTGTGCTGCAGTCCATGGGGTCACAAAGAGTCAGACATGACTGAGCAACTGAACTAAACTGACTGAGAGAGTAGCAGTTTTACTAGAATGATGAGACAGAAGTTGGAGTTTTAGAAATGATCCAGAAATACTGGAAATCAGGGAGAAAGAAGTTGGCAGGGGTCGGGGGTAGAGGGATGGAGTTCAGAAAGGAAAAAGTCACAAAAGAAGGCAATCCAATCATTGTTTTATGGCAGAAACCAACACAACATTGTAAAGCAATTTTCCTCTGATTAAGAAATCAATAAATAAAAGAAGTAAATCCAAAATTTTCATAGATACCTCTTTGAGTGAGTAAAGTGAGTGAAGTCGCTCAGTAGTGTCCGACTCTTTGCAAGCCCATGGACTGTAGCCTATCAGGCTCCTCCGTCCATGGGATTTTTCAGGCAAGAGTGCTGGAGTGGATTGCCATTTCCTTCTCCAGGGGATCTTCCCCACCCAGGAAACAAACCTGGGTCTCCAGCATTGCAGGCAGACGCTTTACCGTCTGAGCCACCAGGGAAGCCTNCAATACTTTGGCCACCTGATGCGAAGAACTGACTCATCAGAAAAGACCCTGATGCTGGGAAAGATTGAAAGCAGGAGGAGAAGGGGAATGACAGAGGATGAGATGGTTGGATGGTGTCACCGACTCGATGGACATGAATTTGAGCAAGCTCTGGGAGTTGGTGATGGACAGGGAACCCTGGCATGCTGCAGTCCATGGGGTCACAAAGAGTCTGACACAACGGAGCAACTGAACTGACTGAAGCTAAGAAGTGGTACTGAGAAGCAAGAACTATTAAAAATAAATGAATCTACTACTCTGAAAAAAACTCACTATGTATAAAATAAATAAGCCATGGTGATACAGCATAAGGGATATGGTAAATAATATTGTTAAGTTTGTATGGAAACATATGGCTGCTAGACTTATCTTGTGATCCTTTCATCTATGCAAATATCAAATCCCTATGCAGTATACCTGAAACTAACATAAAATTGTATGCCAACTATATTTCAATTTTTAAAAAATTAGTGTAGAGAGGTCAAATGGGATTCTAAAGTATAATCAAGAAAAAGTCTGAGATATAACACTTTAGCAGGGTTTCATGCTACAAAATCGAAACACAAAACTCAAACATTGATATACCAACAACAAAGATGCGCAAAAGAAGATTAAAAACACAAGAGCATTTATACCCAATCAAAAGTAAATGAAATACTGAGACATGAATCTAACAAAACATGTATAGGATCTGTAGGCTGAAAATTATAAGAAGAGTTTCTCATGCTTCCATGATTTTCCTGGCTTTGACACTTCACAATGCGGCATGTGGGATCTTAGTTCCCCAAGCAGGGATGGAACCTGTGACCCTTGCAATGAAAGCATAGAGTCTTAACCACTGGCCCACTCAGGAGAACACTGGCTTTGCTACCTTTAAAGATCACAGGGCAGGTATTCTGCTGAATGTGGGTCAGTTGGGATTAGTATGATGATCCCTCATGATTAGATTCAGTTTATGCATCTTTAGAATGTGAGAGTGAACTGCTTGTGCCATCTGTCACCCCACTGATGGCCAGGGTCAATCTGATCTGGCTGGCTAGGCAGGTGTCCCCTTGCTCCATCATTGCTCCACATGCTTCCTCTCAAAGCTGCACACTGGGTCAAAGAGGATGAGCTTCCCTGAAGAAGGAGGATGATCTTCCATCAAGGATATAACTGTGTTCCCCTGCTAGAACCTCCAAACAAGGTCTTAGATTATGCA
Organism: Neotragus moschatus; assembly: GCA_006410615.1. Lineage (NCBI taxonomy): Eukaryota > Metazoa > Chordata > Mammalia > Artiodactyla > Bovidae > Neotragus > Neotragus moschatus. Next base: position 50,875 of record SJYA01001516.1, read on the forward strand.
CTGTCGACAGGAATAGCACAAAAGTGATGCTGCGTTCTTCTCATTGCATCCCCTCAGGGATCACAGGGCTTCAAATCGTCCCATTACTGATGATGCTCACTTTGTCTGATTAAGGTGTTGTCTCTCGGGCTTTTCCACTGTAAAGTTACTCTATTAATTTTTTTTTAATTACACATAGTAAAATTTGCTCCTTTTGGTGCACAGTTCTATGAGCTTAGACAAGTAGAACTGCATAACCACTACCACAGACAAGATGCAGAACAGCTTCATACTATAACATACATCACATACATGCTCAGTCATGTCCAACTCTTTGCGACCCTATGGACTGTGGCCCACCAGGCTCCTCTGTCCATTTCTGTGTCTCATTAGGAGCCATTCCAAATATTTTGCAGGACAGTGTGGTCTAGTGGGGACTTGCCTGGTGGCTCAGCAGTAAAGAATCCTCCTGCAGTGCAGGAGACGTGGGTTAGATCCCTGGGTGGGGTAAATCCCCTGGAGAAGGGCATGATAACCCACTGCAGTATTCTTGCCTGGAGAATCCCATGGACAGAGGAGCCTGGAGAGTTACAGTCCATGGAGTTGCCAAGAGTCAGACATGACTGAAGCTTGACTTAGCAGCACAAACACGGTCTAGTAGGGGAGGGCCCCAACTCTGGTTAGGACCAATATCTAAATCAGCTCCACCCACCATCCATCCACTAACTGTGTGACCTCAGGAGGCTGCTTAACCTACATAGGGTTGTATTTCTTGAAAGAGAAATCATCCATATTACAGAGTTGTGAGTATTCAAGGGTACACCAAAGAACCTGGCAAATAGCAGTTGCTTTTTCAGTGATTATTTCCAAAGATGGTTTAAGATTTTATTAATGATTGCTAAGACTGTGTAGACACTGTCTCAATTATCTGTTGCATGTATAGGAGAAGACACTCCCATTTTCCACAGTGGTTGGCAAAATTTTAGTTTAGTAGTCTGGTTGGGTGAGAGCAGTTATATATAATATACATAAATTTATCATTTTCATGAATATGCAGTGATAAAGATCTAGGAGACTCTGTAGGGTGATCTTAGTTAGAACCCTTCATTGCATAGATGAGAAAACGGAAGCCCAAGAAGTGAAGCATCTTTGTCTAGTATCGTCAGTTACTGGCAGAGCTGGACCAGACCGTGGGGGCTCTCCTCTCTACTCCTAAGTCCTCACTGAACATCTTTACCTGGAGGCCCTGGGTCATAACTGGTGCTTTTTCTCTTCTGCCTCATCCTCATGGCCAAAGCAAGCCACATAGCCAGCCCAGATTAAAGGCCAGGGAAGTGGGGTCCACCTCTTGGTAGGAGGAACTGCAAAATCACATAACAACAGGCATGGATACAGGACAGGTGGAAGAACTGAGGATATTTTGGCAATCAATATGCCACAAGATGTAGATGTCTCCCATGGCCCTGATCTTTTCTCCCAACGAAAGCAGCCTCAGGTCTCACACGTGTTTTTTACAGGTACAAGCACTATGCATCTCTTTTGACTTTCTAGACATCTTGGAACTGTGGAGAAGCCTTGGGAAGGCAGTTCTGTGAGTAATTGCAAGAGCCTCTTGTGGGCTCAGCCCTGTTCAGGGTGCTGAGTGGAGAACAAAGAGACTGCAATCTGCTGGAGTCAGGGACCTGGCCCTGCAGGTGGGCAAGCCAGGTAAGGCACACATGGGGACACTCACAAGACAGTAAATGGCATGGAGGTCAGGTGACTCCCCGGGGTAGAAGAAGGGGAAATCAGACTGCCAACAGTCTGTACAACAAGATTTCCTTATAAGAAATGAAATGTACACCAAGCAGGGGAATACTCAAATGTCTTTTAACCCATATTAGTCTTTCAGCTGTTGCTGATTTTCTTTTTCTTTCTGGCAATGACTTCTTGAAGATTTTAGGTCACTGTCTTATGAAATATCCTACATGGTATCCTTTCACTTACCCCACTATCCTCTGAATTCCTGATCTAGACAAGCTGGATTATGTTCAGACCACACATGTAGTATTGCATCATATTAGGAAGCACAAATATCAAACTTTTCTACAATTTGCAATGTTGAATTTGATCACTTATTTAAAGTTGTAATCACCAGATTTCTCCATTGCAAAGGTATGAGATTCTATTTGCAATTAATATGTAATCTGGGGATGATGCCATGTGCATATTTGGTTTCCTAATATCCATTCACCTAATGGCTATAGCACCTGTTACCAACCCTAGCTTGAACCAATTGTTTCATCAGGAGCTGCAAAAAATGGTGATTTTAAAATTCTATCATTATTTGCATTCTTCTATTTAAAAATCACTTTTTTCTCTCTCTCCTTTTTATTATCATGAATTCATAGATTGTTATTTATGCATATTACGATCAATTACAGTCATTCCTTTTGATGCTCAAATTGTTCCAAATTTGGCTGGTGTCCTTTAGACATACCCCATCATTATCTGAGGTCTTCCTTGCTTTTTGACACAATGAAATGTCCCAGACTCACCTTCTACCTTCTCTGCCCCAAACTGGGGCTGCTTTAGTGAAGAAAGATTTGGAAGCCAAGGTCTGGACATTAGGCATGCTCAGTTAGTGTAGGGTCTAGTGGTGAACAGTTTTTTCAGTTTGAGATATAATTAATATATGATAAGAAGACTATCATTTAAAACACTTTTTTTTCTTTAAACAGAAAATAATAAGTGTTGGGAAGAATGTGGAGAAACTGGAACCCATGTTCATTGCTACTGGGAATATAAAATAGTGCAGCAATTAAGAAAAACAGTGTGGAGGTTCCTCAAAACATGAAAAAATAGGATTTCTCTATGACCCAGAAATTTCACTCCTAGGTATAGACCTAAAAGTACTGAAAGCAGGGTTTAGAAAGGATATTTGAACACCTGTGATCATAACAACATTATTCAAAATAGCCAAAAAGCAGAAGCAACCTGAGTGCCTATCAACAGACGAATGGATAAGCAAAGTGTTTTAGATATAATTTTAGAACACCTTTATCACCCCCCACAAAGAAACCTGGTATTAACAATTACGATTAATAATCACCCTTCAGTCCCCATTTTTCCCAGATCCTAATTGACTTTCTGTTTCTATATATTTGCCTATTCTGGACATTTAGTAGAAATGAAATCACAAACTATGTGGCCTTTGTGTCTTTTAGTTAGCATATTATTTTCAAGATTCATCCATGTTGTATCAGTAATTCATTTCTTCTCATGGCCAAATGATATTCCACTGTATAGATATACAGCATATGTTTATTCATTCATTAGTTGGTGGATATTTGGATTGCTTCCATGTTTTGACTATTAATACTTAAAATGGACAACACAGAAGAAAAGACAAATTCCTAGAAATGTACAATCTCCTAAGGCTGAGCCAGGAAGAAATGGAAAATATGAGCAGACCAATTGCTGGTCTGAAATTGAGTAAGTTAAAAAAAAAAAAGACTCCCAACAAACAAAACTCCAGGACCAGATGGCTTTACAAATGAATTCTACCATACATTTAGAGAAGAGTTAACACTTATCCTTCTGAAAGTATTCCAAAAAATTGTGGAAAGAATGCTTCCAAACTCATTCTATGAAGCCACCACTACCCTCAATACCAAAATCAGACAAAGATATCACACAAAAAAGAAAATTACAAGCCAATATCACTGATGAACATAGACTCAAGAATCTTCAACAAAATACTAGCAAACCAACTCCAGCAATACACTGAAAGAATTATACAGCATGATCACATGGGAATCATCCCAGGGATGTAAGAATTTTTCAATATCTGTAAATCAATCAATGTGATACACTGCATTAACAAATTAAAGAATTTTAAATCTATACGGTCATTTCAACAGATGCAAAAAAAAGCTTTTGATAAAATTCAACATCCATCTGTGATTAAATAAAAACAAAAAACTCTTCAGAAAGTGGGCAGAGAGTGGACATGCATGCATGTGAAGTTGCTTCAGTTGTGCCTGACTCTGCAACCCTTATAGACTGTAGCCCATCAGGCTCCTCTGTCCATAGGACTCTCCAGGCAAGAATACTGCAGTGGGTTACCATGCCATCCTCCAGGGGATCTTCCTGACCCAGGGCTTGAACCCAGGTTTCATGTCTCCTGCATTGGCAGGTGAATTCTTTACCACCAGCACCACTTTGGAAATCCATAGAGGGAACATACCTCAAAAAAATAAATGCTATATATGACAAATCCCTGAAGAAGGAAATGGCAACCCACTCCAGTATTCTTGCCTGGAGAATTCCATGGACAGAGGAGCCTGGTGGACTGTAGTCCATGGGGTCGCAAAGAGTTAAACACGACTGATTGACTAACACACATGACAAACCCACAACTAACATTGTACTCAATAGCGAAAAGGTAAAAGCATTTCCTCCAAGATCAAGAACGAGACAAAAATGTCCATTCTCACCACTTTTATTCAACATAGTATTCAAAGTCCTAGCGATAGCAATCAGACAAGAAAAAGAAATAAGAGGAATCTAAACAGGTAAGAGAGAAGTAAAAGCATCACTGTTTGAAGATGACATAATACTATACATAGAAAATCCTAAAGATGCTACCAGAAAACTACTAGAGCTCATCAATGCATTATGTAAAGGTGCAAGATATAAAGTAAATATACAGAAATCTGTTGAATTTCTATACACTAACAATAAACTGTGGAAAATTCTGAAAGAGATGGGAATAGCAGACTACCTGACCTGCCTCTTGAGAAACCTATATGCAGGTCAGGAAGCAACAGTTAGAACTGGGCATGGAACAACAGACTGGTTCCAAATAGGAAAAGGAGTATGTCAAGGCTGTACATTGCCACCCTGCTTATTTAACTTCTATGCAGAGTACATCATGAGAAACGCTGGGCTGGAAGAAGCACAAGCTAGAATCAAGATTGCCGGGAGAAATATCAATAACCTCAGATATGCAGATGACACCACCCTTATGGCAGAAAGCGAAGAAGAAATAAAGAGTCTCTTGATGAAACTGAAAGAGGAGAGTGAAACAGTTGGCTTAAAGCTCAACATTCAGAAAACGAAGATCATGGCATCTGGTCCCATCACTTCATGGGAAATAGATGGGGAAACAGTGGAAACAGTGTCAGACTTTATTTTTCGGGGCTCCAAAATTACTGCAGATAGTGACTGCAGCCATGAAATTAAAAGACGCTTACTCCTTGGAAGAAAAGTTATGACCAACCTAGATAGTATAATCAAAAGCAGAGATATTACTTTGCTAACAAAGGTTCGTTTAGTCAAGGCCATGGTTTTTCCAGTGGTCATTGTATGGATGTGAGAGTTGGACTGTGAAGAAAGCTGAGGACCAAAGAATTGATGCTTTTGAACTGTGGTGTCAGAGAAGACTCTAGAGAGTCCCTTGGACTGCAAGGAGATCCAACCAGTCCATTCTGAAGAAGATCAGCCCTGGGATTTCTTTGGAAAGAATGATGCTAAAGCTGAAACTCCAGCACTTTGGCCACCTCATGCGAAGAGTTGACTCATTAGAAAAGACTCTGATGCTGGGAGGGATTGGGGGCAGGAGGAGAAGGGGACGACAGAGGATGAGATGGCTGGATGGCATCACTGACTCGATGGGTGTGAGTCTGAGTGAACTCCGGGAGTTGGTGATGGACAGGGAGGCCTGGCGTGCTGCAGTTCATGAGGTCGCAAAGAGTTGGACACGACTGAATGACTGAACTGAACTGAACAGCAAACTACCAGAACGAGAAACTGAGGAAACAACCCATTTATATTCATTTCAAAAAAGAATAAAATACCTAGGAACAAACCTGCCTACAGAGGCAAAAGACCTGTGCTTAGAAAACTATAAGATGCTGATGAAAGAATTTAAAGATGACACAAACAGAAAAGATATACCACTTTCATGGATTGGAAAAATTAATATTAGACCATACTACCAAAGGCAAGCTACAGATTCAATATAATCCTTATCCTTAGTAGTGTTACTAAAGACATTTTTCACAAAATTAGAACAAATAATTTTAAAATTTGTACAAAAACAAAAAAGACCCTGAATAGCCAAAGAAAAAAGAACAGAGCTAGAGGTCTCACACTCCTTGATTTCAGAAATTACTACAAAGTCACAGTACTTAAAACAGTATGGTACTGGCACAAATACAGACACATAGACCAACGGAACAAAATCGAGAGCCCAGAAATAAATCCACACACTTAAGGTCAATTAATCTACAACAAAGGAGGCAAGAACAGACAATGGAGAAGAGACAGTCTCTGCAATAAGTGGTGCTGGGAAAACTGGACAGCTGCCTGGAAAAGAAGGGAATTAGAACATTTTCTAACACTAGATACAAAAATAAATGCAAACTGTAAGACCAGAAATCGTAAAACTCCTTGAGGAAAACAGGTGGAACATTCTTTGACATAAACTGTAGCAATATTTTTCTATGTGTCTCCTAAAGCAAGGCAAGTAAAAGCAAAATTTTTTAAATGGAACCTAAACATAAAAGCTTGCACAGCAAAGGAAACCATCAACAAAATTAAAAGACAACCACTGAATAGGAGAAAATATTTGTAAATAATAAGACCAATAAGGGGTTAATATCTGAAATATATAAACAGTTCATACAGCTCACCATCAAAAAACAACAACAAAAGTTTCAAAAATGGGCAGAAGACTTGAATAGACATTTTTTCAAGTAAGATATACAAATAGCCAACAAGCATAAGAAAAGGTGCTCAACATCACTAATAATCAGGGAAATTCAAGTTAAAAATCACAAGGAGATTTTGCCTCATACATGTCAGAATGGTTATCATCAAAAAGAACACAACCAACAAATGTTGGGAGGATGTGGAGAAAAGGGAGCCCTCATACACTGTCAGTAGGGATGTAAATTGATACAGCCAGTGTGGGAAAAGAACAGGGAGTTTTCTCAAAAACTAAAAATAGAACTACCCTACTGCATGACCTAGGAAATCCACTCCTGGGCATATTGCCACAAAACCCACTAATTTCAAAACATGCATGCAGCCCAATGTCCACAATTGCCAAAATGTGGAAACAACCTAAGTGCCCACCAGCAGATGAACAGATAAAGAAGATGTAGTATATACAAACTGAGTACTATTAAGCCATAAATGGAATCAAACTTTGCCACTTACAACAGTGTGAATGGATTTGGAGGGTACTATGCTAAGTGAAATAAGTCAAATACAGAAAGATAAATGCCATATGATATCACTCATATGTGGAATCTAAAGAATAAAACAAACCAGTGAATATAACAACAACAACAAAAAAAAACCAGACTCACAGATATAAAGAATAAACTAGTGGTCACTGGTGGAGACAGAGAATCAATGAGGGCAAGATACCAGTAGGGGATTAAGAGGAACAAACTGCTAGGTATAAAATAAAAAAGCTAGCAAATTCCCTGGCAGTCCAATGGTTAGGACTTTCACCTAACCAAAGACTTTCAGGATTGAACCCTGGTCAGGAAATTAAGATCTCACAAGCTGCGCAGTGTGCAGCTAAATAAATAAATAAATATTTTAAAAGGGAATATAGCTAACATTTTGTAATAACTATAAATGGAGTATAACCTTTAAAAATTGAGAATTACGTTGTACACCTGAAGCATATAATATTGTACACCAGCTATGCACACAGGCATGCTTAGTCACTTCAGTAGTGACTTTTTGTGATCCCACGGACTGTAGCCCACCAGGCTCCTCTGTCCTCAGGATTTCCCAGGCAAGAGTACTGGAGTGGGTTGCTATTTCCTTATCCAACATCAACTATGCCTCAATTAAAAAAAGAGAGAATAATGCTTCTATGAACGTTAGTGTACAAGGTTTTGTGGGAACACACATTTAACATTTTTATTGAGAATATACCTGGGAGTGGAATGGATAAGTTATGACAACTCTATTGTTTAACTTTTTGAGGAACTGTCAGATTTCCCACAGTGGATGCACCATTTTACATTCTTGCCAATGTGTGAAGGTTTCAGGTGAAGTTTTTTAATGTTGTCGCTTTTTAAACTTTCTAAAAGGATTGTATAATTGGGTTTAAGTTATATAGTTTATGTTTTGCTTTGCAGATTTGTAATTAAAAAAGCTGGGAATGCCACGAGTGAGAAAAAAAACTATTTCAATAATAAAAATGTAGTACTACCTCTGATATCTATAAACCAGATTATTTTTCTATTCAACCCTAACACCTGTAGTCTCTTGACCAACAGGAAAACAGGGGGATGATTCTCAGACCTTGCGCGCGGCGCGGGCTAGACTGTTTTCAGCAATCAGCATCACTCCCACCCGTCCTCCGCAATGCAGAGCAGCGGGGAACTACATTTCCCAGAATACCCCCTCCCCCAACTCTCCCCCACGTCCGCTTCCAGGTTGGAGTTTGCACGAAGGGAATTTGGGGGAAATTTGGAAAGCAGAAAGGAAAGGGAATCTATCATTCTCCAGAGGTGGCGAAAGCCAGGTGCTGCAGAGATGTGAGAGTGACCGAGGCTTCCCAGCAAGCTCTCAAGAGCTAACCACTTACTTCAGGCTGTGACACCTTGCACATCCACTTCCACCTTCGCAGCAGCTGCCCCGAGTTCCGCTCTCTCCGCTCTGCCAACAATCCTGTAAGCCCCTAAAGCTATATTAAGCCCCTTTTATCCAAAGACGTATGTAGAGTGGCTTATGTTTTCCTGAAGAAACCCTGAATAAGACACATGTATATTGGGACAGTGGTGCCATTTAACGTTTGAAATAGTTAAAATATAACGAAGATAGGGAAATGTGATGTGTCTAGAGAGAGAGTGTTTTTTGTTTTTCACCAACGGGAAATTTCAGTTTCGGAGCCAAACCGGAGTCCTGGCTTGCTATCCTTAATTTATCATAAACATTTTTTTTAAAGTGACATTAAAAACTCATTGTAAGCACCATTTAATGGTGGAATAACCATTAGATATCACGTGACTTAACGAATTAGTTCCATAATATTTTACATTGTTATTATTTTGGCAATTATGAATAATCCTGAAAAGAGCGACTTCTTTGACTACCTCCTTTAGACAGATTCCAAAAAGAGATATTTCTGATTCAAAGAACAAAAACGTATTAAAGATTATGGATACACATTGCTAGAGTGGTTTCCAGAAATGTAATTTACACTCCTACAGGCAGTGACCAAGTATTCCTCTTGCCACTCTGTGACTGCCATCAGCTACTATAATGTAACAAGAATGTGTGCTAATTTGAAAGGTAAAATTTCAGGTTTATTTCTTACTCACTTGTTGATTAGCCATTTCTGTTCTCTCCACCCCCCCCCCACTTCCTTTCTTTCTGTCCTGACTTCCGTTGCCTTCTCCCCTCTCTCCTCCCTTTAGCTCTCCTTTCCTTTCCTTCTCTTTTTTCTTTCCTTCCTCCTTTTTTTCTCCCTCCCTCCTTCCTTCCCTGCATTCTTCCTTCCTTTCTAGAATTCATATACTTTGCCTATAAGTCTGTCAAATGTTTTTTTAATAAGTCCTCCCAATTTCTATTGCATTTAATTTTGTTTACATTTTATTATATAGCCGTATTTTTATGTAGCAGAAATCTATTCCTTTAGAGTTCCCAACATTGTTTTTAATATTAAATAATTTATCTGCTATTCAGAAGCCAAATAAGTATTAACTTCTATTTTCTATTATTTATGGTTTGATTTAAAATTATGGCTTGGTTTTATACATTAACTCTTTGACTTACCTGAACTTTTTTGGGGGGTTATATTTTAAAAGGAGAAAATCTAACTTAATTTTCCCCCATAACAACTAGTTGCTTGAGTTGCTTGAGTACCCTTTGGACAAATCCTTACTTTTATATAATTATATATATTTATTTTTAGATTTTAGATGTACCTCTTTTAGATAAATAGAACAGACTTGTTGAAAAAAATCCAAACGATTCAGAAATACATGATGTGTGAAAGACTCTTACCCTCTAGAGCTAACCATTGATAATGATTTAGTGGATATTTTAAAATTAGCCTTTTAAGTTGAAGTATACAAATAATGTGTATAGCGCATAGTTTGATGAATTTTGACAAATACATACACTCAGATAACCCTCATCTCATCAAGATACACATTTCCACAAAGTTCCCTCTTATCCTTTTCCAGTTAATCCCTATTTCCCCAAAGCAACAACTATTCTAATTTCAGTCTCTAGATTTTTTAAAATTTTAAATGGAGGATAATTGCTTTATAATGTTGTGTGGGTTATTGCTCTATAACAGTGTGAAACCTCTACGGTTTTGTTTTAGCTGTTCCTTAACTTCATATAAATGGAATCATAAGTATAAATTCATCTAGGTCTGGCTTTGACATAATGTTTTGAGAATCAACCATTTGTTCTGTGTAATAGCAGTTCCTATATGTTACTGAATAGTACTCCATTGTGGGATAAACAACAGCTTATCCGTTCACTTACTGATGGACATTTGGGTTATTTCCAGTTGGAGACTGTGTCAACTAAATCTGCTAAGGACATTCTAATACAAGCTCTTCAGTGGATCTTTCTAGGAGTGAAATTACTAAGTCATAAAATAGGCATAACTTTAATTTTATAAGAAACTGACATAATTTTCCGAAGTGGTTGTACCATTTAACCATCAACCAGGGCCAGCTGCTCTACATCCTCACCATACTTGGTATTACCTTTTTAGTGTCATTATAATTTTAATTTTTTTAAAATAGCACAATCACAAAAGTTACAAGTACAGTACAAAGAATATTTTTCTTTCACCATTTTAGAATAAGTGGCCAACCTGGTGCTCCAACTCCCCCTAATTCTTTAGTGTGCATTTAGTACAAATAAGGACATCCTCCTACTTAAACATCATAATTAGTAAGTTAACATTGGTGATACTGTCCTGTGATTTTCCTCTTTTGTGTATGATATCTTTGTCTGTTTTGGTGTCAGGGTAATTGTCACTTCATAGAATGAGTTTGAAAGTGTTTCTTGCTCTGCAGTTTTTTGGAAGAGTCTCTGAAGTATAGGTGTTAGCTCTTCTCTGAATGCATGGTAGAAGTCAACTCTGAAGCCATCTGGTTCTGAATTTTGCTTTTGGGACATTTTTAAATTACTGATCCAACTTCAGTACTGGTAATTGGTCTTCTTATATTTTCTATTTCTTCCTGGTTCAGCCTCAGAAGATTGTACTTGTCTAAGGATTTGTCCATTTCTTCTAGGTTGTCCATTTTATTGACATGTAGTCGTTCACAGTAGACTCTTATGATCCTTTGTATTTCTATGGTGTTGATTGTTCTGTTCAGTTGCTTAGTCATGTCCAACTCTTTGGGACCCCATGAACCGCAGCATGCCAGGCCTCCCTGTTCGTCACCAACTCCCAGACTTTACCCAAACTCATGTCCATCAAGTTGGTGATGCCATCCAACCATCTCATCCTCGGTCATCCCCTTCTCCTCCTGCCTTCAATCTTTCCAAGCATCAGGGTCTTTTCCAATGTGTCAGCTCTTCGCCTCAGGTGGCCAAAGTATTGGAGTTTCAGCTTCAACATCAGTCCTTCCAATGAACACTCAGGACTGATCTCCTTTAGGATGGACTGGTTGGATCTCCTTGCAGTCCAAGGGACTCTCATGTGTCTTCTCCAACACCACCGTTCAAAAGCATCAATTCTTTGGCGCTCAGCTTTCTTTATAGTCCAACTCTCGCATCCATACATGACCACTGGAAAAACCATAGCCTTGACTAGACAGACCTTTGTTGGCAAAGTAATGTCTCTGCTTTTCAATATGCTCTCTAGGTTGGTCATAGCTTTTCTTCCAAGGAGTAAGCGTCTTTTAATTTCATGGCTGCAGTCACCTTCTGCAGTGATTTTGGAGCCCTGCCAAAAATAGTCAGCCACTGTTTCCCCATCTATTTGCCTCGTTGATTGTAACTTGTTTTTAACCTCCAATTTGATTCATTTGGGCCCTTTTCCTTTTTCTGTTGATGAGTCTGGCTAAAGGCTCATCAGTTTCAATATTTATTCTTTAAGTTTAGTTTAATTTTTTTTTAATTGGAGGAAAACTACTTTACAATGTTATGTTGGTGATNTGCCAAAAATAGTCAGCCACTGTTTCCCCATCTATTTGCCTCGTTGATTGTAACTTGTTTTTAACCTCCAATTTGATTCATTTGGGCCCTTTTCCTTTTTCTGTTGATGAGTCTGGCTAAAGGCTCATCAGTTTCAATATTTATTCTTTAAGTTTAGTTTAATTTTTTTTTAATTGGAGGAAAACTACTTTACAATGTTATGTTGGTGATTATACATTTATCACCTCCCTCTTGAGCCTCCCTCCCCTCCCCCAGCCTACCCCTCTAAGTCATCAAAGAGGGCCAAGCTGGACTCCCTGTTTCATATAGCAGCTTCTCACCAGCTATCTGTTTTACACATGGTAGTGTATATATATCAGTGCTACTTTCTCCATTCATCCCTCTCTTTCCTTCTGCCACTATGTCCACAAGTCCATTCTCTATATCTGCATCTCCATTTCTTTCCTGCAAATAGGATCAATACCATTTTTCTAGATTCCACATATATGCATTAGTATACTATATTTGTTTTTTTCTTTCTGACTTACTTTACTCTGTATAGCAGGCTCTAGGTTCATCTACCACACTAGAACAGACTCAAATTCATTCTTTTTTATGGCTGAGTAATATTCCATTGCATATGTGTACATCTTCTTTATCAATCCACATGTTGATGGACTATCTACATTATCCGAGCTGTTGTAAATAGTGCTGCCATGAACACTGGGGTACATGTGTTTTTTTCAATTATAGTTTCCTCAGGGTATACGCCTGGTCATGGGATTGCTGGTCACATGGTAGTTTTGGGTTTCCCTGGTGGCTCAGATGGTACAGAATCTACCTGCAATACAGGAAACTTGGGTTCGATCCCTAGGACAGGAATATCCCTTAGAAAAAGGAATGACTACCCATTCCAGTAGAGCTATTTCAAATCCTGAAAAATGATGCTGTGCAAATGCTGCACTCAATATGCCAGCAAATTTGGAAAACTCAGCAGTGGCCACAGGACTGGAAAAGGTCAGTTTTCATTCCAATCCCAAAGAAAGGCAATGCCAAAGAATGCTCAAACTACCGCACAATTGCACTCATCTGACATGCTAGTAAAGTAATGCTCAAAATTCTCCAAGCCAGGCTTCAGCAATACATGAACCGTGAACTTCTGATGTTCAAGCTGGTTTTAGAAAAGGCAGAGGAACCAGAGATGAAATTGCCAACATCCACTGGATCATGGAAAAAGCAAGAGAGTTCCAGAAAACATCTATTTCTTTTTTATTGACTATGCCAAAGCCTTTGACTGTGTGGATCACGATAAACTGCGGAAAATTCTGAAAGAGATGGGAATAGCAGACCACCTGACCTTCCTCTTGAGAAATCTGTATGCAGGCCAGGAAGCAACAGTTAGAACT
>SJYA01001516.1:65353-90852 GCA_006410615.1 Neotragus moschatus
CATGGCATCCAGTCCCATCACTTCATGGGAAATAGATGGGGAAACAGTGTCAGACTTTATTTTGGGGGGCTCCAAAATCACTGCAGATGGTGACTGCAGCCATGAAATTAAAAGACGCTTACTGCTTGGAAGAATAGTTATGACCAACCTAGACAGCATATTCAAAAGCAGAGACATTACTTTCCCAACTAAGGTCTGTCTAGTCAGGGCTATGGTTTTTCCTGTGGTCATGTATGGATGTGAGAGTTGGACTGTGAAGAAGGCTGAGCACTGAAGAATTGATGCTTTTGAACTGTGGTGTTGGAGAAGACTCTTGAGAGTCCCTTGGACTGCAAGGAGATCTAACCAGTCCATTCTGAAGATCAGCCCTGGGATTTCTTTGGAGAGAATGATGCTGAAGCTGAAGCTCCAGTACTTTGGCCACCTCATGCGAAGAGTTGACTCATTGGAAAAGACTCTGATGCTGGGAGGAATTGGGGGCAGGACGAGAAGGGGACGACAAAGCATGAGATGGCTAGATGGCATCACGGACTCGATGGGTGTGAGTCTGAGTGAACTCCGGGAGCTGGTGATGGACAGGGAGGCCTGACGTGCTGCGATTCATGGAGTCACAAAGAGTCGGACATGACTGAACTGAACCCACTCCGGTATTCTTGCCTGGAGAATGTCACGGACAGAGCAGCCTGGTGGGCTATAGTCCATGGGGTTGGAAAAAGTCAGACGTGACTGAATGACTAATGCACACACACATGGTAGTTTTATTCCTAGTTATTTGTTTTTTCAAAGAACCAGCTTTTAGATTCATTGATCTTTTTTATTTTTTCGTGTCTATTCCATTTATTCCTGTTCTAATCTTTATGATTTCTTTTATTAAATTTAGGTTTTGTTTCTTCTTTCTCTAGTTGCTTTAGGTATAAGTTTAGGCTGTTTATTTGAGACTTTTCTAATTTCTTAAGATGAGCTGGTTTTGCTGTAAGCTTCTCTCTTAGAATTACTTTTGCTACATCCCAAAAGTTTTGGATCATTGTGTTTCCGTTTTCATGTGTTTCTAGGTATTTTTTAATTTCCTCTTTGATTTCTTCAGTTTTCTGTTGCTTGTTCAGTACCATATTGTTTGGTCACCACGTGTTTGTAGTTTTGGCAGTTTTTTCCTTGTAGCCAGTGTTATGGTTGAAAAGGATGCTTGATGTGATTTCTGTTTCCTATATTCACTGAGACTTCTTTTGTAACCCAACATTTGATCTACCTGGGACATGTTCTGTGTGCACGTGAAAAACATATATTCTGCTGCTTTTGGATGGAAAACTCTATAAATATCAGTTAAGTCCATTTAGTCTAATGTATCATTTAAGGCCTGTGTTTCCTTATTGATTTTCTGTCTGCATGATCTGTCCATTGTTGTGGGTATTAATGTCCCCCACTCTTATTGTGTTACTGTCAGGTTTTCCATTTATGTCTGTTAACATTTGCCTTACATATTGAGGTGTTTCTATGTTCAGGGCATATGTATTTACCATTGTTATCTCTTTTTCTTGGGTTTATCTTTTGATCATTATGTAGTGCCCTGCTTTGTCTCTGTAACAATCTTTATTTTAAACTCTGTTTTGTCCGAGGTACTGCTACTCCAGCTTTCTTTTGATTTACATTTGTGTGGAGTACCTTTTTCCATTGTCTTACTTTCAGTCTGTACATGTCTCTAGATCTGGAGTCTCTTGTAGGCAGCAAATGTTTGGATCTTGTTTTTATATCCATTCAGCCAGTCTGTGTCTTTTGGATGAAGCATTTAATAATTTACATTTAAGGTAATGATCGATACATATGTGTTATTGCCATTTTGTGAATTGTTTCTTCTTTTGGTACGTCTTTTCTCCCTTCTTTTGTGATTTGATGACTATCTTTAGTGTTATACTTGGATTCCTTTTTCTTTTCTGTGTGTATATCTATTACATACTATTATTTTACAGTTACCGTGAAACATTTTTTTACGGGTCTATATTTTTATGTGTTTAAGTTGCCAATCTCTTAATTTCAAATGCATTTTGGATATCCTGCATTTGTACTCTTCTCCCCTATGATTACTGGTTTTGATACTATATTTTACATCTAATTATTTTTTGTGCATCCCTTAGCTGCTTATTGTGGATACACATGATTTTACGACTTTTGTCTTTTAACCTCCCTACTAGCTTTGTGCGTGGATGGTTTCCTACTTTTATTCGATGTTTGCCTTTACCAGTGAGCTTTTCCATTTTGAAATTTTCTTGTTTATAGTTGTGACCTTTTCCTCTTTTTCCGTTTCTCTTTTTCTATTGGTTACACTGGGTCTTTGTTACTGCCTGAGGGCTTTCTCTAGCTGTGACAAGTGGGGCACACTTGTCACTCGCTGGCAGATGTCTGTGACTGTAGCACTGTCACTGTGGTGCACGGCCTTCTCGTTGGAGTGGCTTCTCTTGCAGAGCACAGGCTCTAGGTGCAGGGGCTTCAGTAGTTGCAGCACGTGGGCTCAGTACTTGTGGCTCATGTTCACATGGGCTTACTTGCTCCATGGCATGTGGAATCCTCCCAGACCAGAGATAAGCCCCTGTCTTCTGCACTGGCAGGCCTGGGACCCCTGACCAAAACAACAGAAGGTGAAGGAATTGCATTAAAAAAAAACCCGGAGGGGCGATCGACCAAGATGGTAGAGTAGAAGGACCCCTAAGCTCACCTCCTCTCATAAGAACACCAAAATCACAGCAATTTGCTGAACAACCATCGATAAAAAAGACTGAAAACCTACCATAAAGGATCCTCTACAACTAATGACATAAAGATAGAAACAAAACAGATGGGTTGGGGAGGCAGACTTGTGATCTAATCAAATCCCATACTCCCTGGGAAGGCCACCCACAAACTGGAGAATAATTATATTACAGAAGTTCTCCCACAGGAGTGAGAGTTCTGAGCCCCATGTCAGACCCACCCCCCCACCCCCATCCCTGACCCAGTGTGGAGATCTAGAAATGGTTAGAGGAGCCCTCAGAGCATTTGATTGTGAAGGCTAGTAAGGCTTGACTGCAAGAGCTCCAGAGGATTGGAGAAAATAGACTTCACTCTTAAAGGGTGCACACAAAATCTCACATGCACCAGGACCAAAGGAAGAGCCATCATTTGACAGGAACCTGGGCCAGACCTACACGTTGGTCTTGGAGAGTCTCCTGGGGAAGCAGGGAGTAGTTCTGGCCTACTTGGNACTGCAAGAGCTCCAGAGGATTGGAGAAAATAGACTTCACTCTTAAAGGGTGCACACAAAATCTCACATGCACCAGGACCAAAGGAAGAGCCATCATTTGACAGGAACCTGGGCCAGACCTACACGTTGGTCTTGGAGAGTCTCCTGGGGAAGCAGGGAGTAGTTCTGGCCTACTTGGAGACATAGGCACTGGTGACGGACCTATCAGGGAGCATTCATCTGTATGAGCTCTCCTGGAGGCTAACATTTTGGCAAACCCTGGTCCCACCCAACAGCCTATAGGCTTCAGTGCTGGGATTCCTCAGGCCAGACAACACACTGGGCAGAGGCACAGCCCCATCCATCAGTAGACAGGCTGCCTAAAGACTTCCTAATACAGGCACCTCTAGACACACCTCTGGACAGCACCTTGCCAACCAGAGCACCAAGACTGAGCTCTACCCATCAGGGGCGGGCATCAGCCCCTCCCACCCGGAAGCCTGAACAAGCCTCTAGACCGGCTTCACGCACCAGGGGGCAGATGCCAGAAGCAAGAAAACTACGGTCCTGCACCCTGCACACCACATCTGCTAGCGCAGGCCAATCATTACTCGGACCAGCTGGCCCCTGGCCCTTGGGTCACAAGAGGAGTACACTCTTGGAACACACAGGACATCTCCTACTGAGAGCCACTTGCCCAAGATATGGAAACATAACCTGCCACATAGATAAAAATACCAGTAACAACTTAGATAAAATGAGGTGACAGGGGAATACGTTTCAGATGAAGAAAAGAGATGAAACCCCAGAAGAACCAAGTGATATGGAGCCATGCAGTCTACCTGAGAAGGAGTTCAGAGTAATGATTATAAAGATGATCAGAGGGGTCTTCCCTGACAGCCCAGTAGTTAAGACTACACTTCCACTGCAGGGTTCAATCCCTGGTCAGAGAACTAGATACCGCTTTCCACTGCACCATGTGGTAAGGCCAAAAAAAAAAAAAAAAAAAAATTAAAAACAAAGAAATGGTAAAAAAGAAGAAAAGGGTCAAAGAATTCAGAAGATTGGATGCACAGAATGAGAAATTGAGAAATTAGAGGTTTTTACCAAATAATTCAAAAATATTAAGAATAACCAAACATAATTAAAGAATACAATAGCTGAAGTGAAAAATAAAGTTGAAGGAATAAAGAGACTGCATTAGACAGAAGAACAGATCAGTGAGCTGGAAGACAGAGTAGTGGAAACACTGCCACCAAACAGATAAAAGGAAAAAGGAATGAAACGAAATGAGAAAGTTTAAGTGAACTTTGGGACAACATCAGGCAAACTGATATTTGCATTGTAGGGGTCCCAGAAGGAGAAGAGAAAGAGAAAGGACCAGAGAAAATATTTTAAGAGATTAATACTTCCCTAACCTGGGAAAGGAAACAATTGACCTCGTCCAGGAACTACATATAGTCCTATACTGGATTAACCCACAGAGGATCATTATTTTATGACACACTGTAATCAAAATGACAAAAGTTAAAGAGAGAATATTAAAAACAACAAGGGAAAAGCAATAAATATCATACAGTTCAGTTCAGTTCAGTTGCTCAGTCGTGTCCAACTTTTTGCGACTCCATGGATAGCAGCACGCCAGGCTTCCCAGTCCATCACCAATTCCCGGAGCTTGCTCAAACTTATGTCCATTGAGTGGGTGATGCCTTCCAACCATTTCATCCTCTGTTGTTCCCTTCTCCTCCTGCCTTCAGTCTTTCCCAGCATCAGGGTCTTTTCAAATGAGTCACCTCTTTGCATCAGGTGGCCAAAGTATTGGAGCTTCAGCTTCAACATCAGTCCTTCCAATGAATATTCAGGACTGATTTCCTTTAGGATTGACTGGTTAGATCTCCTTGCTGTTCAGGGTACTCTCAAGAGTCTTTTCCAACACCACAATTCAAAAGCATCAATTCTTTGGCATTCAGCTTTCTTTATAGTCTAACTCTCACATCTGTACATTACTGCTGGAAAAACCATAGCGTTGGTTATGCGGACCTTTGTCAGTAAAGGGAACTCCTTTAAGGCTATCAGCTGATTTTTTAGCGGAAACTGCAGACCATAAGGGAGTGACATGATATACTGAAAGTGCTCAGTTGCTTCAGTCATAGCCGACTCTTTGCGACCCCATGGACTATAGCCCGCCAGGCTCCTCTGTCCATGGGATTCTCCAGGCAAGAATCCTGGAGTGGGTTGCCATGTCCTCCTCCAGGTGTACTTAAAGTGATGAAAGTGAAAAAACCTATCACCAAGAATGTTCATAAAGAGAAGCCGCTCAGTTGTATCCAACTCTTTGCGATCCCATGGACTGTAGCCTACCAGGTTCCTCCGTCTATGGGATTTTTCAGGCAAGAGTACTGGAGTGGGTTGCCATGAATGTTCATACAATGTTCTTAAATTCACACTTCAATTTTAGTATTTTTTTTTCCCAGATTGAAAAAGAGTTTTCAGTATAAACTATCATATTTTCTGTAGCAAAGACAGTTTTACTTCAACCTTTTACAATCTGTATTCCTATGTCTTTTGGCTACAACATCCAATACAATGTCAAACAGAAGTGGCAATAGTAAAAATACTTGCCTTTTTCTGACTTTAAGGCAATATTTTTTCAACATTTCACCATAATTGTATCATGTTAGCCCTGGGATTTTCTAAGATGCCCTTTATCAGGTTGAAGAAACTGCCATGCCAGCTTAAGGTGCTTTAGTTGTGAACTGATGCTCCCTTTTATTGAATGCTTTTTCTGAATCTACTGAGATTCAGATGACATGGGTTTCCTGTACCTTATTATTGTGACCAGTTTCATTGACTGATTTTCTCATGGTAAACTATCCTTGCCGCCATGGAATAGAGCTCATTGGCTAAATTTTGTTTAGGAATATGTATCTATGTTCCTGAAAGGTGTTGATCTGTGATTTCCTTTTTTGTAATATCCTTCTAAAGTTTTATATCCAGGATATGCTGAATTCATAAATGCATTAGAGAATATTCTCTTATCCTCTATTTACTGAAAGGATTTATGTAAATTAGTATCTTTTCTTCACTAAATATGTGATAGATTATCTGTCCTTGGAGTTTACTTTGTGAAAATGTTATTAGAAAGGTTTGCTATCAATTTATTTAATAGATATAAGACTAGTCAGATTTTCTATTTCTTCTTGATTGTATTTTGGTAAACTGTGTTTCAAGGAATTTGTTCTTTCATCTAAATAGTCACATTTGGTGGCATAAAGTTATTCATAATATTATCTTTCTCTTTTTTTAAGATTGATTTATTTGTTGGCTGTGCTGGGTCTTCATCACTGAGCACAGGATTTCTCTGGTTTTGGCGAGCTGGGCCTACGCTTCCTTGCAGTGTGCTGGCTTCTCATTGCTGTGGCTTTTCTTGTTGCAGAGCATGGGCTCTGGGTACCTGGGCTTCAACAGCTGAGGCTTGCAAGCTCAAGAGTGTGGGCTCAATAGTTGTGGCACACGGGTTTAGTCACTCCATGGCATGTGGGAATTGTATTGTATTGAATCCTCCAAATATGATTGTGGATTTGTCTGTCCTTTTCCTCTGTCAACTGCTGCTTTATGCATTTTATAGCTATATTCTTAGGTGCATTGTTATTGTTTCCTGTTAACTCTCATCAATTTGGAATTTCTCTTTATTTCAAGTAATAGCTTCTTGGCTTAAATTTTACTTTCTCTGATTATTTGATGACATATGATAATACTAATGTGATCATACTGGCTTTCTTTGATTAGTTGTTTAAATGACATGTTTGGTTTGTCTTTTCACACAAAATTTGTGTTTTCGTACTTTTGTGCATTTTGGCATGTCTTGTGTAAGCAGCATGTAATGGGTCTTTTTTTAAGGTTTATTTCATTTATTTACTCATTCATTTCTGACAGTGCTGGGGCTTCACTGCTGCATGCAGGCTTTCTCCAGCTGTGGTGGGCAGGGCTCACTCTGCGTTTTGGTGCACAGGCTCCTCTCTGTGGTGGTTTCTCTTGTTGCTGAGCATAGGCTCTAGGCATGCGGGCTTCAGTAGCTGCGGCTCGTGCATGGGACACCCTGTGTCATGTGGGATCTTCCCAGACCAGGGATCAAACCCATGTCCCCTGCATTGGCAGGTGAAGTCTTAACCACTGGACTAACAGGGAAGCCCCAGATCTTTTTCTTTTTTTAATCTTCTGCCAGTCTTTTTTTTTTTATAACCCATGACCTTTATTAAAAATGGATAATTTTTCAGACAACTTTATTTCTCTCACAAGAAGATTACTTCTGAACTCTGGTTACCCCATTTTTCTTACACTATGGTAAGCCTTTGTGTATCTTTTTATTTTTTATTTTTTCCATCTCAGGTGTACATGAGTTGCCAATCTTGAAACCGCCCCCCCCACTGCCACCTCCCACCCCACATCAACGTGCCAGTCTGTTTTTTATTGGTTGTTTTGTTCCTTTACACTTACACTCACTCTCATTATGACATAATTCAATTGGGGTTAAGTTTGCCTGCCTGTTTAAGTCGCTTCAGTTGTGTCTGACTGTGTGGCCCTAGGGACTGTAGCCAGGGTTAAGTGTCCTATCTTGCTATTTTTCCCCCCAAATTTTCCCATCTGTTCTTTTCGTCTTCCCTTCATACCTTCTTTTTATTAATCAGGCATTTTGATTCCCCATTTTATCTTTTTGTTTCCCTTTAACTGTCAATCTTTTCAGCGGTTAATCCTAGGATTTTTTTAAAAGTGTATTCTTATTGCAGTATACCTACTATTGTCACAAATAATGCAATAATCTTACAGTTTATCTTCATCTCCACGCACATTTTTTATTATGTATTTTATGTCCTACTTATGTTATAAACCCGACAAATATTTGTCATCACTGTTACTAGTCGAAAGCCTTGTATTTACTCAGTATGATGATGTAGGATCTTTTCCTTTTCACCTGATTTTTCCTTTTGTCGTGGAAGCCTGCTAGGGAGACAGTTCTGCAGCTCTTATTTATCTGAGAACAGTTTTGTCACTCTCATATTTGAAGCATTTTTTACTTCATATGGAATTCTAGTTTGACAAGTTTTTTTGTGGTTTTTGTTTGTTTGACCTTTTAGCAATGTGAAAGTGAAAGTGAAGCCGCTCAGTCGTGTCCAGGTCTTTTCGACCCGATGGACTGTAACCTACCGTTCTCCGTGGGATTCTCCAGGCAAGAATACTGGAGTGAGTTGCCATGTCCTTCTCCAGGGGATCTTCCTGACCCAGGGATAGAACCCAGGTCTCCCACATTGCAGGCAGACTCTTTACCATCTGAGCCACCAGGGAATCCCTTTTAGCAGTTTAAGGATGTTATTTCATTGTTTTTCAGTGTCCATAGATCTTTGTTAAGATATCAACTATTATAATAGTTTCCCCAGGAGGTACTGTGGCTTTTCTTGACCACTTTAAAGATTTTCTTTGTAAGTTGACTTTTCAGAAGTTTGACTATTGTATCCTTCAGCATGGTTTTCTTTTATTATCCTGCTTGGTGTTTGTGAAGCTTTCTGAATGTGTGAGCTTTATCATTCATTAAATTGGGAAAATCTCAGCCATCAATCTTCAAATGTCACATATGTCTTGTCTCTCTCTCCTCTCTGTTTGGGACCCCAATTACATGTATGTTAACCCTTTTGCCTGTGATCCAAATCTCTGTAATACTTTGTTCTTCATCAGTACTTTTTCTTTCTGTCTTCAGTTTAAATATATGACTATATTTGAATCTAGACTCATACTGTAACCATTCAATTGGCTCTTAATTCCAGATGTTTCAACTTGCATTTCTAGAATGCCCATTTGACTCTTTTTCTAGATTTAAATTCTCTACTGAAGTGCTCTTTTTTTTTTTATCAATTTTGTTCATCTTTCCCTCCAATTTATTTAACATACTAAGTATAGCTATTTTGAAGTTTTTGTGTGATAACTCTAATTTATGAATCATCTCTGGGTCTGCTTCTTTTATTGCTTTATCTCATGATGATTTATGTTTTTTTTTTTTTCCTCTGCACATTCAGGGATTGGGCATGTATGTGTGTGTGTCTGTATCCACTAGTTAATACAGTGGTTAACAAAATAAAGAGGTTCTAGATTCTATTGTTTCCCTCTAAGGTTGAATCTTGTTCTGGAAACAAGTATCTATTTAAGTCTAGTCCTTGCTCCTGCAGATAACACTGCATGTTCATGGTCCTTAATGCTAGGATGTAGCCTTTCTGGGGCCTTCATCAGTGTGGAGGAATTTGTGAAGCTTTATGCATTCTACAGGGCTTCCCAGGTGGCACTAGTGGTAATGAATCCACCTGGCAGTGCAGGAGGTATAAGAGATGCAGATTCAATCCTTGGGTCAAGAAAACCTCCTGGAGTAGGAAATGGCACCCCATTCCAGTATTCTTGCCTGGAAAATTAGACGCTAAAGCCTTTGATTGTGTGGATCACAGCAAACTGTGGAAAATTCTTAAAGAGATGAGAATACCAGACTACCATACCTGCCTCCGGAGAAACGTGTATGCAGGTCAAGAAGCAACAGTTAGAACTAGACATGGAACAGACTGGTTCAAAATTGGGAAAGGAGTACAGCAAGGCTGTATATTGTCATCCTGCTTATTTAACTTATATGCAGAGTCCAGTTCAGTTCAGATCAGTTGCTCAATCATGTCCAACTGTTTGCGACACCATGGACTGCAGCAGACCAGGATTCCCTGTCCATCACCAACTCCTGGAGCTTGCTCAAACTCATGTCCATTGAGTCGGTTATGCCATCCAACCATCTCATCCTCTGTCATTCCCCTTTTCCTCCTGCCTTCAATCTTTACCAGCATCAAGGTCTTTTCCAGTGAGTCAGGTCTTTGCATCAGGTGGCCAAAGTACTGGAGCTTCAACTTCAGCATCAGTCCTTCCAATGAATATTCAAGACTGATTTCCTTTAGGATGTACTAGTTGGATCTCCTTGCAGTCCAAGGGACTTTCAAGAGTCTTTTCCAACACCACAGTTCAAAAGCATCAATTCTTTGGCACTTAGCTTTCTTTATAGTCCAACTCTCACATCCATACATGACTACTGGAAAAACCATAGCTTTAACTAGGCAGACCTTTGTCAGCAAAGTAATGTTTCTGCTTTTTAATATTCTGTCTAGGTTGGTCATAGCTTTTCTTCCAAGGAACAAGCATCTTTTAATTTCATTCACCATCTACAGTGATTTTGGAGCCCAGGAAAACAAAGTGTCTCACTGTTTCCATTGTTTCCCCATGTATTTGCCATGAAGTGAGTACATCATGCAAGATGCAGGCGGGATGATTCACAAGCTGGAATCAAGATTACCGGGAGAGGAGCCGCCGCCGAGGACTCAGCAGCCTCCCCCTTGAGCCCCCTCGCTTCCCGACGCTCCGTCCCCCCTGCCCGCCTTCTCCCGCTGCCGCCTTCCGCAGGCCGTTTCCACTGAGGAAAAGGAATCGTATCGTATGTCCGCTATCCAGAACCTCCACTCTTTCGACCCCTTTGCTGATGCAAGCAAGGGTGATGATCTGCTTCCTGCTGGCACTGAGGATTATATCCATATAAGAATTCAACAGAGAAACGGCAGGAAGACCCTTACTACTGTCCAAGGGATCGCTGATGATTACGATAAAAAGAAACTAGTGAAGGCGTTTAAGAAGGTAGGTTTTTAATGAGATTTTAGGAAAGTCGTATTTACCCTGCCTCCATGGAGCTGCTGAATTGTATTACTTACTGAAAAGGGCTATTACTGGCATTCAAACTGTTGCTTGGCCTAATTTGTTTTACTTGTGTTGTTCTTGCAGAAATTTGCCTGCAATGGTACTGTAATTGAGCATCCAGAATATGGAGAAGTGATTCAGCTACAGGGTGACCAGCGCAAGAACATATGCCAGTTCCTGGTAGAGGTGAGTTCTGTTGCTTTTTGTTGGTGCATTTGTGCCTCTTCCCTGGCTAGCTAATCTCAGATCTGCCTGGTCGATTTTTATAAGGCTAAGCCAAACAGTTTTTGAAGTTCATAGTGTATTNTGCTTTTAACTTGGACTAGTGTAACTCCTTCATGCAATAAACTGAAAAGAGCCAAAAAAAAAAAAAAAAGATTACCGGAAGAAATAGCAACAACCTCAGGTGTGCAGGTGATACCTTGGTGATGGCAGAAAGGAAGGAAGAACTAAAGAACCTCTTGATGAAGGCGAAAGAGTAGAGTGAAAAAGCTGTCTTAAAACTCAACATTCAAAAGACAAAGTTTATGGCATCTGGTCTCGTGGCAAGTAGATAGGGAAAAAAATGGAAACAGTGACAGATTTTATTTTCTTAGGCTCCAAAATCACTGTGGATGATGACTGCAGCATGAAATTAAAAGATACTTGCTCCTTGAAAGAAAAGCTATGACCAACCTAGACAGCATATTAAAAAGCAGAGACATCACTTTGCCTTCAAAGGTCCATCTAGTCAAATCTATTTTTTCAGTAGTCATGTATGAATGTGAGAGTTGGACCATAAAGATGGCTGAGTGCCAAAGAATTGATGCTTTTGAACTTGAGAGTCCCTTGGACTGCAAGGAGATCAAACCAATCAATCCTAAGGGAAATCAGTCCTGAATATTTATTGAAAGGGCTGATGCTGAAGCTCCAGTACTTTGGCCACCTGATGGTAAGAGCCAACTCATGGGAAAAGACCCTGATGGTGGGAAAGGTTGAGGGCAAGAGGAGAAGGGGGGTCACAGAGGATGAGATGGTTGGATGGCATCACTGACTCAATGGACATGAATCTGAGCAAACTCTGGGAGATAGTGCAGGATAAGGAAGCCTGGCGTGCTGCAGTCCATAGGATCGTAGAGTTGGACACGACTGCATGCCTGAACCGAACTAAACCTCTCATGTCTCCCCATATTGTGAAACCTCTGAAATCTCTGTTCAGCTCTCAGCCTCCCAGAAATTGTTCTCTGCTAGGTCTCCTAGAGCCTAGAGTCTTACCTTGCTCTTCACATCTCAACAGTGAGCCAAGTAACTGAGGGAAATTTTTATGCAATTTTGGAGGGCTTCTTCTCCGCAGTTCCCTTCTCTAAGGTACCTTGCCCTCCAAACCCAGCTGGGTTAGCAGGTCTTAAGTTTGATCTCTTTCCCGTGCCCCAAGACACTCGTGTTCTCTGCTTGGGCTCTCCATCCCTGGGGTAGGAAGAACATGAAGCTGACCTCAAGTGCTTCCTTCTTCTGCCTTGGTTGCTGTCCAGTGTCATCAATCATTGTTTTACACTGTTCGTCTAACTCATTGTTTACAGCAGGCAGGTGAGCCAGATATCAGGTACTCAGCCACAACCAGAGCTGGAAATCAGGAGATTCATTTTCGTAAAGGGAATGAATTTAAGGAACATTTATATTTTTCTCATCTGTAACCACAGAGAAAGGCTAGGCATAAAGATCCTCTTATTAACTGCTGCCACTCAAATTCAAATTCCAAACTGAAAGTCTTATAATTTTAGAGTTCTCGCCTTTATTTTCATGCTTCCCTTAAAATAATTAATAGCTTAATAAAATATGTTCATTCTAATATTTGCTAGATTTTCTATTCATAAAATTGGAGTGAAACAAAAATATTTGCATATTGATTTTCATATTTATAGAGCATTACAGACAAAAAGTTACATTTCTTAGGTCAAAGATAGAAGACAACAGTACAAGTGCTAAAACAGATTCCCTTGGTTTTAGGTGTGAAACGTGATGCTTTGATATATGTATATGTTGCAAAATGACTACCACAGTAAGTTTAGGTAACTAACATCCATCGCCACAAATAGTTTTGTTTGTTTGTTTTCGTGTTATGAGAACTTTTAAGACCTACTCTCTTAGCAGCTTTCAAGTGTACAACACAGCATTGTCACCTTTGGCCATCATGCTGTACATTGCATCCCCAGGACTTACAACTGGGAGTTTGTACCCAAAGGTAAAAAACTGCCCTTTCCCATTTCCTCCACCTGCTATCCCCCATCTCTGGCAACATCAGTCTGTTCTCTGTGCCTATGAGTTCAGTCTTTTAAGATTTCATTTAGAAGTGAGATTACAGTGTTTATATTGCTCTGACTTCTTTCATTTAGGATAATGCTCTCAAGGTCGAACCATGTTGCTGCAATACACTCATCCATCAGTGTATACTTAGGTTGTTTCTGTATCTTGGTTATTGTAAATAATGCTGCAGTGGGCATGGAGGTGCAGGTATCTTTTCCAGGTAGTGATTTTTTTCCTTCAGCTGCATTCCCAGAAGTAAAATTTCTGGATCATATGATATCCTATTTTTCATCTTTTGAGGAAACTCCATGCTGTCTTCTGTAGCAGGTGCACCAGTGCACATCCTCACCAGCAGTACACAAATGTTCCCTTTTCTCCAAATCCTTGACAACACTTGTTGTCTCTTGTATTTCTGATCAAAGGCATTTTAATAAGTGAGATGATAGACCACTGAGGTTTTGATTTGTATTTCCCTGATAATTAGTGATGCTGAGCACCTTTTCAGGTAACTATTGGCCATTTGTATGTCTTCAGAAAAAAAAATGTTCAGTTCCTCTATACATTTTTTTCATTGGATTCTTTTTGTTTTTGTTATTATGGAATTATTTTTATATATTTTGACTATTAACTCCTTACCAGATACATGAGTTGCAGAAAATTTCTCCCATTCTATAGGCTGATTTTTCACTTTGTTGATAGTATTTTTTGCTGTGCAGAAGTTTTTCAATTTGATGTAGTCTTACCCATTTATTTATAGTTTTGTTGCCTGTGCTTTTGATATCAAATCCAAAAAATCACGGTGAAAATTTGTGTCAAGGAGTTTACCCCTGTTTTCTTCTTGAAATGTTGTGGTTTCAGGTCTTTGAGCTTTGTTGTATCATTCTGTCTTGCTTTTTGATGAATGTAAAACCCAAAGGAACAAATGTTGTATACCTTCATTAAAACCGACAGAGACACAAAATTAGAGTTAGGGAGCTCTGTAATTCCCATCTCTCCTACAAACTGTCTTTTAAGACAATTCAATCCCTGGGTAGGAGCCTAAAATAAAAGACAATTCCTGAGTAGGAATCTAAAATAAAAATTTTACAGTAGAAAAGCTTCTGTGTTATGGTCATAGAAACAAGAATTTATTTTTGTTTCTCTCATGTTGGAAAGAATAAAGAAGTTGCTTAGCCATCTTTGGCTGTCCAATACCCTCTTGCTATTTATGTGACATTGAAGATCAAAGCTATTTAAATCAAAGGTCCCTGATCTTTGGGATCTAATGCCTGATGATCTGAAATGAAGCTGATGTAACAATAATAGAAATAAAGCATGCAATAAGTGTAATGCCCTTGAATCATCCCAAAACCGTCCTCCCCCTACCCCCAGTCCATGGAAAAATAGTTTTATATGAAATCAGTCCCTGGTGCCAAAAAGGTTGGGGACCACTGATTTAAATGTTTCAAAGAAACTTTTTAAAGTAGAGTGCCAACTATGCTTGAAGCATTATTTAGCCATGTCTGTATGTATGCTGTGCTAAGTTGCTTCAGTTGTGTCCAACTCTTTTTGACCCTTTGAACTGCAGCCCGCAAGGCTCCTCTGTCCATGGATTTCTCCAGGCAAGAATACTTCAGTGGGTTACCATGCCCTCCTCCAGGGCATCTTCTCGACCCAGGGATCAAACTTGTGTCTCATTATATCTCTTGCTTTGGCAGACAGAGTCTTTACCACTAGCACCACCTGGGAAGCTCTAGATATATGTAAATATATATAATGTTTGACACATTTTTGTTACCCCTCCATTATGTCAGATCCTCCAAATGTGTCAAACATTCTTACCTTCACAGGGTTACTGTGGGAGGGGTAATTCAACATAGTACATGGGAGTAAGTGGTCTCTTGATAACGTTTGTAGTGTTAAAAAAGCTCAAGGAAGGAAAGATCTTACTTGTTTGGGTGGATCATAAAAGGTTTCATGATGCAGTGCTATCAAAATGGATCTTAAATTTTGGGTAGAACTTTGGTAAGTATTAAAAGGAAAGGGCGTATCACATCAAAGTGATACAAAGGGAGAGTCACATCAAAGGTAGAAAAGGGGAATAGCAGATGGTCTGTCTAGAAATTAGAGATAACAATGGGAAGGTAGTGTGGGGTCTTCTCATTAGGGGACTAAATGCTAGTCTGTGGGGTGTAAGCCAGCTGGAACCAAAGAGGCTACTGTTGATGGAAGGAACACTGTGACTAGAGCTCAGAAATATTCATCTGGTCATGAGAGGATATCAGGACCTCAGGGCCAGTGCTGGTCCACAGAAGTTTCTAACTACCTGAGTAGAAAATCTTGGAGAATGTCATGATTTGCATAAAATTTAACTTATTTAAGGTAAAAGACTTTCCTGTATTTGGAAATTAGCCCTCTCTATTCTACTATTTAAAACATAGTCTATAGAAAATATATGATAAATCCTCATGTTCACTGCAGCATTATTTACAGTAGAAAAGACTGTCAGTGTATGAATGGATAAATTATGATATATACTTACGTATAAATATTAATGTATGTGATACATATAAATGTGATATATTTATATATGAATATTATCCAGCCATAAAAAGGAAGTTTTTAAAGTAATTTTCTTATTTGGTGAAATTAAAAGTTTGCAATCATAAAAGTTGGTCCTTAAAACTTTTTTTTTTTTTTTAATATATTATTGGTTAGAAAACTAAAAGCCTGGGAGATACTGTCATATAGGGTCAGTTGGAGCTGGTTGAGTACTCTTGGACAGAATGGAGAAAGTGGGCTGAAAGGAGGAAAGATATTTGGGAAATAAAACTTAGAAGATGAAGCAACCATTTGGCTGTGTGAGTCAACAGAGGGCAATTCGAAAGGTGCCCTAATAAAAACAGGAGAGTGAGGAGCATGATAGTATTTTGGTAGAGGGAAAGCAGGCAGAACTGGACTTCTCTGATAGCTCAGTTGGTAAAGAATCCGCCTGCAGTGTGGGAGACCTGGGTTTGATCCCTGGGTTGGGAAGATCCCCTGGAGAAGGAAACAGCTACCCACTCCAGTATTCTGGCCTGGAGAATTCCATGGACTGTATGGTCCATACAGTTACAAACAGACACAACTGAGTAACTTTCACTCACTCAAAGCAGGCAGAGGCTAACAGGGAAGCTCATTTTAGTTATTGCAATGTTCTGTGGATGATCCTGTCGGAAACTTGAAAAATGTCCCTTGGGCAACTGAAATGTCAGTCTGGAGCTTGGAAGAGAAGTCATTTCTTGATGAAAGAACATATTTATTTTATACCTACTGTGAGCTAAGCACTAAATTTGGGGGGGGGAAGATATATTTGTGTGTCATTATACAGACTCCCTTACAATGATCTTTTCTTCATTAAGTACTTGTTTCTTTATACAGTCATCCTTGGAGATTCATGGGGATTGGTTCTAGGACCCACTCCAGATACCAAAATCTGAGGATGCTTGAGTCCCAGTGTTGGCCTCTGAAGCTTTCCCTCTGCATCCATGGATTCAACCAATCTTGGTTGTGTTCTACTGCCTGTATTTTTTTAAATCTGCATGTTAGTGGACCTACACAGTTCAAACTCATATTGTTCAAGAGTCAACAGTACAGCTATTTTATTTCTCTTTTATGGTACTTTAGAACCTCTAATTCAAAGATATATCACAAATACAATAATAAATATCTAAAATTTACAACTGATCTACAAAATTATAAATGAACCAAAAACTAAGACTGAAAAACGTTTTATTAGTGTATTAGTTAGCCGAAGCTTCAGTAACAAATAAACAAACATGTAACAGCGCAGTACCATAATCTCTAACTTGGTCACACTCTGTCTCTTGATAAAAGCAAGTGAATAGGTTGGTAGAATGGCTCTCCAAGGAGACCCAGGCAGATGAGAGGTTCCACCTTCATGAACAACACATGGCTTCTAAAGTCACTCTGTCACTTCCATCTCAGTCAGCATGCATTCAAGATTTCATCCCTCATAGTGGTAAACATTGCTTCTACTCACACTCTACTGGCTAGAACTCAGATATATGGCTCAATCTAACAAGGGCAGCTGGGAGGCACAGTCAAGCTTTATGTCCAGGAAGAAGGGGAAATGGATTTGGCTGAATAATTAGCTGTCTGCCACGGTTCATATTATTAATAGTCTAAGAGTTAAATTCTAATAAGTGAAGCACTTGGTCATGAAGAGCATTTAGTCTGTCAATAAATAGAATCTTGAGCACTGCATCTCTGGAGAGAAGTTACTGCCATTTATAAGGAATGTCTATTCATATAACAGTTAAACCATGCTTTAATAGTTGTAAAAATAAAACAGTTGAATTCCTATAAGGTTGTGCAGAGTCCTTGCCAGGGTATCATTTGCTTTTTCCAGCTGAAAAGCAATCTAAGCTAACTGACCTGAGATGATGAGGGGCAAGAGGAAAAAGGACAGCATCCCAAGATTAATGTTTTCTATAAGCAGATCCTTTCCCACCTTCCTATCTGTTCCCAGGAACGTGGGCCTCTTTGATGTGTTTGTGGTTTTTGCATTTCTTTTACCATCAGCATTTTTTCTTCAAAATTGTCCTTAGTGACTGCATCCTATTGTGAATCCTTACTTAGCCTGTGACCACTTGCCTATTTCAAATAAATTTTTACTACAAATCTCATACTGATCAGCTTAGTTCTGCACCTGAACCTGAACATAGGTTCACAGTAGATCGAAATCCATCAGCAGTAAAAACATCAGTACTCATGATCTTATATCACCTGATATCCAGAGATCTCTGCATTTATTCATGATGTATGACTTGTAGATTACTTCTATCTTTAGCATAGCCCTTAGGACTAAATTCTTTGTGACTTAAAATCAATTCTCTCTACTGCAGATCCTTCGTCTCAGTCTTAGTTATTAGCAGCTCAGCTTTGTTAAGTATTTTGTTGACATCACATTGTTTTTTGTGGCCTCAGGTTTGGAGAGGGAACCATTTGAAAGAAAATTAGAGTTCAGCAATTAGCTCTGTTTTAGGTTGATCCTAGGTAGGTGATGCAGTCTTGTCTTGGTCTCTTTGGGTTGCTTTAACAAAATATTACAGGTTGGGTGGTTTATAAATTAAATGTGTTTCTCTTTTAACAGTTCTGGAGGCTAGGAGTACAAGGTCAGGTGCCAGCATGGTTGGGTGAAGGCTGTCTTCCAGGTTGCAGACTTCTCACTATGGGGCCTCTTTAATAAGGGCACAAATCTCAATCATGAGGACTTATGATTTAGTCACCTCCTGTGAGAGGAGGCCCCACCTCTTAAGACCAACACTTTGGGGATTAGGATTTCAACATATGAATTGTAGGGGAAGGTGCACAAACATTCAGACCATAGCAAGTCTCTTCCTGGTAAATAGTAGTGAGCAGGGGAGCTCAGACAAGGCTAATCTGGATCTTTAGGAAACCTTCATAGTATTATTTAATCAGAACATTTCAGTGGATTTTGCTTTTGGTCATCTAGCATCAGTATACTCTTTGGGCAGCATTCTTAAATAGATGGGAAGCAGCACTGTAGAAGCTACAGGGGGCAAATAATCTTTTCCTCTGATAGCTGGGGCATCTGCAAATGGTCCTTGAAGGTGTGACACAAAAACGAAGGCTTGTGAAAAATCGTTCACAGCAGTGGAGGCGTGGAGTCCACAGGCTTGAGCTGACTTCCGAGTATGGGAGTCCTCTGAAGACTATACCTAGAATACTACATTAAATGCTGCAGATACCCAGCTTTCCTGCTCTTTTCCTCTACCTTTGTCTCTGGTTATGTGACATAAGAAATTGCCTACTGCTTGTTCAGTCAGGCAAAGTTTCTATTGTCTGCAACTAAGAATTCCTACTAGCACAAACATCCCCGAAATCTGCTATATATTTCCTATTAAAACGTTTTCTTCTTGCAAAAATCACTTATCAACTGAAAACCTTAGAAATTATATAGACAGGAACAAAAACCAGTGTAACCTCATCACCCACAGAGAACCTCTATAAAAAGTTTTAAACATGTCCTGGTGCATACTCTCATAGACTTTTCCCTGGATATGTGAACATATTCTGTTTATTTATTTAGCTATTATAAAAAAAATGCTGCCACACCGTGATCAACATTGTTGTTATTTACCTGCTATTCTGCCTCATCTATAATACTGCTTCTCCCCATGAACATTAATATAGACATTATGAGTTGGTCCAGCCTTGTGAAAAGTATTTGTCACCCTCAGGCAAGTTGTCTTTGAATAAACATATGTAGAAATGACATAATTCTCCTACACAAGAAGGCATACAAAATGATTTCGATGACAGTGTTCCTCTGCTGGGTAAAAATCCTCATATGACTTGGTGAGGTCAAGTGATATGTAATTTTTATATTCAAGTTGTTACAGTTCAAAATTTCAAAATAAGTTCAGGTTATAGGTATAGTCTTCTGAGGACCTAATGTTTCCATGAAATAATTTTAAAATTACTAATTTCTTGGAGTGCATTATATTGATCTCCAAGAAGAATTATAGAATATACATTTTTAAATAATTACTTTTATATACAAATAACTGCCATTACAAAGTAGGTAAGCTGAGAGGACTTTACCAGGCAGGCTTAAACTTATAGACTATTTGCAGATAGTAAATATATTAAAAGTTCTTAAGAAAATCTGTTTTCTACCTCTTCCCTCTTAATAGACTTCAGTACTCTTCTTCAAAGAGATAACTTCAACCCCAGATAAAGATGAATTAGTAGATTCTAAATGCATTGTTATTTTTTCAACCTCTGTTGCCCTCAGCCTTGTTCTGTGGCTCTTCATTCTGTTATCTGCCTTTAAGGCATCTTTTTCTTTTCTTTTCTCATGGCATTGTTGTTGTTTAGTCAGTAAGTCCAGGCTGACTTGTTGCGACCCCATGGACTGTAGCCCACCAGGCTCCTCTGTCCATTGGATTCTCTAGGCCATTCCCTTCTCCAGGGATCTGCCCAACCCAGGGATCAAACCCAGGTCTCCTCCATTGGCAGGCAGATTCTTTACCTCTAAGCCACAGGGAAGCCCTTTTGTAGCCATATTTAATACTAAAAATAAGAGCCTATAGCTATGGTTTTCTTCCCAGTGAATGGTAAACAAACTTTCCTTATTGCTACTTCCGAACTACCTTTATTAAGTATATTAAAGAAACAGACTCACAAAATTTCTAGTGAGTATCCTAGAATATTCTAACAAGTATAAAGGTAATAGTTTTTTTTTCAAAATAAACTACCTTTAAGCTGCTTTTGTGATTTTTTACTATTTTAAAAAACACATGACTATTTTTATTATATATTGCATAATGACAGTGCTTTTTCTCCATAACCAACACAATGACCAGGTGTCAGCAATTTAATAAAATTCAATAATTTGAACGATAAAATCATCCAGTGCTTTATTAAGCAAAAGAACTAAGAATGTTTAACTTTTTAGATCCTGAACCTCAACATGCCTTTGCTATTCAAATCAAAATGCAATAGCCTTCACATGTTACCATGAATTTCAAAAGAATAATTTACATTTCTAAAAAAAAGGGGAAAAATAATCTGCATTTGTAAAAGCTATTTATATAGAAAGACAAAAGAGAACATAACTAAGCTGGAGTCTTTTCCATATCATTGTCTTTTGGGGTCCAGGCAGCGAAACCATGATGTAGGTGAAAAAGTACTATGGCCAGGTCCCGGTGTATGTGATGCAGGCTGAAGAGCAAGAAGCTGAACTGTGAGTACCTTAACTTGACTCCTAAAAGGATGCTAACCAGAGGGTCTCCATTTTCAGAAGCCAGGCAAGGGTAAATGAGTTAAAATGGCAGCAGCATCAACGTGGGTTACTTATAAAACAGTACTTTTCCCAAAATGTATCAAGAGGCTAAGGACACTCATTGCTCATACCTCTTAGAGAATAAGATTGCTCATTTGTTGGGAATGGTTCTTGAAGGAAAATATTCTTCCTGTTCTGGAAGGCAGGAAGGTATCTTTCCTTACTTGAAGGCCATCTTTCTCCCTAGGGGCTCAAACTTNGTTACCATGAATTTCAAAAGAATAATTTACATTTCTAAAAAAAAGGGGAAAAATAATCTGCATTTGTAAAAGCTATTTATATAGAAAGACAAAAGAGAACATAACTAAGCTGGAGTCTTTTCCATATCATTGTCTTTTGGGGTCCA
The DNA here is from genome assembly GCA_006410615.1 of Neotragus moschatus. Classification (NCBI taxonomy): domain Eukaryota; kingdom Metazoa; phylum Chordata; class Mammalia; order Artiodactyla; family Bovidae; genus Neotragus; species Neotragus moschatus. The sequence continues at coordinate 86,810 of SJYA01001516.1, forward strand.
GGCAGCGAAACCATGATGTAGGTGAAAAAGTACTATGGCCAGGTCCCGGTGTATGTGATGCAGGCTGAAGAGCAAGAAGCTGAACTGTGAGTACCTTAACTTGACTCCTAAAAGGATGCTAACCAGAGGGTCTCCATTTTCAGAAGCCAGGCAAGGGTAAATGAGTTAAAATGGCAGCAGCATCAACGTGGGTTACTTATAAAACAGTACTTTTCCCAAAATGTATCAAGAGGCTAAGGACACTCATTGCTCATACCTCTTAGAGAATAAGATTGCTCATTTGTTGGGAATGGTTCTTGAAGGAAAATATTCTTCCTGTTCTGGAAGGCAGGAAGGTATCTTTCCTTACTTGAAGGCCATCTTTCTCCCTAGGGGCTCAAACTTTTGAATTGTTTCTCATTTATTCTTCTCAATGTGAATCAAATCCAGTTCCAGAAGTTACAAACTCTGTATCTTTCATAACTCCCATTGTAGAATCATTCAAGAGTTAGGAACTCATTTTCTCACTCCAAAATTCAGCCACATTCCTTGATAAGGGGCTTCTCTTCTCACTATGTCTGATATTCAGAGCCATTAAGGGAACATTTATTTCCTATAATATGCAATGAAGTCCCAATTTAAGAAACAACTCTGTAAAACAGGGACTATAAGGGCAGTGGTGGCATTGTTTGCTGTTTGGTTAAGTAGCCTGGGGCAAATGGCTCTGGCTGAGCTATATTCTTTCTTTTTGGTAACAAAAATCAAAATCACTAAAATTTTCTGAGAAATAAACTACAAACAAATCTATTTGTGAGTGAGACAGAAATCTCTTCTTTCAAAGTATGTTGGAAGTATTCAATTGGCTAAATACACTTTTTGGATATTTTAACTTCTGTAATGACTGACATCCAGGAAAGCCTTCAATTTTCTAAAACCAGTACAAAAGCTGTTATATTAATATTCTGAGTAGGAATCAAGTCACAAGTTTTTCAATTCTGATTTGGTCCTGTACACTCTTTTTAACAGAAGTTTGGGCTCCCAAGTCATCCTCTCCAGTCTTTGTATGTTAAAGTGAGCTATTTGTTTGTTTAGCAGAGCTGGATGGTGGGTAGCTCTGCATTTGATTGGTTGACTTTTAAAGGATTACTTCTCTGGAAAGATACTGTCTCATATCACATTGATAGTGGGGTGGACTTAGCTGCAGTTAAAATTTTAAATTGAAGATGACCATTTACCACCAGAGAGAACATACTTCAGGACTCTTGTGTTACATAGATTCTATGTATCATGTCAGCATAATGTGTTTGTGATGAAGAGCTCTGTTTTCAAGCAACCTTAAATACCATATCCAGAAATAACAACTGACTCTGGCAAAGAGAGGTAATTTGGGGTCCCTCTATGTTTTATAATGAAACCAATATATTTTAAAACGATAAATTCCAAGTATACAAATTGATGTCAATAAGATTCACAAAACTGATGGCTGTCATCTGCTAACACAAGTAAAACACCCCATAATACTTATACCCAGATGAAATAAAACAATGGCTTCCCAGTTTTATTTTGCACCTCCCAGTTAATCAAAAAGTAAACATGACTCTTTTCAAATTTCACTTAATATTTTACCTAAAAGAACTTACTGAGTAAAATGCCTAGTTGCAGGGTTTCACATTTGCAATCCATCAGGTTACAATTTCAAAGTTCAGTTTCTTCCCCGGTGTAGGCATTCCATATGTGCCTTTTATTTACATCCTGTCACTTTTTATTTCCTCCTAAATTTTATATGTTCAAGAATATAACTATATGAGTTATGTAAAAATATTTCAAACTTGAAACATAGGTACATATTGGTTTATCTATCCCTTGAACCCATGTCTCTAAAAAATAAATACAGTGTATCCAAAAGAACTACCTTGGAGTACATGAGGAAGAGTGTAGACGTGTAGAAATAAAAGAATCGAAAAATAATTGTGTGGAGATGTATTTGTCCTGTTGACAGTAGTCCCTATGATCTGTTAACAGACATAGGCAGCCAACTTAGTACACAATAAAAGTTCTAGAACTGGCCACAATAAGTTGGTAACCAGGTGGGAACTAAGGCTTTAAGATCACTTACAACTGTGATTCAAAAACCCCGAAGCAAGCAAACCGTAATACCTGGAGAAAGTGCTCCAAATAGAGCCTCCTTGGCAGTTCAAATTGAACCAAATGACTCAGGTGGACAATGAAAAACTGCGCCGTTTTCTTTCACTAGGTCAATAAAGCCCATAAATAATGTTTGGTCCAGAAAACCAGACTTACTAGCGCCTTCCTCTTCCATTTTTAAAATATTCAGCATCAATTCTTAGTCCACTCATTTACTGACTAAACAAGACTGCCGATGCCTCTAGATGACTCCTTCCAAGCTGACCTTATATGACAACAAACTGCAATGCCCCTTTAAGTAGAGGGTCTAGACCGCGAGTTAAGTCATCCAAAGGCGGACACATCTTGCTTATTTACTTATATATTCAAGGGGCTGCGATGGTCACGGCTGGACTACGACGAGGAGGGAGGGGAAGGGTCGCGCGGATTGTGAGCCGCAGACCCAGAGTGGGAACCCGCGGAGATGGGGGGCAGCAGCCTCGCTCCGCTAGCTCGGCCCTCTGGACCCAGAAAATGACCAGCCCCTCCCCCAACTGCACCCCTGACCCCTCCCCCCCTTTTCCAGGCCTTTCATCCGCCCGCCCGCCCGCCAGCCGAGCAGTCCGCAGCCCCCAGACCTCTCGCCGTCTGCCTCTATCCACAGCCCAGTCGTGCGGCGCGGACAGACCCGGGGCGAAGCCCACGGCCCAGCGAGGACCCCTACCCCCGGCCCCTCCGGCCGCACCCCGCCCTTTCGTGTAACGCACCTGCGGCCCCGCCCCCGGCCAAAAGCTGAGGCAGCGGTGGGCTGGCGAGGCCGGGCGGCTCGGCCCTCCAGGCACAGTCACCTTCCCTACCCCCGCCATTCCGCCCNCCCCCCGCTGCTGGCCAACTGGGAGCGAGATCGAAAGCGGGTCGAACCGGCTCTTTAAACTTCCCGAGTCTGTGCTGGGGGAGGGGAACGCGCCGCGCCGATCTGGGAGCGATTTCTCACGCTTCGCCCCCTCGCCTCCCGGCCCACTCGCCTGCCCCCTGCCTTGAGGCGGGGTGGGGGTGGAGGGGGCACTTTCTGCCAGTTTGGGGAGGAGGGGGAGAAAGCTAGCTAATGAGGGACAAAAGGGGTGGGGGAGGAGGGGCTCGTTTTTTTAAACATTCTTAAAATAAATAGCTCCCGGAGGGCGCTCCCTGCACCCCTCCCCGCCCTGCTCCCCCCGGGACCCCCATCACACCCACCTTGGGAGCCTCTCCCAACTCTGATCCGGGGGCTGGTGGCCACGCCGCGACGCCGAAATAGGACGAGCAGCCATGTTTCCCGGGTCTCGCGCGGCCCGCCCCGCCCCTCCCCCATGGCGCGGCCGGCGCCGAGCGCGGGGCCCCGAATGCGGGCGCCGGGCTCCATGCGGCGCGGGGCGCAGGCCGGCGGCAGGGCGACGGGGCGGCCGGGCCTCGTGCGCGCGAGCCGGGCCGCGGGCGCGCCGGGCTGGCCCTCGGGCGGGCCTTTTGGCTTCCCGAGCTGGTTTGGAGCTCGAGGTGTTTTATTATTGTATTTTTAACGGCCAGGCCCGTGGGAGACCGAACCCGAAGGTCGCCGAGGCGTTATTGGGGGCCAGGGGCGGCCGCCAGGGCGCTGCACGCCTGTGGCAGGACTGCCGGGCGCCGGGCTGCCATTTTGTCACCGTGGCTGTTGTCGCTGTTGGGGGGGGGGTGCGCAGACTTGCGCCATCGCCCCGACGGCCCGGGACGTGGAAGCAGCAAGGGGAACGGGCTGCGGGGACCCCCAGTTGTGCTCTGGGCCCCGATGTGGGGGGGGTCTCCTCCCGTTGCCAACGGCCTGAGGCTCTTCTGGAGCGTCGCGGCGGCCGTTGCTCTGGGAGGGCGACGATCCTCCCTGCGAGTGCTCCCCCCACCCCCCAGCGCGCTCCCTGCCTCCCCCGCCCCCC
>SJYA01001516.1:91543-135439 GCA_006410615.1 Neotragus moschatus
CCCGGAGGGCGCTCCCTGCACCCCTCCCCGCCCTGCTCCCCCCGGGACCCCCATCACACCCACCTTGGGAGCCTCTCCCAACTCTGATCCGGGGGCTGGTGGCCACGCCGCGACGCCGAAATAGGACGAGCAGCCATGTTTCCCGGGTCTCGCGCGGCCCGCCCCGCCCCTCCCCCATGGCGCGGCCGGCGCCGAGCGCGGGGCCCCGAATGCGGGCGCCGGGCTCCATGCGGCGCGGGGCGCAGGCCGGCGGCAGGGCGACGGGGCGGCCGGGCCTCGTGCGCGCGAGCCGGGCCGCGGGCGCGCCGGGCTGGCCCTCGGGCGGGCCTTTTGGCTTCCCGAGCTGGTTTGGAGCTCGAGGTGTTTTATTATTGTATTTTTAACGGCCAGGCCCGTGGGAGACCGAACCCGAAGGTCGCCGAGGCGTTATTGGGGGCCAGGGGCGGCCGCCAGGGCGCTGCACGCCTGTGGCAGGACTGCCGGGCGCCGGGCTGCCATTTTGTCACCGTGGCTGTTGTCGCTGTTGGGGGGGGGGTGCGCAGACTTGCGCCATCGCCCCGACGGCCCGGGACGTGGAAGCAGCAAGGGGAACGGGCTGCGGGGACCCCCAGTTGTGCTCTGGGCCCCGATGTGGGGGGGGTCTCCTCCCGTTGCCAACGGCCTGAGGCTCTTCTGGAGCGTCGCGGCGGCCGTTGCTCTGGGAGGGCGACGATCCTCCCTGCGAGTGCTCCCCCCACCCCCCAGCGCGCTCCCTGCCTCCCCCGCCCCCCTTCTCTCCAGTATTTCGTCCTTCCTCCGGCAGGCGTTTTAGAGGTAGTTGAGTGTGGCCCTAAAGACGAACGGCGGAACTGATAGGAGGGTAGGGGGAGAAATTAAATACGAGGTTTCTTTGGAGGGTTGTGGGGGCGGGCGGCGATGCGGACGCGACTCTAGCGGCCCTGACTGGAGCCAAGGACAGCAGCCGCTTACCCGGGAGGGACGAGTTGATGCGTTGGGGAAACGCCCTCGGGGCTGGGCTCTCCGGGAAGGTAGGTCGCGCTCCGTGTTTCAGGTGGGTGTTGCAGCGCCCTGCTGGCTGCTAGGGGAGGCCCTCGCTCTTCCTCGGCTTCTCCCCCTTTTATTTTTGCCCGCGGGAGGGCGGCTACAGTAGTAAATGTAATCCTAAACCGGGAAGAGTAAGGAATGAGGCTTGGTTTTTAAAAAGTCAATGTTATCTTTTTCCAACTGCCTTTCTTTGGCTGTTGACTGCGGAGCCAAGGCAAGTCATCCGCGTCGCCAGCATCTCTGTCTGAGACTTTTTTAAAGCTGATATCCATGCTGGTTAAGCACCTCACTGGTTAAACTCTGGTACACGTCTGCATGGAGACTAGCTTTCGTGGCAGTGGCCGGCCAAGGCTGCCCAGGAAGCCAGGTTTAACTTTGACCTTTGGAATACATCGCATGATGTTTTCCAGACTGACTTACTGCCTAATTGGGTTCAAGTAGCCTGATATTAACTCCAGTTTGTGCAAGCCTACTAGGGATCCAGGAGCAGAAAATTGGGCATGAGTTCTGTATGGTCATGCTCAGTTATGTCTTGTTACTGGATTGTTGCTGCTGATGGCAGTTTTGAGCCTAAGGGCTTCACAGGGGAGGTGGGTAGTAGAACCACACAGGCCTGAGTTTAAATTCCTCCTGCCACAGAAAGAAGATAAATTTACCTGCCCCTGTGATCTCAGGCAGGTTAACTTGACCTGCCTCTTTGATTCTTGGTTTCCTCACCTGTAAAATGGGAATAATCCTATTTAATAAGTCTGGCAAAACTGGCCTGATCTGGCCCTCAGGTACTCAGTATGTGATAGTTTTATTTCTCAGATATTGGGGTACAATGAGGTACAACTTTGTGCTTCTATAGAGTTTACAGAACAATAATAATAACTAATGCGTGTATAGCACCCATCTATGCCTGGTACAGTTCTGAGTGGATTACACAAATCAATTAATTTAGTCCCCACAGCAGCATTGTGAGGCAGGTACTATTATTAACCTTTTATAAACATAGGAAATCAAGGCATAAAGATGTTATCACAGCCAAACTTCAAACTCCATCCCAAATCTGTATTGCCTCCCCTGAAGCACCCTTACTTGTAAGGTACAGTGAAGAAAAGCTTTTCTTCCCTGGTTGTGAAATGGTGCTACCCTATGTGAAAGTTTGAAGACGGGACAGCTACCTAGTTGAAGATACCGAGGTGGGTGGATCAAGAGGCTGTCTGGATTTTCATGGGGATAGGGTGGAGAGGGGAGGGGAGGAGTCAAACATCTACTTCCCTAGATTGGGTTAGCACATCACAGCTGGTAAGGCTGAAAGAAATCTGGGCTTTTAGATGTTGAGGGACAGATTTTGAGTACTGAGAGGATAAGTAGGAGCCAGTCAGGCAGTGGTGTGTTGGGGATCGTGCATGTAATGTATTCCCTACTTTTATTAGTCTTCTGCAGACACAAAGCTAAAAAGAATTGGCACATCCTTGGTTTCCAAGACCTAGTTTACCAATAACACTTCTTGGATCATCTCATTTAATCCTCCAACAACTCCTTCAGGGTAAGCCAAGGAGGGTGACATTCTCCTATGAGGGTGAATCATTCAGATTGGAAGAGAAGAGAAAGTCAAACAGCTGGTACATAGCAGAATTGGGTTCTCCTCCTACCATAAAACCAGAGACTCTTTAGTTAGACAGGAAGAACTTGGAATATTGTTTAATTGTTGAGACCCATCACCAGAATCATCTGGGGAGCATGTAGAATGCAGATTCCTGGCCCCACCCCTGGACTCTGATTTAAGCACATGCATGCATGCTCAGTCATCTCTCACTCTTTGGAAGCCTGTGAACTGTAAATTGCCAGGCTCATCTGTCCATAAGTTTTTCCAGGCAAGGATACTGGAGGGGGTTGCCACGCCCTCCTCCAGGGGATCTTCCTAACCCAGGGATTGAACCTGTGTCTCCTGCGTTGGTTTAGCACAGGCATTGCCAAGTTTGGGGTGAGCTGCCTGTTTTTATATTGTGAGCTAAGAATACTTTGTACATGTAAACACTGCAATCAGTTTGATAATGCGGAACACTTTGAATCCCAATTAAGTGAAATGTTATCCCCTTTTCCCCCTTGCAAAAAATTCCGCTTGTCTCCTTGGACCTTTATTACCAAAAGAATTGTACTCGTTATATATTTTGAATTTTATCAATAAAAGAATTGTGGAAATTTGTTTTCTTTCATTATAAAAAACTGCCTATGTAGTATTGTTAGGTGACGTTTACTATGTGGCCCCTTACAGAAAAGATTTGGTAATCCCTGGTTTAACAGATTGTTGGTAAGGACCTTTTGATCTGGGTGTTTAAAAAAATTTTTTTAATTTGTAAGTTTTTAAAGTTTATGTGGGTGGTGCTTTAGGAGTTTTTCCAAGTTCTTTTACATATGTTGTTGATATCTGGTAGAAATCAGCCTCGATCCATGAACATCCAAAAGAAGAGAAATCCTACTTGTTGCTGATGTAAAATTGAGCATCCCTTCTATCCAGAAGTTGTTCAGTGTAACCAACCGAAATTCTTTATCTTGCCTATTCAGGATATTTCAAAAGGCTTTTGCATATCTTGTAGTTAAATAGTTACTCTTAAGTTTTAGATGTCTTAGAGGAAGAAGGAAGGAACTTTGAACGCAGTGGTTTGAGTTTTGAGGCCTGGTAGGTACCACAGCTGTGTACTTGGTAGCCAACACTCAGACCCTCAGAGCACAGTTTACTGAAAAACACAGATAATCCTGGAATCTCTAGTTTGGGCCTGCTGCTCTTCCATAGTGCGTGTTGCCTGGGGACGGACCAGCAGCAAAGTGGCTTTGAGCTCCAGAACTTGTCTTTGTACCGGTAGCCTCTTGTGCCTGAGCTGATGAAGGTATGGATAGATTGGCCAGACCTCTGGAGGAGGTGATAAATCTAAGAGCGCAAATCCCAGTCCCCATAACTGTGGCCTATACTTTAAGGACAGCAGACCAAGTTCCTTCTCTGGGCCAGTGCTGCACCACCAGCCTCTCAAGATGACTTGCTCTGGACTTATACAATCCTTCAGGCACCTGATTGAGCTCTGGAAGCTGGTCATCCAGAGTTTCATTTCATATTAATTTTACCACATCGAAGTAAAAAACCTCAGGACTGTTGGGTATCCATTATGGAGATTGTATAGGAAGTTCATCAGATGTGTCCTTTCTACGTGCCTGTCTTCTCTAGTGTATCACTTAGGAAAAGGGCAGAGAGCTTGTTGCTGAGTGATCACGAGCCCTGGGTGAATGATTTTGACGCAGTTGTTTAGTCTGCGTTCTGACTTGGTGAAGAGAAAACTCATTTACTCTTGGTGTCCAGACAGGGTCCTCCCTTCGAGATGTTCACTGCCCTGCCCTCGCTGGCAACACATACAGTTTGACCTGTCCGCCCTCTATTCTAGCTCGTACTCTAGTCTCCTGGAAAGTATCCTCCCCTGGTACCCCATCACACTGCCTGCCTTCTACAAGCAAGTAAAGAAATAGTGACCTGAGTCTGAATCTTATATTACATATATTGAAATATATGACAGATGATAAATACCCAGCAGTGATGTTTTCATTAAAGAAATGGAATCTGCCAGAGATGGAGAATTGTGAAGGCATCTGTTATTCCAAACTTCTCATTTAATAAAATGGGTTGAAGGTAGATGAGCAAAGTGGCCCTGGGCCCCTTTCCCAGCCGTGGAAGCAGCCTGCATAGAACCAGTTGTCCTGATGGCATTTGTTATGGCGAAGCCTGTGAAGTCAGATAAGATGTATCTGTTCACCAGCACTGGGCCCCATCCAGTGTCTATTGGCCACACCCTGCAACCTTTGTGTTTTCACGCAAATTTTTTTTGTTTTGACTCTGCAGATGCCCTGGTGCAACCATCTGTTGCTTTCTTTACTGAAACTTTTTCTTCTGCAGCAGATTTAAGAGATCAGTTTACTTACCCCACTATATGAGTCTAACGTCGATTAAAGTCTGGGCTATTCTTCCCAGAGAAATTTGCCTTTGGAGATTCCAGTTGGGTGAGGAAATTAGCAGACAACGATTAGAGACTTGGGTGCTCTCCTAAGCTTTGGTATTAACTAACTTGAACAAGTCGTTTGTCCTCTTTGGGCCTCTGTTTTCTCCACTCTAAAATGGGAATTTCGAATGAGATCAGTGACTTTCAAGCTTTTCATTCCTATAGTAAGAAATGTTTTACAGTATATGTGTACATACTCAGGCTATCTAAAAAGCTGACAATATAGTCTTTTTACTATGGATAAAACACTTCTCTAGTCATTAAAAATAAAAGTGCTGGCTTTAACCCATAAATTGATTTCATTACTTGTTAATGTTTGAAAGATAGTTAAAGATGAATATTAAGTTTCCTTCACACAAATATTTTGTGGTTTGATTTTAGGGGAAGGTGGTGGGAATGCCATTTGGAGCTTTGTGAAATCTCTCCACCAAGTCAGTAGTGATTCCTCCACTTTTAAGCCAGCTCATCTTGGGTCACATGTTCTCGAGCTGCTCTCCTTAACTCGTTCCCAACCCTCACCTTCTCCCAGCATTATGGAGTCACTATCCTAAATAGACTCAGTGGTAAAGAACCCACCTGCCAATGCAGGAGACATGGGTTTGATCCCTGGGTCAGGAAGATCCCCTGGAGAAGGAACCAGAATTCTTGCCTGGGAGATTCCATGTGAAGAGCCTGGCTAGCTACAGTCCATGGGGTCACAAAAAGTAGGAAACAACTGAGCAACTAGACAACAGTCCTAAGTTCCTGCCTGGATGGATGCCTTCCAAGTGTCCTGAATGTGCCAATGACCCTCTGCCAAGCATGTTCCTCCACCCCATTCTCTCTGCCTTACTGCTGCTGCCCTCCACCATACCTCAGTGTACAGCACTGGGTGCCTGGGGGCTCGAACATTTCCAGGGTTGGGGGAGTGCACTTGGCCCCTGTTCCCCCAAGACTGCCTGGGTGTGTACTCTTCCCCCCCCCCTCCCCGCCTCCAGCCCTTGGACAAGCCCTCCACTTCACAGTACCTTCCCTATTTGTCTCAGTAAAATGATGATGTAATAGCACCTACCACCCAGTCTGGCACACAGTAAGCACTCAGTAAATGTTAAATGTCGTTGTTATGGTCTATTCTGCTGGAACACCACAGTTGGGGTTCACTTAAAAAAAAAAAAAACTTACATTATCAACAGACATATCAAAGAGTAACATTTATTTCAATGGGAAAAGAGATTAGATGCTAGAGATTCAAACTTGCCAGAAGTTGTTCCCCAAAAGCAGTTCAACAGTGAATGTGTTGTTTCTCTGTGTAGTTATAGCATCTACATGTCAAGGAACAGCCCCAGCACTGAATTCCAAGTAGGTTTAACTTGCCCTTTTCCTGGACACACCTGGTCATTACCTCCAGCAACTGTTTCAGACTCTCCTCCTCAAACTGCCCACCGACCCTCCACTCTGCCTCCCAGCCAGCAGAAAAGTATGTCTACTTTCCTCTCACAGAGAAAGTGCAAACCTGCAGATTGCCCAAGAAATTTCTAGACCAAACCTGTGCCCAGCTCAGCTGTCCTTTGGGTCTTACCTGGGCCTGCCCTTCAGTTATCTTTTTCCTCCTGGGAGGAGGAAGACATCTCCTTTGTGATGTTTCTCCTATCTTAGACAGCAAACATCCCGTGATCTTATATATCACTCTTGCTACTGGCCATCTCTCTTCCCGTTGACATTGAAACTTCCTGAATGGTCTCTCCCTTCCCTCCCCTCTCACACCTCAGCCTCCTCAGTCTGGTTGGCTTTCTAAAAAGCTCCCCCAATCCCGGAAGCCTTCACTGTCGTCTTTTCTATGGTTCCTCAGCAGCAGTGTTCCCACGCTTGACCTTCGGTAGATATGGTCCCTGTCACCTCTCCCTTTCTCCAGCGTCTCTCCTGTAGCTTTGGCCACTCCTCAGTTACTGGGGCCTTTTCACTCTCCTCTGCAGACGTGAGGTATTGGACCCAGTCAGGCCCAGGCCCTGAGCGCTCTGTTCTGGATTCCCTGTCCTCACTTGCTCTTCCTCACTGACAGCTACAGGTGCTTTGTCCTTCTGGGGTCTGATGTTTACTGTTGACATCTCTGATCCAACCTCTTGGCTGAGCTCAGGATGCACCTAGTGTCTCCCTCAGGTGTCTCCACTGCACCCCACACTCGGCATGTCCAGTGGGAACCCATGACCTCTGCAGCCTCCTCCATTCCCCCACATGCACACTTGTGGTCTTTATATCCATCACAGAGCCTGTCGATTCAAAATAGCACTCTCTACTGCTTGCCAGCAGATTGCCCCTGCACACAGCCCTCTTGAAGGCAGGCTTCAAATTTGTCAGCATGATCTTAGCAAAATGCAGCTATAATCGTGTCACCCTGTTCTTAACAGTACACTGTTCTCTTTAGGACAAAGCCCGAGGGTCCTGTGTGGTCTGTCTCTTGCTCTCATCTTTTTCCTCACCCTGCCTTCCCCTGTCCCCTTTGCACTGCACTGGCCCCACTTGCCACCGTTTATGCCCTCAAATCTACTCATGGGAACTGCCACCATGACTTCCTTAGCATCTAATCATCTCTCCCACCCTCCTCAGCTGTCGGTCTCGTTCTTTTGTTCTAAAACTCTTACAGAAATTGCCTTCAAAGAGCTTCAGTTTGTAATTAGGCATTCCTGCATGTGAGTGTTTGAAATAGCATCTCTGTCCCCTGTAGCCGGTAGACTGCCTGTTTGGGCTCAACACTGCACTGGGCACGTGTCGGGCATTGTAGAAGTGTTGGCTGGGAGAAGGAGCCACGGTTCTTGGACGGTCTTGTCTTTTTCATCAGCCACAGTCTGGTGAGTCATGCACGGAGCCACTGAAACAAAGCATCTGGAACATCACCAGGTTCAGTGTCCTCAGTTTTTCTTGGGTTGCTGCGAGCTCCTGCCTCTCAACACCTGATTCACACTTCCTCAGCCCAGGGGTCCTCACATTTTTCTGGGTTTTATATCCTGTCTCAGTAAAATCTGAACCTGAGTCCCAGCCCCGATATGTCTANATCACCAGGTTCAGTGTCCTCAGTTTTTCTTGGGTTGCTGCGAGCTCCTGCCTCTCAACACCTGATTCACACTTCCTCAGCCCAGGGGTCCTCACATTTTTCTGGGTTTTATATCCTGTCTCAGTAAAATCTGAACCTGAGTCCCAGCCCCGATATGTCTACCTTTTAGTTTGGAGTTATTCACATACACTGGACTACCCCGGTGGCTCAGCGGTAAAGAGTCCCCCTGCCGTTCAGGAGACGCAAGTTCAATCCCTGGATCTGGAAGATCCCCTGGAGAAGGAAATGGCAACCCACTTGAGTATTCTTGTCTGGAGAACTCCGTGGGCAGAGGAGCCTTGTGGGCTACAGTCCATAGGGTTGCAAAGAGTCAGATATCACTGAAGTGACTGAGCACGCATTCACGATACTACCTATAAATATGTACATTGTAAAACACAAAAAAATTAAAAGGTTAAGTTAAAAAATATTAAAAGCCCAAGTGCCCCAGTGGAATCTCTGAGGATGGTCCACTTAGGAGACCACTCCTCCAATCAATTGCTTACTTTATTCTTAATTTTGGTTACCAAGCTTCACACCATACAAGAAATGCATGTGTGTGGTGCGCTCGGGGATCCATTGCTACATGTAAACTGGGTTCTGCCTGGTCAGACCGTGTACACAGACCCATCCAGACTCCCTCGGGTCTTGGTTCAGTAAAGCTGACCCCTGGGCTGCTCCTGCAGATGCTTAGAAAAGCCCGCAAGTGTCTGAGGTAAGAGGATTTTATCAGCCATAGATTTCAGTCGGTCAGTGCAGGGGAAGGAGGCTTTCTCCTACCTACCCACCGGCTGGAAATAAGTCAAAGACAGAATCTGTGCAGCCAGGAAGAGCAGGCTTGGAGGACCGAGGGAAGCCTGGAGGATAGAGGTCAGCTGGTGTTCCTGTGTGTTTCTGGGAAACACTTCATTTCTGGGGAACAGTTCGGTAGGGTTGGGTGGGACTCTACAGTTAGACGTACTCTGAAGGTCTACATTGGTGGATTCTAATGCCTCTTGCAGAAGGTGCAAGAGATGCCTGAGAGAGAGGGCTGGTGGGGAGCGCAACTCTTAAAGTAAATTTAAAGGGATTACTGGTAGAATTCTTTCGGGACATGCATCCTTGGGAGAGACTCATCCCTGTAATGTAACCAGCTTCCACCTGAGCTACTGTCTCACCCACAGGTGTAAACGGCGTGGCTGTGGAGGGGAGGATGAGGGGCGCCCACTGGCATGGGCTGTGTCCACAGCATCCAGAATGATGCAGGGGTAGAGCTGGGAGGTGTATGTAACACAGCACATTAGGCGGGAGGAAGGGTGTGCGGTTGGTAAGGCTGATTTCAACCCCAGCTGTGTATCAGAACCACCAGGGGAGCATTTTGAGAAATTCCTAGAGTCTACCCCATTACAGAATCAGTCTCTGAGAGTGGTGCCCAGTCTGTGTATTTTTAGAATCCTCTAAAGGGGCTTTGAAACAGGGTTGGGAGCTACCACATTGAGGCAGGGTGTGGAACTTCACAGCAGGTGGGAAGAGGTAAACTAAGTGGTTGAAAGAGAGAAAAATGGAGCACGGAAAACAGGAAATAGGAAAGAGTGCAGGTTTTTTAAGCTGCTGGGGTGTTGGTACCCAGTCCTTGGCCTGCTCACCTTCCCCCCACCCCCGGGTCCCACACTTCGCCACCCACCATGGCCACACAGAGCTCACACGTGCCCACGTTCCTGCTCATCACACTTGTGAGTTTTCGTTTACTTGTACTCATGAGGCTGCTGAGTGCTAAGTGGAATTTATTGTGCAAGACTGGACTTGGCCTATCCTTGATCTCCAGGGACTAAGGCCAGTGGGCATTTGGTGAAGAGAGAGCCAGAAGCCCAAGCAGTCAGATGCTCTGAGCCCTGCGGGGATTGCTGAGCCCAGTGGCTGGAGGATCAGTAGCAGGTCACCTTTCTGAGCCTCAGTCGCCTCTTCTGTAAATGGGACTAACACTTGCTTCCCAGGGGTGTTGTCAGGACCGAAAGAAATAAGGTTTATGCCAGGTGTGTATTGTAGTCAGCCCCTAAAGGTTCGTAGATTCTAACCAGCCCGGGCTTGGTTGAGCTGTTGGAACTGGGGCGGGGGCGGGAGGCAGCCCCCCTTGCTTGGTGTCTGAGCTTGTGTGTGGTGGGAGTACTTGGGAGTGCTGTCTTTTTCTGCCTCAGAAGGAGGCCTTACCTGGACCTACTCAGGCCGTGGGCGAGGGCAGGAGGGGCTCCAGGCAAGGGGCCAAGCCCCTAGTCTTGCTGAGGTGGGGCTGGAGTGGCATCCCCTGCTGCAGGCTCCCCTTGCCATCTCGGGGTTGGGGTNTGCCTCAGAAGGAGGCCTTACCTGGACCTACTCAGGCCGTGGGCGAGGGCAGGAGGGGCTCCAGGCAAGGGGCCAAGCCCCTAGTCTTGCTGAGGTGGGGCTGGAGTGGCATCCCCTGCTGCAGGCTCCCCTTGCCATCTCGGGGTTGGGGTTAGGGGCTCTCTATGCAGAGTGCTGTGTGTCAACAGCCTCTCGCCTTCCATCCTGGCTACAGACCTCTGGGTCTGCCCCTCTCAGGCCTTCATCTTTCATTCAAACAGCTCCTGAGAAGTCTCCTCCAGGAAGTCTTCCTTGGCTCACTGGAAGCAGGGGAGGAAATTGTGCCCATCCCAGGTGGTGTCGAGATGTACAAGTCCCCAGGATTTCTAGGTCACGCAGCAGTGTCCGGCTGTCCACTGAGTCTGGGATCACCTCCTTGGGGTGCGCATGGTGGCCCTTGTCTCCTTAGACTGGTCAGTGTCTTAGTCACCCTGTTGGAGGGCCACACTGAGGGTCTGCAGAGCCCAGCACAGCTCCCTGCAGCTGCTGCATCGGGAAGGCGCTGTGATGATGTCATGGCCTCCAGCCTCCCGCCTGCCTGGCAGTTGGTGGGAGGATCTGTCTGTTCTGGCACAGGGGCCTGTTCCACATGGAGGGCCAGGAACAGGCCATCGCAGTCACCGGGGCGTTCCTTGCCTTGCCGTGCGTCTCCCCTTCCCTGTGGAGATTCAGATGTACCGTGGTGCCCAGCGAGAGTGGGCAGGCGTGGACTTGAGTGGAGCTCCTCCGCTGTCTGGGAGGCCTGATTCTTTAGCCTCTGCAGAGGCTGGCCTGCTGCCATAATGAGTGGTTCTCCTCTGAGCCCCCATCTAGTTTGTGGCTCTGTTGCAGACATGCCTTTGTATGTCTTGGAGAAGAGCGCTGGTGTGTCTGTACATTGAGGTGTGGTCTAGGAGCCTGGGGAGGCTTCTTGGGTAGGACCCTCCAGGGTTGCAGTGTTGGGGGGAAAGCAACCAGTCCAGGAACAGAAGTGGCATTCTGGCTTCTTAAAACCAAGGGAGTACTTGGTTCAGGGCAGACAGTTGGCCTCTGTAGCACTTGGCAATCTCCTCTCAGTTCCCGTGGCCAGTGTGGTCATTGTCAGGAGTGGCCACCCAGGAGAGTCAGATCTGGAAGTGAAAAAGCACCTCTGAGCCTGACCCGTGGCCTTAAAACTCCAGTGGGATCTGGATCCTGGTTTAAAGTGTCCACTGTGCTGGAAACCAGACTTGTATCAGGCACATGGCTTGCTAGCCCCTGGAGGCTCATTGTGGCCACAGATCTCTGATGATGACCACCGCTGGCTGGCTAGTCCCTGTTAGCCAGAGTTGTGAGAGAGAGATCTGCAGATGGAAGACACTGCAGGGTCATTCATTCTCACTTACAGTATTGATGGCATACCTACCGTGTGCTGGGTTCTGTCCTGAGCATTCTGGATACAGCAGTGAACAGGAGAAGGACGTTATCTGGGCTGCCCACGTCGGGCTTCCATTCCATAGAGGGAGACCATCAATAAGCCAGGCAAAGGTGTGACTGCTCATGTGACAGGTCCCATGGAGACAGATAAAGCTGTATTAAAGGAGATAAGTAATCCAGGAAGGCTTCCTTGAGGAGGTGGCATTTGACAGACTCCTCATGTAACCTACAGTAGACTTCTGGTCCCCAGGAGCCGAAACCTTAGAATGTTCCATCTGAAAGTACCTACGAATCATCTTGCTAGAAGCAAGCTGAGACCTAGTGAGGTTAAGATGCCAATTCACGAGCTACTGACATGATACAAAAGAGTGACAACCTTAGGCCTTCCCCCAAGCCACCTGACCCTCATACTTTGAAAAATTGTTACTTCCAAATCATGTTTGTTAACAGTAGTAGATTTGTTTCCTCATTCGTGGCTGGGGTGGGGGGTGGGAAACAGAAACGTCTGTAAGCGCCAGTCAGCCTCCCAGGCACGGGCTCACCACCTGGAACTGGTCTTATTCCTGTCCCGGAAGAGGTGTGGCCCTGTCCTGGTAGCCACAGCTCTCCTGCCTAGCAAACCTTCTCTCCATGCTTCTGAAATAGTTTCTTGAGGGGCCCTGTTGCCACTGTTTGGGTTCCGTCTGGACCTCCCAGGCCCTCCCACTTGCTTTGGGGGGCCCAGGTGCCTTTGGGTGGGAGAAGGAGACCCTGCCAAACCCTCTGATGAAGGGTGGTGAGGCAGGACTCGCAGGTCCCGGGGCTTATCTTAGAGCACGAAACCCACAGTTAGGTCGCAAATCCAGCTGTGACCCACCTCTCCCAAGGACTGTGATGAGCTTTAATTGGCTGATAGTTTTCATCTGGAAGCAGGCGTCTTGCATGAATATGAAAGGCGCTTCTGGTGAAGTAAGACTTCATTAATCAGCCTGTTAGGAGCCTGGCGTCCCAAGATTATGGGGGCTGGATAATTTGATGCCTACTGTTCTGCTTTGAGGTTCCAAATTAAAGGCACTAGATTTTCATCTTTTTTTTTTTTTTGCTAAGTATTGAAAGTAGTATCTTTTCTATATGTTTTGTTTGCTTTTAACTGTTACAGTGTCTGGTACATAGATACTCATTTATTTTTATTTAATCTGTAAAGAAACCCTGCAAAATGAGGT
This sequence comes from Neotragus moschatus, assembly GCA_006410615.1. Lineage (NCBI taxonomy): Eukaryota > Metazoa > Chordata > Mammalia > Artiodactyla > Bovidae > Neotragus > Neotragus moschatus. The sequence goes on from SJYA01001516.1 coordinate 104,641, forward strand.
TATTCCCACTTCAGCAGATGAGGGAAGTGAGGCTCAGAAAGCTAGTGAACTAGCTCAAGGTCACATAGTACTGAGGAGCTGTGCTGGGTGCAAAGCCAGGTCATTGGCTTAAGTAGTGCATGAAACCTTGCATCTTAACTTTGACCTCTTGCCTCCTCTTAGCTGCTGGTAATATGGAAATACTCTAGACTCCTGACTTCCATTTATTTTTCTGTTATAAAGTCTGCTGCATTTGTTCCCCCAGGAAAGCAAAACAGATGATGCCAGAATTTCTGATTTTTTTAAAGTGTGTTATTGTGAAAGAGAACACATTTCAGAGTAAACAAAACAAATGTGAGTTTCAGTGGTTTTTCTCCTTTAGATTTTTTTTCCCTTTAAATGATTATTTTAAATCACTGTCAGTGAAATCCCAGAAAATCAACTTTGCACGTGCCTGTCCTTGCCTTTCTGTGCCAGGGCCTTAACAAATATGTGTCTGGCCACTCTGATGTACTTCAAACAGGAGAGCTTGTGCACACAAATGAGAGCTGAACCCAGGAGACCTCAAACTATGAAAGAGGGTCTGGAAAGTGGGAGAAAGCCAAACCATTTTCCCAAAAAAGTGCGCTAAGACATAATTAGGGGCTTGAGTGCTGCCTCAGAAGCTAACAGCGCCTCCCAGCCTTCTGTAAGGCGTGTGTGGCGAGCGGCCTGGCAGTGCCGTGTGTTTTGCCTAGAACACCTCGATGTCCTTGCCTTCAGCAAGACTCCTCCGTGACAGGAGTTAGACTTATCCTTTGCTGAGCACCTGCTCCAAGCCTTGCTTCATGCCAGATACTTGGCAGATACTGTTTTGATCCTTTAAATGTCCCCTAAGGTGCAGATGTGGCCACCCCATTAGCAGATAGTGAGATAAGCCCACAGAGGTCAGATGGCCTTCGAGGTGCACTGAGCTTGCTTCTGGGCGCTATAGTGGTCCCTTCTGCCTGCCCATCCAACACTGGACGCTGGGGGCAAATGGGAAGGATACCTTTATCACTGGAGCCTGGTACAGCTAGTAGCGTTGGCAGGTGCTGAGCAGCAGCACTGAATGGCTGGAGGCGAGATAACTCGTCCACACGGGTACAATGGTGAGCCCATTAGATTCTAGAACTCCCAAGTCTCCATGACTGCTGCCCTGCAGATCAGAAGTGAGGTCTTGATTCCATCTCATTGGTTAATAAGCTGGATGGAGGCAAAATGACATGGGCCAGCTTATCTATATTGCAGCATTACAGCAAAACATATATAACACAAACTTCATGGAAAACGGCAAGGCAAAGATCAATATATGTGAATTTGAGATAAAAGAGAGGAAAATAAGATTCTGAATTTGTATATGTGTAAACAAACTCTGGAAGGATACTTAATAGTTAATTGGACAGAATGGAAGGGAGAATGAACTGTATATCTTATGTTTTTTGGTTTTGAGACTTTGAGAATGAATGTGTTACTTATCGAAAAAGAAAAAAGAATGGAAATAACTTCAGCTATTCTGTGTATCTGGACTTCTCTCTCCCTATCTGCATTGAGGCAGTTTGATTAGATCAAGGCTTCATCTGGATGGCATTTTGTATATGTTGTATATCTCTGGTTTTCATGGGCTTTTCCAAGAGCTGCTGACCCTGTGCTGGTCTGCAGTCCCTTCTTCCGTTGGTGGCCTGGACCTGGATCAACTCAGGCTGTTGGAGAAGCCTGAGGTGACACAGAGCCAGCAACCTTCTACAGAGGAGTCAGACCTGTTCCTGTCCCCATCCTGGGACTTCATCCTCTGAACACTCTGCCCTGATGTGACTTAGTTGGTTCTTCCCCAAAAGTGAAGGATCTCCGAGAAGGGAGACTGTTCTGAGCATTCTGGCAAAGTGCTACCGTTTAATAGGAAGGAAAAAAATGGCAGAATGTTTTCCCAGGTTATTTTTATGCTTTTCAGTTCAGCAAACATTTATTGCTAGCTAAGTGCAAGGCAGTGTGGGGAAATCAGAGCTACATAACACCTCCTCTCAGCTCCCTGGGGTGCCAAGTTCTGGGTACAAAACTTGCTTGTAAAATTCCTCCCTGTACCCTCCAGGACAGCACGGTTTACCTCATCTGGTCTCACAGAGACCTGTGGGATTTTTAGGGATATTCTTCTCCCCATTTTTCAGATGAGGAAATTAAGCCACACCATTCCAAACGGTAAAGCCTGGAATGAAACCACATTTTCTAACTACTTCTTATGTACCCACACACTCATAAGCAAACCCTTTTGCCATAGGATATTTCCCAGGGGTGTAGCCAAGGCACATGTATACCTGGAAACATTGGGTGAGCACAATCCTGACTAACGCTTTTTTTTCTGTAAGGAAGAACAAGAGAAATCTCTGGCTTATGGTCAGCTCTTGGGTCTTACTGCCTTTGCTGTGGTTCAGACAGTTCTGCCTTCTGCTGCGTGTGAAATCCATCATCCTTCACCAGTTAGGTGTAGAATGTCCATGGGTGTGCCCGAGTGCGTGTGACAGGGGCTTTCTTCCCACCGCTTTCCTTCTCTTCCACACATTCTGTTACCACCACCTGTTGTCCTAGCTGTTCCTCAGAAGGGCCAAGCATGCCCACTGCTCGGGTCTTTTCCCAGGCTGTTCCCTCTTCCCTCTCTTCACTTGGGTTCAAGTCCCCAGTGAAAGCTCAGCTCGGATAGGCCTTCCCTGGTAGACTTTGTAAAGTTCTCTCTCATCACGATTGTGGTTCTTTCTTTTTTTCCCCCTTTGTAGCATTTATATATGTTGTATATGGACATATGGGCTTCCCAAGTGGCTCAGTGGTAAAGGATTCACCNGGGTTCAAGTCCCCAGTGAAAGCTCAGCTCGGATAGGCCTTCCCTGGTAGACTTTGTAAAGTTCTCTCTCATCACGATTGTGGTTCTTTCTTTTTTTCCCCCTTTGTAGCATTTATATATGTTGTATATGGACATATGGGCTTCCCAAGTGGCTCAGTGGTAAAGGATTCACCTGCCAATGCAGGAGACATGGGTTTGATCCCTAGTCCAGGAAGATCCCCTGGAGAAGGAAATGGCAACCCACTCCAGTATTCTTGCCTGGGAAATCCCATGGACAGAGGAACCTGGAGGGCTGCAGTCCACGGAGTCCCAACAGAGTTAGACACAACTTAGCAACTGAGCAACAACAGCGAATATGGACGTATACACACATTGGCTTATTATCTCACTCCCTGCTAGATTGTAGATCCACGTGCTAGGCACCCAGGTTTGGCCACTGCTGTCTGGGCGCTGCCTACGACGGGTGCCCAGCATCTGACAGATACTCTGTAAATGTTGTTGAATGAGTGAATCAGGCCTAAACATTAAGTAATACTATTTTAAGAGGTGAAAAGACCCGAGGCTCGTCTCTTTGCAAAGCTTCGTTACACAATATTATTAATTCATTTAATAATTGTTTAGTGCTGTTTACGTGTACAGTTCTTTAGAGACAGTCACCGAGCAGCCTCCAGTGTGTACGCATAGAGGGACAGGGGACTCACTGATTTTTTTTTTTAATTTTTTTTTAGAGCAGCCCTTTCTTTTGTGGGACAGCTGTAAAGATTTAAATACCTTCTTGTGTTTTACATTGGGCTTGAAAACTGCCTGTTTGTAATTCCTGAACACTGATCTTGGCTCTTGAGCCTCTGGAGAACACAGAATAAATGTACTTGTATTTGCATAGGACTCTCCTTCAAACAGTTGGAGAGAGTCAGCTATCATGAGTCTACCTCGGCTCTGGCCTAAACATCACTGGTTCCTTCCATTGTTCTTCCAGTGTCACGCTTCTGAGAAGCCTCTCCACCCTTGTTACCTTCCTCACATTTGTTCTGTTTCAGGCGTTGGCACTTAAGGTTTGGTTCCGTCGGAGCAGAGTGTTCTGGGACCCTGACTGAGGACCCTCTGTCACCAGCCTTGTTTCTGTCTGCACAACCTGGGACAGCCTTGTCTGTGTTAACCACCTTGGCAGGGACCTTCTTTAGGAGCTTCTGGTGAAGAGTAAAACCTCTAGGCTTTTTTTTTTTTTAATGTTATTCTGTTTGTTTATTTTGGGCTACATCAAGTCTTAGTTGCTACATATGTGCTCTTTGTTGCAGCGCCCAGACTCTCTCGATGTGGCGCTCAGGCTCAGTAGTGGCGGCACACAGGCTTAGTTGCCTTACAGCAAGTAGGATCTTAGTTCCTCTACCAGAGATTAAACCCAGGTCCGCTGTATTGAAAGGCAGATTCTTAGCCCCTGAACCACTATGGAAGTCCCTAGACTATTTTTTTCTTCTTTTTACATCGGTCTCTTTGTCCAGCCCCTCCCTAACTCAAGAATCGGAAAGATTTTTAGGTTTTGTTTTGTCTTTGCTTTTGGCATTTGAAGATTAAATCAGCTATAAATCTGTGAACAGCAGTGAATTCAACCCGTACTGTATTTTTTTTAAAAAGCAGTCAATACAGGCAGAGTTCTACCACTGAGATCGAGGTGAAGAGTATGGAACTCTGGAAGTAAAGAAAAACCCACAGAGCCTTTGACTTTCTCCTCTCTGCTCTTTTTGGCTGCCCGTGTCCTTTTCCCCATGTCTGTCTGTCTCGTCCTCTCCCTCCATGTTCAGCCCCTTGGCTCCCATTCCATCCTTGCTCTTCCGTGTTCCCCCTCCCAGCTAAGTGGCATATGGAACTAACATTACTCCTTAGCATTTCCTGCCCTTCCATCACCAATAGTTTTACCATAAGCCCTTAATTTCCAGACTAAGACTGCACATGTCACATTTCTCTAAGGGAAGAAGAGGTCAGATCGCTTCTATGTGTGATCCTTGGCTAATTTGCTTTGCGGTCTTGGATAGAGAAAACTTTTGGTCCTCAGCCTCAGGTTTCTTTGCATGATTGGTTCCCATTTTTGCCCAAATCAGCGGTTTCCGATTGGTGGCTGGACATGAGGGCTTCCGTGTCTCGGTGTTTGCTCGGCTCCTGTCATTGCCAATGCTGCTGTCATTTTGAAAGAGGTGGCAGGGAAGGAGGCCAAGGTCGAGGGCTTCTTCTCCGAGTCTGCTGAGCCTCCCCCGCCTCTTCTGCCCCGCCAGCCCTCCCGGGCCACTTGGGGAGGCAGACCAGGCACAAGAGGGTCAGGTTTAGGCCTGGGGCTCTTTTCCTAACAACTGTTCTCTTTCTCCTCCTCTGTTTCCTCTTGCTTCCAGGAGACCACCATGGAGAAACCTGCGACTTTGGGGTGTGGGCCCTAAGTTAGGAGGATAAAGATGGTCCAGGGTTCAGTTCACAGTGGGCTCTGTGACCCTGGGTAAGTCACAGAGTTGCTTTCCACCTGGCTTTGTCAGTTGCCTGAGGAGCTGGATTAGATCCAGTGGTTCCCCAGAGGTGTGATGATGGGTCCTTTGGTTCTCTGAAGCACTTTTCTAAAGCCAGCTGGAAGTTAGGCAGAGGTCCATACAAGGGCCGTGGGAGGTGTCCAGGCCTGTGTCTGAAGATGTGGTGTCGTCTTAGGTGGGCTGTGCTGCTCGCCTGGGCTGGGTGGGCCAGGGGCTGTGAACTGCCGGCCTATGGATCACCGCGTGATGAAGCTGAGGAAATGAATTTGCAAAACAGTCTGTTTTGCAGACCGTTCATCCACTTGGTACTTGGGGGGTGGGTGGCTGTTACTGTCCACACCAGACCCATGGCAGAGATCCTGAGCTGTGTTCTCTTTTCAGACCCTGTTGACTGAGGACTTGGTGAAATTTCTACAAGTAGTCCCAGCCCAGGTGGGCTCCAATCCATGGAAACTGGTTTCAGGGGCCCAGGAAGCCATTTTTGTACCTTTTGTTGATTTGCCCCATTGGAGTTAACCAGGTGCTTTGCTTTCAGAAGTGAATGAAGGGTCAGAACTCTTGCCTTCCCCTGCTCCATCCTTTCCTCTCAAGTGACCCAGTCCAGTTTGACTAGTTAGCCAGCCCATCTGGGCAGGGCACTAGCAGGGGACACCGAGACCTCAGACCTTAGCAAGATTGGAGGAGAGGCCACAGGAGGAAAGACGGCCAGGCATCCTGTGGCTAAGCTGCGGATCTCTGAGGACCCTGGTGGGTGGATGCGGGGGCTTCCCTGGGATGGGATCCAGTTGCCTGCAGGTTCAATGAAGTGTCGTACCTGGGGAAGCCCTTTGTAAAGTATAGCATGGGAAAGGAACACCAGGTGGTGTCACCATACTTGCAGCAAGTCAAGGAGGCTGGCAGAGGATGAGGCAGGGACGCACCTGAAAAGAGGCACAGCGTCTAGTCGGAGGCGTTGATGGGCAGGGGGTTGGGACCCTCCTCTGGATTCGACACTTGACTCCATGGCCATTAGAGGCTTTTGGACAAGGAGTGACAGGACTTGAGGTGATCGGAACAGCATTGGGGAGGTCGTGTCAGCTGCGCCCCCTGCCCTCTGGGCCGTGCTCTTCAGCCTCCTCGGGGTTTTCTGTTGCACAGGGCCAGTGCTGCGGCTCATGGATAATCGTGGGTGTCGTGGTGGTTTCATGAACCACAGGACCATGGCGCAGCCAGAACAAGTCCATGAGCTGCAGTGCCTGCTCCCAGCTGTCCTGCAAGGTGGCAGGCATCAGACAGGTGGTGCCAGTCTCCCATGTTGGAAGCCTAGCACCTTGAGCCCTGGGGGCTGTTTTTACGATCCTGGTATGTTTTAAGAGACAACATGATTGATTTTTGAATTTAAGTAATTATCCAGATAATTGCCTGGCGGCCCAGATTTCCTTTTTGGCATCTCAACGATGAATATTGGGCTTCTCTGGCCCATAAAATCTCCCATCTCCTTTTGGGGACCAGTGACTGAGTTTGGATATGGGCTAAGACTAGAAGTGGACGGACCCTCAAAATTTTGTAATTAGAAAGGATCTTGTGTCTGTCCAGTGTGCGAATTGGGATACCGCAGAAGTCCAGAGAGTTGGGCATGACTCCCCTCAGGGCACACAGCAAGTAGTGGTAAAGTGGGCCCAGAGTCCAGGTCATGAGACTTCCTGACCAGCGTCCTGGCACTATACCTCTGTGCTTCTTGCCCCGCTTCCTGCTCCTGGTCTCCATTCAAACACAACCCAGCAGGACCAAGCCTTCACTGGGGCCTGCTTCCAACTCCTACTTCTCATACTTTCCAGTACCCACTGAAGGTAGCAAGGGACGACTACTTAAAAGATGCAGCCTGCTAAACTTTCACTTGATCATGGCGTTTACCAGTTCTAAAACCTTCAGCACCCCCTGTCCCCACTGCACTGTGCCCCCATCACATACACACACTCACACACCCACACACACTGAAATCAGACCCAGCTTGACTCCTCCCCACTTCCTCTCTCCCAAACAGCCTCTGGGCCTTTATTTTNCTGGGAGAACCTGTGCCCTGCTTGGGAACAGCAAGGAAACCCTCCTCGTCTGTGGCAACACTAACCATCAGGGCCTGTTCCTGCAGCTTTAGGATCAGTGGTTCTGATGTGGCTGTACAGTAGGACAGCACCCCAGGAGCACCCCGTGGGGCGATTATGAGGATCGAATGAGACAGTGCCTGCAAAGAGAGTGCCTGCTGAGGGCTCATGAAAGAGCCCTTGCTTGTTGTTAATGAGGAAACAATCATTGTGGTCAGTAGTGTTGTCTTGCTTATTGTCCCCGAGAGGAATGGCCACCCATTTGGGCGTGGTGCTGGGACTGGAACCTTGGGTCTATCTGGAGAATTCCCAGGCAGCACTGAGCGGTTCTGGGAAAGAGGCAGACTTCCAGGAGGAATTCCCTTGACTCTGCAGCACTGCCTCCTGCCCCCTCCCCCTTACTGAGGCCTCCTCCTTGGCTGATGGCCACAAGAATAGAAGCCCTGACCCGTCTAGAGAACCACATGTCTGAAATCTTTGAAGGTGGACTGGAAACCCTTCTCATATTTGTCTTTCCATAATGGAACTTAAAGAATTCCCAGGGCCTTCCAAGGAAAGGAGTGACTGAAGGAGCCTAGCTGTGTGACCTCAGATAGAACTGCCCACGAAGGAGGTAGCACTCCCTCCCCAGGACAGTTGATCTCCCTCCACTGCTTCCCAAAGGCCTGGCTTCCTGGCTTTGCACCGACCTCCTGCCCTAGGGCAGAAGGCCTCTTGGGGTCTACTCCCAGTCTCTTGCCGGTGACCTTGAGAAGGGGGCTTGACCTGGCCATCTGTCCTCCCCTGAAGAGTGAGAAAGGACTTAACTTCCCCCATGTCAGATCCAAGGGAAAGGTGAGCCTTGGCGCCGGTGCCTGGCTGAGGGCTTGCTCGCTCTGGATAGGAACTGCTGCACCTGGCTTCACCTCTCCTGCCAAGTTGTTGCTGTCCTGAGCTGAGCAGGCCACCCCTCTCCACCAGGGAAGAAGACAGCAGGGCACCTGCAGGGCGCCGTAGCCCAAACAGGCCTGAGCTCTCCTAGTCTGACCTCTTTCAGGGGCAGGCCTAGGGAGGGGCGCAGCAGCCTGCTGTGGATTCTCTTCTCCCTTGTGGACATATGTCCCGGTGATGCCCAAGGAAGAGGACCACTGTGGCAGACAGTCACCCTGGGCAAATGGACCTGCTCAGAGGTGGGGAGCAGCCCTGGACAGTGACTGGTTAGTACAGGCCTTGTTCACTTATCCAGGAGGAAAAAAGGCTGTGAGGGGCAGGAATGATAATGCAGGACTGCTATCCACAGGACAGGCCTGGTCCGAGTGACCCATTGGTGAGAAATCCAAACCGAGGGATGGAAGTCCCAGGGAGCATCAGATCCAGGCCACATCAGTACATGTTTCCTGGAGGCTGCAGAGATCAGGCTGGAGAAGGCAATGGCAACCGACTCCAGTACTCTTGCTGGAAAATCCCATGGACGGAGGAGCCTGGTAGGCTGCAGTCCATGGGGTCACTAAGAGTCAGACATGACTGAAGCGACTTAGCAGCAGCAGCACAGATCAGGCAAGTTGGGGTGCAGTGTCAAGCACCAGATGCAGCCAGGAGGGATCACCTTTAAGGCGCCCGCCATCCAAGGAAGGCTGGAAAGCAGTCAGTCCCCTGTCAGCTCAGGACAGGAGTAGAAAGCTCTGGGCATCTGGTGGCAGGCCAGGCACCCTGGCATCCCTTGCTGACACCCCTGGGTCATGGCAGGCCTGAGAGCTGATGACTCTTCCTCAGCCTATCTCCCTACCATCTGTGCTGGAGCCTGGACCCTCTCTTGTAGCCAAATCTTCCTTTTAACAACCCAGGGAGAAGTTCTTTCTCCCTCATTCGAAATAAAGGGCTTAGGGCTAAGAGAGGGGATCTAAGGTCTCTTAATAGGGCAGAACCACCTCCAGGGAGGCAGGAAGCCTGCAGGGCCACAGAGGTATCCCCAAAGACCAACTTCTGGACATTGCCAAGCCCAGCATTTCTATGTGGGTTCACCCTGGGCTTGTGGATGTCCATTTTCCTTCCGCGTCGGCTCTCAGGACCTGAAGAACAAAGTCTAGAGCCGTGGTATTCCTTATGGTAACTTTCATATATCTCTTTGCACTGTGATTGATTAAAGCTGAATAAAATTTAAAGCTTAGCTCCTCAGTCTCACCTTATTGGCCACATGTGACTACTGGCTCCTCTCCTGGATGGGTTTCCATCGCCACAGGAAGTTCTGTTCGACAGCACTGGTCTCCATTCTGTAGAATGGAGAGTTGGAGGGGTCCCTGGTCTGCAGCCCTTACTGTGGGGCAGGCCAAGCTGGTGACCAGGTGATGGCTGCCAGGGTGGGTGGGCTGGCCCTGACTGTGGTGGCAGGATTGGGTTCAGGTACACCCCGGGACCCATCCGCACGCAGAGGGTCACAGACTCGGAGGTGAAAGGGCAGTGGAGACTGAGGAGGGGGAGTAGAAGGTGGGGGCCCTCAGGAAGGTGGTCAGGCTGGGACCATGGCAGACTCTGGGGTGAGGGGCTCAGAAGGAACGGCCAGGTCCGGAGGTTATCCGACAGCATTGTGGCTGATGCACTGGGGAGCCTGGGGGCTGAGGTGCAGCAGCAGGGTTGGAAAGAAGCTCCCAACCTTGCTGTCAGCAGTGGGGTTATTGGATTTGTCTTCTCCAGTCCAGCCAAGATGCCTGTCCAGAAGGGCCCCCTGGTTCTGCAGCTCCAGTCACCCCAGCTTTTCTCCCCACCCCACCCCCACCTCAGTGTTGCTAAAAGCAGAGAAAGACCAGTGTGGGCACCGCGCTGCGAGGCTTCCTGTCTGCCTCCTGTCCTCCCCCACCCCCGGCCTCAACCCCTGATCCTCACCCCGGTTGATTCACAGCCTCCTTCCCTTCCCAGGTGAAAGAGCTCGTCCTGGACAACTGTCGGTCGAATGAAGGCAAAATCGAAGGCCTCACAGATGAATTTGAAGAACTGGAGTTCTTGAGTACAATCAACGTCGGCCTCACCTCAGTCGCAAACTTACCAAAGTTAAACAAACTTAAGAAGGTAAATAGAGGCGCAGGTGTGCTTGGGAACTGGGCTGGGGAGGAGGACCCGGTCATTTCTCCAAGTTGAGGGAGCATAACTGCAGGGGGGCCAGGGCGAGCCCCAGCACACCTGCCCCTTCCCTGAGCCGACTCCCTTCCTGGCCTGTCTGCGAGGAACTGAACGCCTGAGCCCAGAGCCTTCATTTTCAGAGTCGTTTTCTGCTTTTTCTCTCCCTGCCTCGTTTAGCTTGAACTAAGTGATAACAGAATCTCAGGGGGCCTGGAAGTATTGGCAGAAAAGTGTCCGAACCTCACGCATCTAAATTTAAGTGGCAACAAAATTAAAGACCTCAGCACGATAGAGCCACTGGTGAGTCATCGGGGCCTCCCCTCTCCTCTGGGATGGGAGGGGTTGATGCTAGGGAATACTACTTTGGCATTCGTATGACATGCTTTTTGTGTTTGATTATGTGCTGTGAGATACAGTTCTGCTTCGTCTGTAGAGAAACTGAGGCCTCGAGAAGTTAAGAGAGCCTGACCGAGAGGCTGAAGGATGCTCTAGGACCCAGGTCTCAATTTCTGGTCCTAGTGCTTTTCCTCTTAGAGTTTCCACTCAGCTTTGGAAACCCGAGCTGTCATTTCTTTAGGCTTAGAGCCTGGCTTGTGCCTTTCACTGGGGAGAGAGGAGCCATCCAGGAACTCGGCTGACCCTGAAGGTGGCTGCCTGTTTTCTCCTTGGGTCACTGCCCAGAGGCTGGTGCCTCTGAAGGTGGGTCGGTCCTGATGTGGGTCCCCTGGGGTGACAGAAAGCTATGTGGTACGGGAGCCCCATGCGCTTCTCCAAAGGGCGTCAAGAAGAGGGGACCTGGCCCGCAGTCCTGGCTGTGATGGTGACCACGGACTCAAAGACCTGGGCAGCATGTCCTCCTTTGNTGAAGGTGGGTCGGTCCTGATGTGGGTCCCCTGGGGTGACAGAAAGCTATGTGGTACGGGAGCCCCATGCGCTTCTCCAAAGGGCGTCAAGAAGAGGGGACCTGGCCCGCAGTCCTGGCTGTGATGGTGACCACGGACTCAAAGACCTGGGCAGCATGTCCTCCTTTGCTTGTCCACATAGAGCTGAGCACACCCAGACTTCATGATACACTCACTAGAAAAGGGCAGGTCGCTGTGTTACCCGTATCCGAATGACTGTATTCACTTGACTTTAAGAAAATCAACTGTAAGATGTACCATTGATTAATATTTTATTAATTGATCGTTGATTTCTATTTTTTGAAGTATAGAAATACTACTGCATTAAACTGACACTTAGCATAAATATATACATAAGAATTACTTCATAAGTTGGTCACCTTAGAATCAGGAAAGGGCCACAAGGTTATTTGGACAAGTTTGCACCTTTCCCTTTTCTGGGTATAGAAGGTAGCAGTTGGGGCATCTCTCAGTTAGGGTTGTTGTCCAAAAAGCATTCCTTGTACTTTGTGGATACTTGAGGGGGCTGGTTGGTGTGCCTGTGTGGCAGAATGGGAGGCTGGCCTTTCTCCTCCAGACTCAGGCTTTACCTGCCCATCTGTGGCATGGGGTCAACTACTACAGTAGATTTCGCATAGAACTTTCTTTTAGGACTTCTTCTGATCTCCTAGGGGAAAGCAATTCTATTTATCTAGCTAGAAACCTCGATTTCATAATTTTATTATAAACTGAAAAAAAAATATTTGAAGTTCTGTATAATGTGTTTTGGGAGGCAATTATGGAGTGTGTATACACATGCGTGCACACACACAGTGTTCCTTTGGCCTAGAATACTCGTGTTTGTATAATTTCTTCCCTGGTTATCGATGTGATTATTGTGTTTCTCTCGCTTCTGAGAGTGGGGAACCACCTTTGGTTGGGAGAGGCGGGCCTCACCCACCCAGCCCTCAGCCCAGACTCCCTCTCTACCCTTGACCTTCTGCTAAAAATGACCAGGTCTCAAATTACGAAATCTCAAAAGAGTGACCTTGTTCCTGACATTGACCTTGAAGGACAGTAGCTTTAATCACCAGTTAGGCCTGGCCCCACTGGAACAGGGACTTGGCCTGAGGTGGGATACCTCCTCCTGGAAGGTGAGAGAACTGTAAAGATGTAGCAATTTCTTGCTAGCTGTGTGACCCTTTCACTTCCTGGGCCTCAGAATCCAGCTGCCAACAAGTGTAACATGGACTAGAACCCATCAGTTAAACCCATTGGTATTAAGTACTGTGGACAAAATCTGGATCCTTCATTGGTTTTTCACTTGTTCTTTTTGACAGGCAGTATTGCAGAGTGTAAGAACACAGGTCTGAAGTTGGACTGCCTGATCAAAACCCCGTTCTCTGCCCTCTGCTTCCTCTTCTGTAAAATGAACTAATACTTATTTCTGCTTTATCAGTCTGTTGAGGATAAACTGAGTTAATACACAAAGTGCAGTATTAATTGCCATTATTATTATTCCCAAAAGGAGGTAGTTTGCATTCCTGTGGCCTTTTCAGTTCCTCTCTGGCTGCTTAGACACAGGGCAGGCTCCAGAGCTCTTGGCTTATGCACCAAGAAAGCCCCGGGTTAATTTCAAACTTGTCAGTGTTATGGCAAAGGCTGTAATTGCAGAGTAGAAGTGTTGGCATTGGATGAGACTTTGAAGATCCTCAGGTACAACCCCCGGTCTTTCACATGGATGAACAGGAGGCTCCTCACCTGTGAGTTCTGCATGCTGTCTCACGTCGCCCCCACCTGTCTCCTCATCCCGCTCACTGTCTGACTTCACTATTTCCTTGCAGAAAAAGTTAGAAAACCTCAAGAGCTTAGACCTTTTCAATTGTGAGGTGACCAACCTGAACGACTACCGAGAAAACGTGTTCAAGCTCCTTCCGCAGCTCACGTATCTTGATGGCTACGACCGGGACGACAAGGAGGCCCCCGACTCAGATGCCGAGGGCTACGTGGAGGGCCTGGATGACGACGAAGAGGACGAGGATGGTGGGTGGCGCCAGGGAGAGGCCAGGCCGGGTTTTACAGGGGGCAGATGGGGCTGGTCCCTGAGAGCTGCCGACCTCTTTCTAGAGCTGTGAGGGGAGCAGGCCGCCTGCTTTGCTTACTGCTTTCACAGTCTGTCTCATTGGTTGACACCCCTATAACAAAAGGGCCTGAGCTGAGAGACATCCGAGGTTTTCCAACTGCGTGGTAACTCCTTAGAAACCATCTGAGGGACATCCCTGGTCAGGGAACTGAGATCCCACATGCCTTGCAGCCAGAAAACCAAAACAGAAAAGATGTCACAGATGAAAAGACTTTAAAATTGGTCCACGTAAAAAAAAAATCTGAATCCTCCTTTCCGTTTTCCAAAGTCCTCCCCAAAATGAGATCCCACGGTGTCTCTTGCTTGGATTTGCTTCTGGGGAGGAGATGAGTGATGGAGGAAGGTGAGGCAAGGCCTGAGGGTCCCCTCTTCTCATCTAGGGTCCAGTGGTGGAGATGAAGTCATGGCTGGAGAGATTATGGGGCCCCCTGGTGGCTGCCACCCATAGGACCACATGGCAGGACCTGGGGGGTGAGGACTCAGGAGCCCCAGGGATCTTAGAATCAGAGGAGGTTGTAGGCAGCACCCTGGCCTCCCTAGTGGCACAGTGAGGAGTCAGGGACTTATAGGAAGGAAAGAAGGGAAAGGAAGGAGGACCTCCCGTCTCATCTCTCCACGCTACCAGCTCAGTGCCACTTCCGTGCAGGGCTTTGTGGCCGAAATTGAGGGTTGAGACTTGGCCTGAACATTTCACGATAGTGCTTATCCCTTCTTAGGTGGGAGTATTCTACTAGGTATTCAGATATCCATTTTGCCTTATAGTTTGTTCCATCTTGTGCTGGGACAGAAAAGTCTCAGGACTAGAATCCTGAGACCAGGCTTCTGAGCTCAGCTCTGCAACTGACTCCTTGTCTGATATTGAATGAGTCACTTCTCCCCTCTGGGACTCGGCTTCCTCACCTGTAGATTTTGGCTCGATGCTCTCTCTGAATGAATTGACTTCTTGGCTTTCCTGGGCCCTGTAACTTGGCTCCCTGATTTGGCATTTTCTCTGCCATCTTAGCCCCCATGTAGGATCTTTCCTTTTCAGAACCCTTGGGAAGAGGGCTTACCTTTGGGGTCGTTCTAGGATGCTTATTTTTTGGATGACTTTAGGGTGTGTTCAGTCACATTAAAGCATCCAGACTGAGCTGGGTGGGTGTGGGAGTCGTGGCCCCTACATCAAAGAGTGCATCTCTTGTGCCAGGCCCAGCGACCTGGGGCCTGTACTGTGGGAGAGGGGTCCGCTCACCATGCCTTTGTCCTTGTCCCCATTTCCACTCGCAGAGGAAGAGTACGATGAAGATGCTCAGGTAGTGGAAGACGAGGAGGACGAGGAGGAGGAGGAGGAAGGGGAAGAAGAGGACGTGAGTGGAGAGGAAGAGGTAAGAGGCTGGGCTGGGCTGGGGGACCACCTCTTGGAGTCCCTCCTCACTTGCTTTGCTGTGTCTGAATCAGTCCCACTAACTGCCTGACTGATCGGCCTTAGCAGCCAGGAGCCCTGAGTATGTATTGAATCACTTTAGGGCCTGTTACTGGGCTGATTTGGGAGAGGCGAGCCTTGAAGAGGGGGATGGGGATCTGGAGGCCAATAAGGAGGGGACTCTTCTGCTGGGACAGCCTGGCATTTGTTTCCATGTAAGAATCAGTTCTTATAGAGTCCACATCCCCATTTTCCACCTTTTTGCATTTGTGTGTTCATTCAGATATTTAGCACTTAGAGTATGCTGGGGGAAAATCAAGGACTGCCTTGGACTGGTGGGTAACAGGATAAGACACTGCTGGATTCCACATCAGAGGGTGGCAAGGATCCCCCACACACAGCGGATAAAGTGCCATTATCCTGACACACTGGCCGGCATTCTTCTTTAGCGAGGTCTGGGATGTGTCTGTGACAGGGTGCAGCCCGTTTCTACCTCTTGCTAGCTGTGTGTCCCTGGGCAAGTTGCTTGAACTCCTGAGCCCGTTTCTTCATAGGTGTCATTTTACAGCTGGGTTGTAAATAAGGAGCAACTCACTGGATTGTTAAGAGGATAAAATAATTTGTAAGTAAAATCCCTAAGGACAGGGAGTGTTTGACCACTTACTATTTTAGGTTTTCACACTCTTCAAGGTCCTGGCTCTGTGTGTCTGGTTTTGTACTTGGATGGATGTTCTGAGTCTTTCTAGAGCAGAGTCATTTCCCCTGACTTCAGCTTTCTAAATCTGACTGCAAAAGTTAGACAGAGAGAGGTTTAAAATGGTGACAGCACAGACAAGGTACTTGCCTTCTTCGTAACTTCCTGTCTCTTCCCCATCCAGGGCACAGACACCGGTCTGCCACACAGGCCCTCTCAGGTGGGGCCTTCTAGCTGGGCCTTCTAGCTGGCCCCTCGTGCTGGGGAGAGGCAGCTCAGGGTCAGAGGAAAAGCTGGTGACGTAGGCTTGGCTCCCCCCGAGCAGTGCTGCCGGGTGTCTCTCCTGCCCAGGTGCAGGCTGCTAAGTTCACCGCTAAAGAATATTATGTATTTTAAAAATAGAGACAGCAAAACAGCATACCCCTGCCCCGCCCCCCAGGACAGGGCAGTAAGGCGTTTTGGCCAATGGACTTGCCCTTCCTGTCACAGGAGCCTCCAGAATGCAGAAGGTTTTTTGTTTTGGGATTGGGTGGTGGTGTTGTGTTTTTGTTTTGTTTTTTTTTTTCTTCCTCTTCTGTAATCTCATTAACCATCTGCAGATTTCACACACACACACACACACACAGTCTTAGCAAACAGACTGATTAAAGAACTATTTGGTGACNTCTTTATTTTTTTCCCCTACTTTTTCTTTGTGTCTGGTTCTGTCCCTATAAACACAATAGCTGAGTACACACAAGTGAACGTTTGTTCCTTACCCTCAAAGAGGACGATTTGGAGATCTCTGACATTTCCTGATACTTCCCAAGTCTCGAGTTGATTGGAAGGCCAGGGCTGGCCTCAGTTTGGTTTCTCAAAGCCCAGGAGGGCTGAGCACCAGCCGCGTCTTACCTCTTGTTCCGGATCCCATGATTTTCACGTTTCTTGGGCCTGCTAGAGGCAGCAAGCGCCTTGATTGTAAATAGCAACCTAAAGGCGAATCTTGGCACTGGTCTGGGGACCTTCCCCGTCTCCNGCCCAGGAGGGCTGAGCACCAGCCGCGTCTTACCTCTTGTTCCGGATCCCATGATTTTCACGTTTCTTGGGCCTGCTAGAGGCAGCAAGCGCCTTGATTGTAAATAGCAACCTAAAGGCGAATCTTGGCACTGGTCTGGGGACCTTCCCCGTCTCCCATCCCCTTTCTCTCTTCCCAGACGGTGGTGGGCTTTGCTCTCCTGAGAAGACTCTGATGTCACTCTTGAGTGATGAGCCAGAGAGCTGGAAACAGCAGGCTTCAGAGTTTAGGAGTAAAATGGATTCAGTAATTCTAATTAGAAGAGAAGAAGCAAACCCTCAAACTTCAACCTCTTTCAAAGATAGAAAAAAAACAAAACTGTCCCTATCTTGTTCTGTAAAATATTAGAACGCTTTATTTTACAAAATGACAGGAGAACTCTACTGCGCGTCCTGCTCGGCCTGGACCATTTTTACAGACCTAGGCACGGGACACACTGCTGCATGTCGGCTGGTTTTTTTTTTCATACATCCGAGCACGGAAAAACTTAACGCAAAATTGTATTTTCTTACCTAGTGGAAATCTGAGATGACTGCAGATCCCTAGTGAATGTACAGGTTTGCTTTCCTGTCCCTCTTCTGATCGCTTTCCAAGTGACGTGTGACTTCCTAGCCCATGTTTCATCTGGATAAAAGAACATCTGCACCGGTTTTCCTCCCCCTCAGAAGAGTCAAACTTTTGAGTTTTATGTCTGTTTGTCATTGATAAATTTCAATAAATCTTTTTATACAATTTTTTTGGGGGTGGCTTCTTTTGAGTCCAACAGGCCATCAGTCTATGACGCCGTCTAGATAACCGGGCGGGGGCGGGGGGCAGGAAGCTTCACGTTGGTTACCTGATAAAATAGTTTTTCTTACAAGATCTGTAACCTGATTAAGTTTGGATACTCTGGGTCTCAACTCAAGACTTGGTGTGCAGTCTTCAATAAAGACTGGATTTGGGCAGGGAAGCGGTGGGGAGTGGGGGTTTAAAAAGATAAAGATATAAAAAGGTTTATTAAACACCAAAAAGTCGGCCTGGGGACCTTACTTTTAGTATATTTTATTGTTTTGTTGTCAGATTGTAAAAAGACAGGAAAACCAAAGGAATGTACAAAACAAATTTGTTCCTTTTTCATTTAGCGTTAAGTATAATTGTTTCTCCCTCTAAAGAGGCTTCAAAAGCATAGACCTGAAATGGCTATGTAGTAGTCCATTAATTTACTTAATTCTAACCAAATGGCAAGATATTCAGGTTATTTTCAACTTAACCACTAGACGTGTTATATTTTATGGATTTGATAGTCCAAATGCTTAGGAGTCATTGTACCAAAAATTGACGTTTATAAGTCTCACGTACAAGGTTCTGTTTTCCAAAAAGATCATCCACGTACTGTGGTAGTTGATACATACACACAGAAATTCATTCTCAGCCATAAGGGCTTGGACCTCACAGCAAGCCCTAGATCCTATGTGATTCCAGCAGAAAGGGTGGTGCCTGGATATCTACTGCCCGCTTTGGAGTAGATGGACATTTTCTGGCTCCAGGTGTAGGTAGGGGAGGTGGCCTCCCAGAGGCCAGGTGCTATGCCTGGCATCAGGACTGAGAATGGCCGGGTGTGCCCTGCCTCCCAGAGCTGGGAAAGGCACATGGGAGTGGAGTGAAATGCAGAGACACTGGTCTCAGGTTTTCTGATATTGACTCCTATGAGGGCTTTTAAGAATCAGTTAATTTCATATAGATTGGAATAAACTGTAAAATGGATGATGGTGGGTGAGTTAGTGCCGATGAGACCCAGAGAGGAAAAACCTGTCTGTGTCAGTCATGTTAAGCAGTCACATCAGCCCTTGAGATAAGGTCTTGCTGTGCCCATTTTACTAATGAGGAAAACAGGTCCAGTGACTTAGAGGTATGAAGAGCAGGAGGCAGGATGAGACCTAGGTCTCTGGGCTATTTCCATTTCATCAAACTTAGTCATGTATGGCAAGTAGGAAGAGGAAGCTCAACCAGAGGAAGGGAAGCAGTAAGCTCCTCATTGAGCTCTTGCTGAATACCTGGTATCGCACCTCAATGACCTGATTGAATCGTCACAGCCATCTTAGATAGGTGCCATAATCCTTGTTATACAGGTGGCTCAGAGTGACAGGCCCAAGGTCATGCAGTCAGATAAAATCAGCATCGGGAATAAACCAGGGATGTGTGGTTCCAGCACCAGCCCTCTTAGCAGATGGTGGTGGTTTAGTCGCTAGATCGTGTCCGACTCTCACGAACCCCATGAACTATAGCCCTCCAGTCTCTTTATGTCCATGGAATTCTCCAGGCAAGAATACTGGAGTGGGTTGCCATTTCCTTTTCCAGAGGATCCTTCCCACCCAGGAATCGAACCCTGGTCTTCTGCATTGCAGGCATTCTTTATGACTGAGCTACAAGGGAATCCCTCTTACCAGGTGGCTCATTGGTAAAGAATCCTGCCAGTGCAGAAGATCCCTGGGTCAGGAAGAAATGGAAATTTATTTCCTTGAAGGAGGAAATGGTATACATTCCCAGCTGTGGACAGAAGACCCTGGCTGGCTACAGTCCAGGCATTCATAGAGTTGGACCCAACTTAGCATGCACACACACACCAGAGTACCTCCAGCCTCCTCCTCCTCCCATCAAGCTCCAACCAGCTGTGTTGAGGCAGTTACCCCTGCTCACTCTTGCTGCAAGTTTTCTCCAACAGGTCTAGCAAATGCCACAGGATGGACCCTTGAGACAGAAGGGCCCTTAGAAATCACCTAGTCCTCAACCAACCCTCTCCTTTGATGAAAGAGGAAACCAAACCCAGGGAAGTTAAGTGATGTGCCCAAGGTCATCCTGCAAGACAGTGGCAGAGCCCAAACTCCCATTCCTGGGCTTCTGAAGAGCCTCGTCTCTCGCAGCTACACCCTGTGGTTCCAGGGAAGCCAGCTGTCATGAGATGTAGGACGTACACCGTGTAACGTCTTCCAGAACACAGCCAAGTCTTGGGGGCACAGGATGTGGTGAGTGCGTGACGTATCTGTTTTATGTGACTTTGGGGTTCACCTATGTGTTTAAATATTCACGGTGGGTTTGCCTTCCTGGTAGTGTCTGAGAGGTTGATCATCCTAGAAAAGGGTGTGAATTTCTTGATGGAGAGAGTAATGTGACGATTCTTGATCATGAGTTCCTTGTTTGTGTAATGTGCTATATCTACTGCCTCCTTCAGTCCTCATACAGATTCCAGAGGCAAAACCAAGGCTTACAGAGGTGGAACAGCTAGCCACAAACTTATCTTTCTGACACAAGAGACCTTGTTCTCATGCACTACATTGAAAGAGCCAGGCAGATGAGGGAAGAGGGGATAAGCAGTTCAGTTTGTCTCATTTGCTGACTTGCAAAGGCTGTTTTTATCCTCATTCAGAAACTCATTGTTCTTGGTTGGAAAGATTCCCACAGTGGGTCCCTAATAAGCAGCTTTGGACAATGGCAGCCCTGAGTCCCAGGACCAGCCCTTGAACAGGCCCCTGTGGCCGAGTGGACCAGGAGTGAGCGGGGCCAAGGACTGGAGATGGTGAGACAGATGAGGGCAGGTCTGAGGCTTCATTTGCCTGACTGAGGCCCTCAAGGTAGCCACAAATATGCCAGCAAATGGAAAGACCAGAGACAGATTCAAACCTGATAGGGCTTCCGTGGACTGCCAACGGTCTGTGATTGTAGGGGCTGATGCGGGGGACATCAATGGAGTTGGCCACCAAGCATCAGCTGCTATTGGTCAAAGGACCAATGAAATGACTCACATGGATATGGACCACTCCCATTTCTGAAGTTCAGATGGGGCTGACCCCCTGGTTCTGGGATGAGCAAGTGACCCTGTCCTGGCCGATCAGCATATTCCAAACTCTGACCATAGTGACTGGTCCGAGGAGAGCCTGGAAACCAAACTGGTTAAATGAGGCTTGATCCTTGGGATTTCAAAAATTGAGGAACCTACTACTAGGGGTACTGGGCTGGGAGGATGGAAGGACATCCCTTGGAGAGAGACTCTAGATGTCTCCATTTTGGCCTGAGAGAGACCTGACGAATTCAGAGAAGTGAAGATACCAGCATACTGGCATACATAGAACTTATTGTTTGCTGGACTTTGTACATTATTTTGCTCGTTTTTCAGAATAATCCTGATGGTCATTGTTATCCCCATTTCAAAAACTGAACACATGTAAGTACTTGATAAATATTAGCTGCTCCGTGCCAATCGGCCTGGTGTTTCCCAAATTTCCCTAGAAAGGATCCTTGGTGCTTGACAGACTGCCACATGTCACCCCTGGGAATTCTGGTCCAGGAGCTCTGGATCAGGGCCCAGGAATCTGTGTTTTAACAAGTGCCCTGAAGATTCTCAGCATCAAGGACATTTGGGAAGTGCATTCAACTCAGTCCCCACCGCAGCCTACCAAGAAAGGTTATTACAGACATTTTAATTTAAAGTTGCAGCAAGCAAGGCTCAAGAGAGGTTAGGTAACCTGCCCAAGCTGACACCGGTGGCGAGTGACCAAGCTGGGGTTTGAACCTGGATCTACCTGACTTTCACACTCCTTGTGGAAAGGGGGTGATAACAACTGCCTGTATGTTTCACAGGTCATGAAAGACTCAAATGATAGAAAGAACTTCACAAAGTGGAAAGTGCAAACCACTACCAAGAAAGAGAAGTGGTGATTTATGAAAAAGAAGCCCAAGTAACAAGAGAAAAACAAATGACCTAAAAGTGAAATTTGCTCAGTCGTGTCCAACTCTGCGACCCCATGGAATTCTCCAGGCCAGAATACTGGAGTGGGTAGCCTTTCCCTTCTCCAGGAGATCTTCCCTACCCAGGGATCAAACCCAGGTCTTCCACATTGCAGGCATATTCTTTACCAACTGAGCCACTAGGGAAGCCCAAGAGTACTGGAGTGGGTAGCCTATACCTTCTCCAGTGGATCTTCCTGACCCAGAAATCGAACTGGGGGTCTCCTGCATTGCAGGCGGATTCTTTACCAACTGAGCTATCAGAAAGCCCTAAACCACTTGGTAACTGAGATGACCTACATGGAAATTTTTTCCTCCCTTTTAAAATTTGCGTATAATAAAATTCGCTCTTTGTGTCAACCACCAGATAGACTAGATTTTAGTTTTTAGATCTTAGTTGTAAAAAGAAATGGATCAACTCTCTGGGAATGTCCTGAGTCTTGCTGATGGACTTCTGAAAGTGTTAGAAGTCTTGGCTGGGACTCAGAGGAGCCTGGACTCACATCCTAGCTCTGAGACTAACAATTTGGGTGACTGTAGACAAGTCACTTTTATGTCCTATAAGAAGAGTGACATGGGCCGTGCATCTTTTGACAGCCTTAGTTGATAGTTTGTTACTTTCTTTCCCTCTCTGCCCTGAGACTCCAGTTTAGGCTTTGTTGGATGTGAAGTTTAGGAAAGGCATTCATAGTAAGAACGCTGGGATAACAAAAGGGTTAAATGTGGGAGCAGCAGTCTTTCTGCTGAGGTAGGAGCTCTTTGATGAGAAACTAGCAAAATGACTCTGAGGTTCCAACCTATAGATAGCCCAGTCTTTACACACCCACTATTGCCTGGGTCGTCCAGCTGCCCAATAATGAAGCAGAGAGAAAAACCAGTCTGAACTGAGTGCTCACCAGGTGCCCAGAGCTTGACACAGGTCCTCTCATTTCATTCTCACAGCAGAATCTGCTTTGAGGTACTTCTCATTCTTTTCACTTTCCAGGTGAAGACACTGAGGCTCAGAGATGCTATGTCATTTGCTCAAGGTCACACAGCCCAGGAAGGCATGAGCTGGTATCAGAACCCATGGCTTCTTGGCCTGAAGGATGGAGATATTTCCTCACTTCTCAGATCCTGAGAAGCCTACACCGAATGGCAGCAAGATTCATCTTCTCCAAATCTTGGTTTGACTAATTTCACAACATCTCTCAAGAATCTAGCTCTCAGAACCAGTGTGCTCCTCCCACTCATCTCTGCGGTTCTCCAGACTTCTAAGTTTATGACAAAAATCAGCCTCTCCATGGTCCGTGGAAATAGATGTCTTAAAAGTGATCAGAACCTCAGGAACAAGGAGGATGGATGGCTGCCTCTGGAGAGAGTAACACTAGATGTTTTGAAGGATAAATAGCAACCTCTTCTGGAACTTCCCTGGTGATCTAGTAATTAAGACTTTGGGTTCAATTCCTGGTCAGGAAACTAGGATTCCACATGCCCCATGGCCAATGACAAAAACAAGCAAACAACAACCACCACCCCCCTCTGCCAACAATTCTTTGTAATGCTTGAAAAATAGGAAGAGACAGCATGGCTGATGATACCGTCCTGAGCTAGAGCTGGGAGGCCTGTATGATCAGGGTAGAACCACCTCTCTGGAGTGGGTATCCTCCCCGAAGTATCAGGAAACACAGAGCATGTCTGTGTGCTGATAGGACTGGTCCAGAGGAGAGGGAGGCACTTAAGATGGAGAAGAGACAGAATCTGGGAGAAAATCAGAGGCCCGGGGTCCCGTAATAGAGGCTTAGTCTTCAGTACAGGAAAGGACACTTCCTCTTTTGTGACAGAAGAGAAGGGAGGAGAAGGTGATCGGTAAAGTTAGGTGGGTAGCTTTGGTGGAGGGGACGTCTGCTTTTGAGGGAAATGTGAGGCAAGGTCACCAGTGGGAGCAGAAAGGAGCAGACTGGCTGTTGAGGTTTGAGGAGAGACAAGAAGGTATGAAATGTTGTTCTAAAGGGTGGGAAAACCACCACCTCTGGAAAGCCTGTTACCTCCAAGAGTGGGACCTGTCAGCATGGCTCAGCTGCTTCGTGCAGGCATCAAGGCTGGAGACAGTTGGATTTAACTAGCCAGATGAGTGCAATGCATAGAGAGAGTCTGGGGGCAAGGAAGAGGGGGTGTTTAGAAAGTTGTAAGAATGGACCACGCATTTTAAGTTGGCTAAAGAGGGAAGTGAGTCATGACAGAGTGAAAAAGCAGGAGATGGTTGGTAGACTGGAGACTGACTGGGATTGAATAACTGTTGGGTTGGGAGTACCACAGTAGGTTACCAAATGGACTTAACTGATGTTTATAGGGCATTCCATCCAAAAGCAGCAGGATACACACTCTTTTCAAGTGCACATGAAACATTTTCTGTGCTAGATCACATGCTGGGTCACAAAACAAGCATTTGTAAATGTAAGAAGCTTGAAATCATATTAAGCATCTTTTCCAACCACAGTGCTAGGAAGCTAGAAACCAACCAACTAGAAGAAAAAAACTGGAAAAAAAATAAAAGTGGATGCTAAACAATATGCTACTAAACAACTAATGAGTCACTGAATAAGTCAAAGAGGAAATTAAAACAAATAATCTAAAGACAAACGAAAATGAAAACACGATGATCCAAAACCTATAGGACACGGCAAGAGCAGTTTGAAAAGGAAACTTTATAGCAATACAAGCTTACCTCAGGGAAAAAGAAAAATCTCAAATAACTGCCTAACTTTACATCTAAAGCAACTAGAGAAAGAAGACACAAAACCTAAAGTTAGTAGAAAGGAAGAAATCATAAAGATTAGAGCAGAAACAAATGAAATAGATGCTAAAAAAAAAAAACCAACTATAGAAAAGATCAATGAAACTCAAAGCTGCTTCTTTGAAAAAGTAAAAATTGATAAGCCTTTAGCTAGACTCATCAATAAAGAGAATCAATAAAATGAGAAGTTAAAAGGAAGTTCCAATTGATAACACAGAAATACAGAGAATCATAAAAGTCTACTGTGAATAGCTATATGCCAACAAAATGGACAACCTAGAAGAAATGGACAATCTTTAGAAGAATGGACACTGGGTGTAATGGAGAAGGAAATGGCTACCCACTCCAGTAGTCTTGCCTGGAGAATTCCATGGACAGAGGAGGCAGATGTCCCTGGGGTCATAAAGAGTCAGACATGACAGGGCGACTTAACACACACTCGGTATACATTTCAACTAAAAGAATTAGAACAACAAATAAATATCGAACTTTGGCTAAGGATATGCATGCTGGAGTATTTAGAGGTGAAAGGCACTGATTTCTGAAACAATTTTAAATGCATTAAAAAAATAAGATGGGTTGATAGATATGTAATCGAGTGAATAAGCAAAATGTTAATGCTAGAAGTTAAATGGCAAATATGTGAGTGATTATTGTACAATTTTTTCAGGTTGTATATACAAAAAAATTCAGGATGAAATAATAATGTAGAAGACAACATGCAAAAACAAAGATATTATATAATTAAGATTATGAATGATTTTTTAAAAATTATTTATTTTTATTTCTTGGCTTTACAGCACGGCCATGTGAGATTTTAGTTCCCTGACCGAGGATTGAACTCACATCCCTTGCATTGGAAGCATGGAGTCTTAACCACTAGACCACCAGGGAAGTCCCCATGAATGCCTTTTTTAAATCACATTAAACTGTGTTTTATATTCAATTTAAATACTTGTAACATCATTTTTGTGTTACCAAATTTTGAAAACAAACTTATTTTAGAAATTTTGAAATAGAAAAGTAAGAAACCAAATTTTTAAAATCTGTAAACCTGTGAGAATCACTTAGTGACATATTAGTATATTTTTTTACTAATAATATCTTGAACATTTTCTTATTAGTGAATATTGTTAAAACCATGATTTTTAAATAGTATATTCCATTGTATATATGTACTATATAAACTGTAAAAACATTCCCTGTTGTTAAACATTGGCTTGTTTCCCAATTTTTCTATTGCAAACAAAGCTGGGGTGAACAGTACTGGGTATACATCTTTGACCACATTTTGATTTTTCTTCAGATGAATTCCTTGAAGTTGGGTTACTAGGTCAAAAGTTAGAAACATTTTTTACAGTTAAAACTAGCAAATTTACATACTCTAACAAGTGTACAAGAACACTTTTTTCATGCAATTTAGTCACCTTTGGATATTTATATTTTTAATTTAGTTTTTTTTGTGTGCCAATTTCATAGGAGGAAGATTGTACCTTATTATAGTTTTAATCCATATTCCTTTGAATGCTACTAAACATTTCTTTTCCTTACTCAGTCGTGTCCGACTCTTTGCGACCCCATGACCAGGCTCCTCTGTCCATGGAATTCTCCAGGCAAGAGTACTAGAGTGGGTTGCCATTCCCTTCTCCAGGGGATCTTCCCGACCCAAGCATCAGACCTGGGTCTCCTGCATTGCAGGAAGATTCTTTACAGTCTGAGCCACCAGGGAAGCCCTAAATTCAAATAGTGATTTGTATTCCTTTTTTTGAATTATCTATCCACATCTATTTTCCTGTCATTCTGGGAGAATTTTACTATTTTAATTATTGATTTACTAAAACTTTAAAAAAATATTTATATTAAAACTTCTTATAAAATGACTGTTATTCTATGGCTCACATGTTTGCTACAGATATTTTCCCTAGCTCATTACTTCTCTTTTTTTAACTGAAAGCTTTAGTTTGGGATACTTGTATATTTGGGTTTCCCAGCTGGCACTGGTGGGGAAGAACCCGCCTATCAATGCAGGAGACATAAGAGACATGGGTTCAATCCCTGGGTCAGGAAGACTCCCTGGAGGAAAGCATGGCAGCCCACTCCAGTATTCTCACCTGGAGAATCCCATGGACAGAGGAGACTGGTGGGCTACTGCCCACAGGGTCGCAAAGAGTCAGACACGACTGAAGTGAACCGAGCATTCACACACTTGTATATTTACATGTAGTTATAAGAAATAATGCAGAGAAATTCTGCACACCCTTCACCCAGTTCCAATGGTAAGATCTTACAAAAGTATAGTCAAATGTCTTAACCAGGATATTAACATTGACACAGTCAATGTACAGAACATTTCTATCAGCACAAAGGTCACTCATCTTGCCTTTTTTACAGCCACACTTTTCTCCAGCCTCAAGTCCCTCATTAACCCCTGGCACAATGATTGTGTTCTACATTTCTATAATTTTGTCTTTTAGGAATTTTGTATAAGTAGAATAATGTAATATATAAATGTTTGAGACGGTCTAATTTCACTCAGCACAGTTCTCTGCAGACTCACCCCAGCTGTTGTATAATAGCTCCCTCCTTTTCATTGCTGGGTAGTATTTCATGATACAGGTATACCAGGGTTTAACTATTCCACCCATTCTAGGACCTGAAGGGTTATTTCTAGTTTTTGGCTATTATGAATAAAGCTGTATAAGAATTCTTATATAGCTTTCCATGTAAACATAAGTCTTCATTTCTCTGGGATAAATGCCCAGGGGTGCAATAACTAGATTGTATGGAAGCTGTGTGTTTAGTTTCCAAAGGAACCCTCTCTTTTCCAGAGAGGCCATACCATCTTACATTTCCACCAGAAATATCCAAATAACTGAGTTTCTCTTTATCCTTGGTAAGACTGGTGTTGTCTTTCCCCCTGCTTCCCACCCCCCCACNTATGGAAGCTATGTGTTTAGTTTCCAAAGGAACCCTCTCTTTTCCAGAGAGGCCATACCATCTTACATTTCCACCAGAAATATGCAAATAACTGAGTTTCTCTTTATCCTTGGTAAGATTGGTGTTGTCTTCCCCCCCCCCCGCCCCCCAGAAATTCTAATGGGTATGTATAGGGATAGCTTATGATGGGCTTCCCTGATAGCTCAGTTGGTAAAGAATCTGCCTGCAATGCAGCGATTTGATTCCTGGGTCAGGAAGATCCCCTGGAGAAGGGATAGGCTAGCCACTCCACTATTCTGGCCTGCAGAATTCCATGAACTGTATAGTCCATGGGGTCGCAAAGAGCTGGACACAACTGCGCGACTCTCACTTCACTGTGGTGGATTTAATTTGCATTTCCCTTATGGTTAGTGATATTCTATATGTCTATCTGCCGTCACTACATCCTCTTCGGTGAAATGTCACTTCATGCATTTTGTCTGTTTTCTCACTGGACACTTTCTTATTTCCTTTTCTTTTTTCCTGTTGAATTTTGAGAGCTCTTTATGCATTCTAGTTACTCGTCTTTTGTCATATGTGCGGACTTTGGTAGAGCACAAGTTTTTCATTTTGATGAAAGTCAATTAATCCTTTTATAGATGATGCCTTTGGTGTCAAGACTAAGAACTCTGGGTTTAGCTTCATGTCTGGAAAACTTTCTCCAATGTTTCTATCTAAAAGTTTTATAGTTTTACATTTTACTTTTAAGTCCATGATCCATTTTGATTAATTTTTACATAGGCTATGAGGCTAAGGTTGAGAGTTTGTTTTTAACCTATGAATGTCCAGTTGCTCCAGCACTATAGTTTGAGAAGTCTATCTTTCCTCCATCGAATTGCTTTTGTACCTTTGTAAAAAATCATTTAGGTGTATATGCGGAGATCTATATCTATTTCTGGATATTCTATCCTGTTGATCTAATGTTTATGCCTCTTTATGCACACAGGCTTGATTAATGTAGCTATTTAATACATCTTGAAATTAAGTAGATTAATTCCTCCAATTTTTTCCTTTTTNCCTGAAATCTGGGAGAAAGCATTCAGTGTTTCTCCAGTAAAATGTTAACTGTAGATTTTCTGTATTGAGTTGAAGTTCCCTTCTCTTCCTTTTTTCCTAGGAGTCTTTATCAAGAATGGATGTTGAATTCTGTCAAATGCTCTTCCTGGAATAATTGATAGGACTGAGTGAGTGATTTTTCTCCTTTAGACTTTAAAGTGGATTATAGTAACTGATTTTCAAATGTTGAATTAACCTTGCATCCTGGGAATAATATTCATTTTTCTGTAGTGTATGATTCTTTTTATATAGTGCTGAATTCTATTTGCTAATATTCTGTTAAGGATTTTTACATGTATATTCATGATAAGAACTGATTTTTAGTTTTCTTTTTTTGCACTATTTTTATTTGGTTTTGGTATCAGGGAAATACTAGTTTAATATGTTATGAAAATTCTTTTTCTACTCTCTGGAAGAGATTGTGTAGAATTGGTGTCAATTCTCTAAATGTTTCATAAGCTTTTCCAGTGAAACCATCTGGGTCTGATGCTTTCATTTGGGGTGAGTTTTTAAGTTATGAATTCAGTTTCCTTAGTAGTTATAGGATCAGCTACTCAAGTTATCTGTTTCATCTTAAGTAAGCTGTGACACTTTGTGTTTTGGGGGGAATTGGTCTTTTTCATCTAAGTTGTCAAATGTGTATAGAGTTGTTCTTAGCACTTCCTTATTTTCCTTTTGATCTCTGCAGGATCTGTATGAAAATTCAATTTCATTCAATTTCATGAAACCTCAATTTCACCACTCCTGACATTGATAATTCAAGGCTTCTCTCTTTTTTTCTTTGTCTTCGTACTTTTGTAATTTTATTGATTTTTTCAAAAAATCAGCTCTTTGTTTCATTGATTTTTTTCTATTGTTTTTGTTTTCAATTCTATTGGTTTCTCTTATCCTCATTATTTCCTTGTTTCTTCCATTATGTTCAAAGAAGAAAGTCTTTATGATATCAATCTTAAATTCATTGAGGTTTGTTTTATGGCCCAGGATACAGTCTATCATCATATACCAAGCTAAATGTATACCAAGATGTACGTATACCAAGATATATTCTATTAGGGTGTGAAAAGAATGTGTATTTCCGCTGTTATTGGGTGGAGTGTTCTAAAAATGTCAATGAGATCCTGTTGGTTGCTGTTTTCTTCTACATCCTTGCTGATTTTCTGTCTAGTTCTATCATTTGTTGAAAAAGGAATATTGGCGTCTTCAGCTCTAAGTGTGGATTTGTTTGTTTCGCCTCTCAGGTCTGGCACTTGTTACTACATATATTTTGCAGCTCTGCTGGTGTATATATGTTTAGGACTGCTGTGCTTTCTTGGTAGATATGTCCTGTTATTACTATGTAATGTCCCTCTTTGTCCCTGGTAAAATTATTTACTCTGAAGTTTGCTTTGATATTAATATAGCCACTCTTGCTTTCTTTTGATTGATATTTGCATGGGAGTTATATTTTCTAAAGAGCCCCTTTAAAATGGGAAATAGATGATGAGAATTATAGTTAAATACTTTTAAAATGTAGACTAAACTTTTAGTTATACATAAAAAGAAGAATCCAAAAGTGCAAAGACCAAGCTGCATTGCTGAATTCACTTATTTTACTTCTAGTGTGCTCTCTTATGGGTGAACAAATTAATAAAAGAGTAATATTAGTAATTTTGATATGCCTAATTCGAAGCTGGCTTATACCAATCCTCCTAGAACTTATGCCAAAAACAGAACTATAATCAGAGCTCTTCTCCTAATTTGTATTTTCTGGAGACAGTTCTCCCAACCTCTAGAATTTTGCTGGATTCCCCCAGGCCTCACAGTCACAAAAGATCTTAGATATAGGATTTTAATATTTTGCCAAATGAAATCATATGTATGACCACAGAGGCGTGCCAACAAGACTGAAAGANAACTATAATCAGAGCTCTTCTCCTAATTTGTATTTTCTGGAGACAGTTCTCCCAACCTCTAGAATTTTGCTGGATTCCCCCAGGCCTCACAGTCACAAAAGATCTTAGATATAGGATTTTAATATTTTTCCAAATGAAATCATATGTATGACCACAGAGGCGTGCCAACAAGACTGAAAGAGGTTTATCGAAGAAGTTTAAACTTGTGACCCATTAATGGACCCACACTGCTGATTGTGTCCTGTGAATTCCCGTGAATTAATATTTTTAAAAATTCTGTAATTATCTTCTAATTAACACAAGTATAGTAAATTTTGTTATGTCTGTATTTTTGTATTAAAGTTGCCAGTTTTAAAAATGTAGATATTTAAAATATGCTTTGAATTTGGTGGCCCCATTCAGATATTTCTTCATTTTTAACTCACCAGGAATCTAAAAAAAAAAAAAAAGACACTAACAGAGTTCTCTTTTGATGGTTCAGTGAGCCCTGAGTCCTTTGTGTATCAGGTTCAGTTCAGTCGCTCAGTCACGTCTGAATGTTTGCAACCCCATGGACTGCAGCATGCCAGGCCTCCCTCTCCATCACCAACTCCCAGAATTTACTTGAATTCATGTCCATTGAGTTGGTGATGCCATCCAACCATCTCAGC
>SJYA01001516.1:135640-197780 GCA_006410615.1 Neotragus moschatus
AGTTGGTGAGGCCATCCAGCCATCTCATCCTCTGTCGTCCCCTTCTCCTCCTGCCCCCAATCCCTCCCAGCATCGGAGTCTTTTCCAATGAGTCAACCCTGATCTAGAAGGACTGGATTTGTATTAGCTGATTATTTAGGCTTTTACCTAGAAAGAAACAGAACTCAAGTATTTTCCACTTGTGCTAGAACAACACTCTGAAAGAATCAACACTAGAAGGGTTGCTTTCTATCCATGAAACATATGGGAGGATGCTGATCTACCAACTCAAATAAACCATTTAATATAACCAAAATGTATATCTTCTCCTTTATGTGTGTAATATCAGGCAAGCTTCCCAAAGTAAATACAAATACGAAGTAGCCATTTTATCACCTTTTCTGAAAAGTCAAAAATCTTTCTCAAAAATCTGCTTAAAAACTGATGCCACAACTGTGTAATATAAATGCAAGCCAAAGATTAAGCCCCTGTCCTTTAAGATAGGATTTGTTGGTGAATTTAGATATTAAAAAAATTCCAATCCTCCAAATCATGGAAGCTATAAGAAAATGTCAGGAAAGTTAATGGCCTACCTAACTTGCACACTAGCATGGGTTAAAAGACTTTAAAATGTCAACCCTAACACCATGGATGTTCATGCCACTCCACCGTTCACTCACTGGAGGTGACGGCCTGAGGCCACACTGGTCAAAGAGCAAGGTGGAATTATGTGTGGGTTATATGTTACCATCCTCACACTGAGCTTCCCTGATAGCTCAGTTGGTAAAGAATCCTCCTGCCATGTAGGAGATCCAGTTCGATACCTAGGTTGTCAAGATCTCCTGGAGAAGGGGTAGGCTACCCACTCTAGTGTTCTTGGGCTTCCCTTGTGGCTCAGTTGGTAAAGAATCTGCCTGCAATGTGGGAGACCTGGGTTCGATCCCTGGGGTGGGAAGATCCCCTAGAGAAGGGAAAGGCTACCCACTCCAGTATCCTGGCCTGGAGAATTTCACGGACTATATAGTCCAAGGGGTCACAAAGAGTCGGACATGACTGAGTGACTTTCACTTTCTTATACTCATACTGGTGTGGTCTGACAGAGCCATATATAGGTATTATGGTGGGATTCAAGCTTTGAAATCATGGTATATGTAATCAGAATTAATGTAGATTTTTGTCTGTTATCCACTGCTACTTTAACAGCAATAAAAGCAGTCCTTCTGAGGCTTAAAAGAAATATTAAAAGAGCAAATAGGTACAGAAATCTCATTAACTGATTACTTAGGATCATTTCTTTCAAACCACTGATACATTAATTTGGAGCAAAGTTTAAACTGTTGTTTTATTATGGTTTAAATAGGTAATACACTCACATGGGTCAAAAATCAAACAAAGAAGTGTGCAATAAAATACAATATTTAGAAATAAACCTACCTAAGGAGGCAAAAGACCCCAGATAGCCAAAACATTTCTGAGAAAGAATGGAGCTACAGTAATTATGCTCCCTCACTTCAGACTATTCTATAAAGCTACACTCATCAAAACAGTATGGTAGCTGGCACAAAAACAGACATACAGATCAGTGGAACAGGATAGAAAGCCCAGAAATAAACCCACGTGCCTGTGGTCAGTTAATCTATGACAAGCGAGGCAAGAATATATAATGGAGAAAACACAGTCTCTTCAATAAATTGTACTGGGGAGACTGGGTAGCTACACATAAGATAATGAAATTAGGATATGCTTTAACACTTTATACAAAAATAAACTCAAAATGTATTAAATATATAAATATAAGATGGGATGCCATAAAACTCCTAGAGGAAAACATAGGCAGAACACTCTTTGACATAAATCACAGCAATAGTTTTTCAGATCTATCTCCTGGAGTAATGAAAAGTAAAAACAAACCAATGGGACCTAATTAAACTTAAGTGCTTTTGCACAGCAAAAGAAACTGTCAGTACAATAAAAGACAACCAAAGCAGTGGGAGAAAATATTTGCAAATGATGCAACTGACAGGATTAATTTCCAAAGTAACCAAACAGCTCATGGAGCTCAGTGTCAAACAACCAAAAACAACCAAACAGTCAGATCAGAAAATGGGCAGAAGACCTAAATAGACATGTCTCCAAAGAAGACATACAGATGGCCAACAAGCATGTGAAAAGATGCTCAACATTGCTATTTATTAGAGAAGTGAAAATCAAAAGGACAGTGAGGTATCACCTCATACTAGGCAGAATAGCCATCATCAAAATGTTCACAAACACTCTTTCCCTTCAGAAGGCCACTGAAGATCCTGGTGTTGCCATGGGCCGCCACCCCACCCTGTATTACTGGTACTATAAGAACAAGGGCATACCTCAAGTCCCGCTTCTGCCGAGGTGTCCCTGATGCTAAGATCCACATCTCTGACTGGAGGCGAAAGAAGGCAAAGTGAATGAGTTCCCACTCTGCGGCCACATGGTATCAGATGAATATGAGCAGCTCTCCTCTGATGCTCTGGAGGCTGCCCATATCTGTGCCAACAAGTACATGGGAAAAAGTTATGGCAAAGATAATTTTCACATCCAAGTGTGGCCCTACCTCTTCTTCATCTGCATCAATAAGATGCTGTCCTGTGCTAGAGCTCATAGGCTCCAGACAGGTGTGTGCTGTGACTTTGGAAAGCCCCAGGGCCCACACCAGCCAAGTCACAATGGCCATCCACAGCAACCTGGAGAACAAGGAGCATGTGACTGAGGCCCTCCACAGGGCCAAGTTCCAGCTCCTTGGCCACCAGAAACCCACATCTCCAAGAAGTGGGGATTTACCAATTTTAACATGGATCAATCTGGAACCATGGTGGTAGAAAAGCTCATCCCAGAGGGCTGTGAGGTCGAATCAAGCCCCTGGATAAATGGTGGGCCCTGCATTCATGAGAGGCTTGGCAATGTCCCCTCCTTACTCACGCCCACCAATGAATCCTACTTCCTTACCAAGAAAAAAAAACCCACAAACAAATGCTGGAGAGTGAAGTGAAAGTCGCTCAGTTGTGCCCAACTTTTTGCAACCCCATGGACTGTCCATAGAATTCTCCAGGCCAGAATACTGGAGTGAGTAGCCTTTCCCTTCTCCAGAGTAGCTTCCCAACCCAGGGATCAAACCCAGGTCTCCCACACTACCGGTGGATTCTCTACCAGCTGAGCTATCAGGGAAGCCCTGTAAATGCTGGAGAGGGTGTGGAGAAAAGGAAACCCTCCTACACTGTTTATGGGAATGTAAATTGGTACAGTCTGTATGGAAAACAGTGTGAAGCTTTCTTTAAAAACTAAAAATTGAGCTACCAAATGATCCAACAATCCCACTTCTGGGCATATATCTGGAAAAGACCAAAACTCTAATTTGAAAACATATTCACATATATAAAACAGATAACTAATAAGGACCTGTTGTATAACACAGACAACTTTACTCAATATTCTATAATGACCTGTATGGGAAAAGAATCTAAGAAAGAATGGGCATAATGTATAACTGATTTGCTGTACACCTAAAACTAACACAACATTGTAAATCAACTAGACTAGACTCCAATAAAATCTTTTAGAAAACAAACAAACATAAAAGACCCCAGATGCACCCCAATGTTCATAGCAGCACTATTTACAATAGCCAAGACATGTAAGCAGCCTAAATGTCCATCAACAGATAAATGGATAAAGAAAGTGTGGTACAATGAAGTATTACTCAGCCATAAAAAATGAAATAATGCCATTTGTGGCAACATGGATCAATCTGGAGATTACCATCCTGAGTGAAGTCAGAAGAGAAAGAGAAATATAAAATTTCATTTATATGAGTAATCTCAAAAAAGAATACAAGTAAGCTCACTGATAATACAGAAATAGACTCACAGACATAGAAAAGAAATTCCTGGTTACCAAAGGCTAACAAGGGGAAGGGATAAATTGGGAGTTTGGAATTAAAAGATACATACTACTATATATACAATAATAGACAATAAGGTTCTGTATAGCACAGGCAACTGTATTCAATATTTTGTAAGAGCCTATAATGGAAAAGAATCTGAAAAAGAATGGGTATATATATATATGTATGTATATATATGGAATTTCCGTGCCCTCCTCCAGGGGAGCTTCCTGACCCAGGGACTGAACCTTCGTCTCTTACGTCTTCTGCATTGGCAGGTGGGTTCTTTACCACTAGCGCTACCTGGGAAGCCCTATGTTTACACACACATATACATATATACACACACATGTATATATGAATTACTTTTCTGAAGCTAACGCAATATTGTAAATCAACTACACCTCAATTAAATGAAATTTAAAAATAAAAAAAGCATGCAGTAAAAACTTTCATTCCCATCGCATTCTCCAATCACTCAGTTCCTATGTGTTACACTACCGATACACTTGTACTTTTTAAATTACTTCTAAGATGCCATTTTGTAAATATGGATGTATTATAACTTCCCTCCCTTTTTACAGAAAAGGTATCATTAAGAGCATGATCTCCAAAGCCAGACTGCCCATGTTCAAACCCCAGTTCTTCCACAAATCAGCTGTGTCTTTAAGCAAGTTTCATAGCCTCTTAGTGTCTGTTTCGTCAACTGTATAATGAGGGTAACAGTGCCAGCTGTCTCCTACAGTTATTTGAGGATTAGATGAACGAATATATGTACAGAGCACTTCGGATGGGGCCTGGTGCACCGTGAGCCATCTACATGTGATGGGTGGTGCTGGCACCATGGAAGTTGCAGGATCAGAAGTCTAAGTGCATGGGCTCTGGAGTGAGACTGTCTGAGGTCAAATCTTAACTTCCTTACATGTGAAATGTAAAAAATAATAGTACTTACCCTCACAGGGTTGTTGTGAGATTGAAATGGACAGTGCCTCGCACTGGGTAAGCACGGCTATATTTCATCAAATCCAAAATGTCATGTACTCTAAGACACGTCATTATTTTATGGACTAGGAGAGGAAAAAAACACTCCAATTAAATTATGACACACCTTTGACTATAACACATCCTCATTTCAAGTGAGTCACAAAGTGAAAAAATGCACGTCTTAGAACTGATGAAATATGGGATACAAGTGTTAGCTATTACACTCTTATTTTCACTTAAAAATACATCTTGGATATCACTCTGTATCGGTACAAAGAGAGCCTCTCCTTTTTATTTTTTTTAAGTGGCTATATAGTAATCCATTGTGTGGTTGAGCCATAAATTATTTAACCGATCTCCTATTAGTTTCCAGTCTATTGCTGTTACAAACAATACCACAATGAATAACCTTGCAGACATGTCATTTTGCAAGCCTGCTAGTCTATCTGTAGGATAAATTCCTAAATTGGCATTGCTGGGTCAAAGAGTACATGTATTTGCAATGTTGCAGGTATTCTAAGCTCCAGTTTAAATGGCCAGGTTACTTCCAGCTAAGGAATCGTGGATTGAGGCCATTTGAAAATGATCAACCTCATGGAACGGGAGAGCAGGATGACAAGTCTCATCACACAGGAATGGGAGAAAGGAAATTTTTGTATGCTGCTGGTGGCCACCTAAATGGGTCAGACTTTTTGAAAGACATTTTGGCTCTATCTTTTAAATTCTCGTTCTGGAAAACGATCTCACTGAAATTCTAGCACAAGTTGCAAAAACATATGTAATAATTATAGCAAGAATGTGTGACATGGAGAAACAGTGCAAAACGCTTACTCTATAAACTCATCAAAATCTCACAGTGCTAATACTTCTCACAGGGCTAATTCTTCCCATTCTACAGACACAGACACTTGAGATGGAGGAGAAGGCTACAGAGAGAAGACAGGACTCAGGCAGCCTGCTCCAAGTCTGTGCTCTTAGCGTTATACAAGTAGACTCTTTGAAATAGTTAAAAAGAAAAAAAAAAAAAAAAAAGACACCTGAAAGTCCCAGAGTGAATTAGTTAACATTATTATGGTGGTGGTGGGGAATAAATTAAGAATTTTGGATTAACATTTATATGTTACTACATATATAATAGGTAACCAACAAAGACTTACTGTACAGCACAGAGAACTATACTCAATATTTTGTAATAACCTATAAATGGAAAGAATCTGAAAAAGAATATACAACTGGATTCACTTTGCTGTACACCTGAAACGAATATAACATTGTAAACCAATTACACTTCAATAATATATATATTATAAAATTTATACTTTAGGAAACTGCATAACCATGATAAAGAATGAAATAAACCTTTATACAGCAACCTTAACTCATGTCTACAAGGTACTGTCTTAAAAAAATTCACAGTCTGAGTACTCTCCAATAGATGCCAATAGTCATGTATCAATCTGACAGGTAGATAATAAAAGGTCTAGAACAGGATCTAGTGCTTGATGATCGGAGGTGGAGTTGATATAATAACAGGAATAAAGTGCACAATAAATGTAACATGCTTGAATCATCCTGAAACCACCCTACCACCGCATTTTGTCTTCCATAGAACAGGTCCCTGGTGACAAAAACGCTGGGGACTGTTGGTCTAGAAGGATAATTCAACAATTAAGGATATTTTCTCCAAATCCCCCTGATTATGAACGAGTGGTAGAGATTTCACTTTGTACACTTCCAAATTATTTGAATCTTTTTACTGACCCTTTTGTTACTAAAAGGTCATTTAACTCCAGACAAAATTGTTCTTCATCCCTGCACCAGTGTCATCAGAAACACCAAGAAATGTTTGGGTATAAAAGGCCACTATGGACCCTGTGAGTTAAAAAGAAAAAAGAACCCAAATTTAGGGAAATATAGCACTGACCTATGCAATATATGAGAGTCAGGTTCGATCCTTGGGTCAGGAAGTCACGACTTAGTGACTGAACAAGGACAATTACTTGGGAAATGATTCAGCACAATTACCTCCTAAAGTCACTTATCAAATACTGTGCTGTCGCGTGCTGTGCTCAGGTGCCCGGTTGTGTCTGACTGCAACCTCATGGACTGTAGTCCGCCAGACTTCTCTCCATGGGGTTTTTTTCCAGGCAAGAATACTGGAGTGGGTTGCCATCTCCTCCTCCAGGGAATCTTGGACCCAAGGATTGAACTGCATCTCTTGTGTCTCCTGCATTGTTGGCAGGCAGTCTTTACCACTGAGTTCACCGGGGAAGCCCTTATCAAATACTAATATCAAATACTAGTATCAAATACTAATAGTCTTTAAATAACTAAAAGACAGTTCAATTTCCTTCAGCACTTTTTATACTGTTTCCTCCATTTTTTAAGTTCTTTTGGCTCCCTAGAATCTTGCTGAGCTCACTTGAATTTCTCTCTCAGATACCAATTAAAGTAAAATTTAAGATCTCTTACATCAGGATGTACAAGGGACAGGGGGTGGGAGGTGGGGTGTCTATGAATGATCCTAAAGGGATTTCCCTTTTTGAAAGGTCCAGTCTAGGCTGAGATGGTGAAGTAGGTCTGGGCACACAGAGCAAAGTCACTGATGACTTCAGGAGAGGAAATACCCTGGTGGCTCAGTGGTTACTGCTGCTGCTGCTGCTAAGTCGCTTCAGTCGTGTCCGACTCTGTGAGACCCCATGGACGGCAGCCCACCAGGCTCCCCCATCCCTGCGAGTCTCCAGGCAAGAACACTGGAGTGGGTTGCCATTTCCTTCTCCAATGCGTGAAAGTGAAGTCACTCAGTCATGTCTGACTCTTCGAGATCCCATGGACTGCAGCCCACCAGGCTCCTCCATCCATGGGATTTTTCCAGGCAAGTGTACTACAGTGGGTTGCCATTGCCTTCTCCAGGCCCAGTGGTTAGGGCTCTGCAATTCCACGCATGCATTTGATCCCTGGTTGGGGAGTTAAGATCCCACAAGGAGACCAAGGCACAGCTGTCTAAAGAAGGAAGCAATTTCGCCCCAAGACAGCTCATGAGGGAACCCTGCCCTATCCACTCTGTCCCTCAATGTTGGAGGTGGACAATGAGTTCACAACTGCTCAAGAAAAGAGACTTGCTCTCAAGGAAAGAGAATCACTGAAAAAAATAGCTTGATCTTTGGAGAAAGTCATTTGAAGCCATATAAAGGCAATTCTTAAGGAACTCTCTACTAGGAAAGCCAAAAAGAGAACTAAAGTTTCATCTTTAAAGAGCTAGGCTGCCAAGGTTCTCAGCTGGAAGCATCTCTTCCAGCCCACCAGACCCTCTGAGGTCCAAGCTTTTCCACTCACTTCAGGCTCTGGATAAGTTCCCATCAGGAGATCCTAATTTTTCATGCCTCTCTTCTTTCTATTACCCTTTTCATACTTCTTAAAGTGGTCAGCTCTCCTTCCTCTTAGCTTTTTCTGGGTTAGATTTATTTTTCCCCCCTTTCTTTCTCCTATTGAGAGTTTTCCTAGAAAACTCTAGGAAAAAAATATTTTGCCTTCTTTCTTGATCTAAAAATGTGATGTTCACTGTATCCTGGGAACCCTGTTTCACTGTCCTGTCACTCACTTTCCCATTATTATTCTGTCCTGGTATCTTGGAGATGACTGAAAGGGGTTCCTGAATTTGTAAACTTCCTTTGTGTCCTGAAGTCAGAGGAATCCGCAGTCTCTGCCCATGGCTGGAGCCCCAGTTAGAAGTCATATTTATAGGCTTTACAGCAAAAAGGAACAGAATAAACCTTCTTATTTGAGATTTTTCCCAGCACAGCTCATCCTCACTGGTGGAGATTTACCACTGATGCTTTGGAGTTTGTGTTTCCTTTCCTTTTTTCCTTACTTCCCTTATTTAACTAAAACATTGTCTTGGTTTTCTTCTGCTTCACAGCAGCACTCAAAATGTCTATTCTTTTCTGCTGTTCTTCCTTCATAATGAAAGCAGCGGGGGCAAGGGCAAATGTGGAGCCTGGGAGAAGCCTGCTTTCTGATTCTGCATCATTTCAAGAAGATGCTGACAGGGCACCACTTCTCAGGGGCAGTGCATGCCTCTCTTCTTTC
The DNA here is from genome assembly GCA_006410615.1 of Neotragus moschatus. NCBI lineage: Eukaryota > Metazoa > Chordata > Mammalia > Artiodactyla > Bovidae > Neotragus > Neotragus moschatus. The sequence goes on from SJYA01001516.1 coordinate 144,609, forward strand.
TCCACTGTCCTCGCTTCTCTTGCAGATCTCAGTATCCTACCCCAAGCCGTTTGCTCAAGAAGCTCCCTGTGCAGCCACAGCAACAATGTCTGCCTCCCATGCTTTCAACTGGAACTAAAGCGCCACTTCCTGGTTGTGTCTTTATGTGAAATATATAACTTCCTGGATTGCATCACTTCCTGGAGTCCACCATTTTACTGAACCAACAACTTCCCTATTCAATTTTGTCCTTGTCACTGCCTGACTTCAGCCCCTGGTTCAAAATTTAAGAGGGTGTTAAGTGTTCTTAACACAAACAAAGGGATATAAAGAAACTTTGAATGGTGAGGGATGCCTATTACCCTAGTGGTTTTGGTAAAGGTATCACAGCTTGTATATGTGTCCAAACTCATACAATTATAGACATGATCAATTATATACTTTATCAATTATGCCATAATAGATGCTCTTTAAAATAACTCCAATCTTTTGTAATATTCTGCAGTCTCTAGGGTTTTTTTTTCCTATATTTCTCAACCAACTCCTGTTTTTTGGATTTGTGTGTGTTCACATACCTACTCAGTGGGCAAAACTGAAGCATATCTCTGGTGGGTCAAAGGTTGGAGCTCTTGGGCTCCTTTGAAGGATTTGGGGGATACAAATGCAGTGGTTAAATACAGTGATTACTGTTCACATCAAATAGGTGCCTGCCATAGGCCTGAGATCATTTCCTTACGTCTTAGTCTGCTATTTGCTATAAGTGTTCTCTCAGTCTTGATTTCTGTATAAGTTAGTTGGGCATAAAAATAGTTTCCATATTTTATCAGTGTTTTTTTATCACTTAGAATTTTTCATTTTGTACTTATTGAAAGTGCTCCTTTAGACTTGTTTTTATCACTCATCTGTCTTGTACACACATTAAAAAAAGAAAAATTGGTTGTGGCATCACTAAAACTTGTCCACATTTAGAGTCTAGCCCTTCTGAATCATCATTGCTGTCTGTTTTACTGCATGAGGTTATCCTCTGTGCTCTGAGAAGTTGAAGAGATCGCTTTTCTTAAAAGGATACTAGTCACTAGTCAATAGTCTTTGGAATTTTCGTTTCAACCACTGATGCTAATTTTGCAAGTGCAGGCAATAGAACTACCTCAGGACTCCTGCCTGGCCAATATAATTATAAGACACATCTCAATATTGGAGAACTAAAATGGGAAACATGAGAGTTTTTGAACTGGAGTAGTATGGAATGTTCATGTGCTGTAATGATTAATTACTTGCCTATTGTTTCTTCATAATGTTTTGTGATAAAGATCTTTTTTTTTTTAGGTTTGGAAACTCAGCCTCAGAAAAATAAGGTAACCTATGAAAGCAACGGGAGGAAAGTTAGCACCACTGTGTCTGACCAAGCCATCCCCTGTCTATGCTGCTGCCTCGTCCACCCTGCTCCATCTGTCTGACATTTCAAAGCCTCTTATTTTCCCTTGGAGGTTAATAGACCTTGGGACACTGTTTCTCCAGGCCACACCAGTTTGGGGGACAAGAGGGTATAACTGCATCATAAATAACATGAATAAATCAGTGTTGCTCTGACGCCTCTACCACAAACTACAGAAACCCCAGAGGCTCTCATATTCCTCCCGAGTGTCCAGGTGGGTCTCCTATGCACTTCTCAGTCCCCAGGCCCTTAACTCAGTAGGCTGCCTACACCCCATCTGTCCTTCTGTGAGCCAAAGGTCACTGGCCAGAACTGCTACAGGGAGGACCTCCTATCTACTCTAAATACCCTCCAATTGGGACTCTAACTTTTGTTCCCTGTTCTCAGAACTGGGTCCTTGTACCAAGTTGTGGTTTGGGTATCTCTTCTAAGAGAGGCTCTCTGACCTGACCTCTATGGAAACTGATTCTCTTCACTTCGATCATTCTGTCTATGGCCTACCCACAACCCCCAACTTTCCAGACATGGTCAGATGCCCAGGAATTCACAGCTGTGGCAGCTTAAGACTAAGCTCTAGATTGAAAGACCCCAAGACACAAGCCAGGTCTCCCTGTATTAGTTTTCTGTTGCTGTGGTAACAAATGTACTGGCTTAAAACAGCACACTTAATATCTCACATTTCTGTAGGTCAGAAGTCCAAGAAGTCTTGGTTGAGTTCTCCGCTTATGGTTTTTACAAGGCTGAAATTAAAGTATCAGGACTAGGCTCTTGTCTGAAGGCTCTGGAGGAGAATCCACTTCCAGGCTCTTTCAGGTTGTTGATAGAAGTCAGCTTCTTGTGGTTGTAGGACTGAGGTCCCTGTTTCCTTGCCCTCGGCTGGGGGCTGGTCTTCGGTTCTCAGTTCAGTTCAGTCGCTCAGTCATGTCCGACTCTTTGCAACCCCCTGAATCACAGCACGCCAGGCCTGCCTGTCCATCACCAAATCCTGGAGTTCACTCAGACTCACGTCCATCGAGTCAGTGAAGCCATCCAGCCATCTCATCCTCTATCGTCCCCTTCTCCTCTTGCCCCCAATCCTTCCCAGCACCAAAGTCTTTTCCAATGAGTCAACTCTTCACATGACGTGGCCAAAGTGCTGGAGCTTCAGCTTCAGTATCATTCTCTCCAAAGAAATCCCAGGGCTGATCTCCTTCAGAATGGACTGGTTGGATCTCCTTGCAGTCCAAGGGACTCTCAAGAGTCTTCTCCAACACCACAGTTCAAAAGCATCAATTCTTCGGCACTCAGCCTTCTTCACAGCCCAGCTCTCGCATCCGCACATGATCTTCGGTTCTACCTGCCGCCTTATTCCTTCTCATGCTTTCCATGCACCCCCTCCACCACCCTGACTTCTCATGCTTTGAATCTCCAACTTCCTCATCTTCCTCCTCTGATTCCAGCAAGATAAAGTGCTCTAACTTTAAGGGCTCATGTGATTAGATTGGCCTCACCCAAGTAATACAGGACATCTCCCTATAATCATAAGATCCAAAACCTTGATTACATCTGTGAAGTTGCTTACCATGTAACAAAACATATTTATAGGTTTCAGGGATAAGTGCATGGTTATTTTTGGTGGGGGGCAGGATTTGGCCTACCACACCCCTAATTAGTTTGGAATCTCCTTGCAGAGTGAGGGCCATAAACAACCCTAACCTTGCAGGCACCTAATAAATTCTGTTGCTCAGAGGACTTGGAGGCCTTTTGTCTAACAAAGAAGGTTAAAGAGAAGAGTTCAAATTCCAAAGAACTTAAAAAATTATTTACTCAAAAATTATTTTGAGGGAAGAGATACTGCCTCCTTGTGGGAAGTAAATGCCTTTAAGTCAGTGGCTCTGGCTGGTGGGACTCCTAAAGCCTGGTGTGAGAAAGGCTATGGATACCGTCTGCTGTTTCTAGGGTGGAGAGAGCAGATGGCCCAGCTCCTGTTGGTGATCAGACTGGGCAGAGTGGGTTTATTCAGGGGCAGGAAGCGGGCCTTAGAAATGCCGGCTTTTCCCAGGCTGGCTTTCAGCCAGTGCCTTGGGAAATCTTGGACGGGGAGGCTGTGTGAAAACAAATTCACATGCATTTGGTCAAGAATGCTTTGTGCTGGGGACTTAAACATTCTGGACCTCCCTGAGCCTCACAGAAACACACCAGTAGTCTGTAGGGGCCTCATTTTACCAATGAGCAAACTCAGATTCTGAGAGGTTAAATGACATGCTCAAAGCCATGCAGTGAGGGCAAAGAGGGAACACTAGAGCCTGCTCTTCTCTCATAGGTCAGCCTCTGTCTTCCATTCTGCAGCTGCTCGCTGGGGAGGTAAGGAGCCATGGTTTATCACCAATGTATTTGTTAGGGGAAACACAATGAGTAAAACCGCCCACCATGACCAGGCACCACAGTAGCCATTTGCATGAATTATTTTACAAAGGCAGGTCCTAGTAAGGGACACAGCAGTAATAAGTCACCACCAACCAGAAGAGCTTGGGAGAGGTCAAAAGGAGAAGCCACATGTCCTCCCACCTCCCAGAATCCTTCTCACTGGCATCCATGTTAGCTGGCAATGTGTCCACCACTAGGAAAGACCCTGAGTCAGAATGATTGGCCAAAGACAACCTAGAGGCTAATCCCGATTGCCTTAAAACCTGAGACTTCGAGCCACATGGCAGAGCAGTTCTCCTCGGTTCCCTTACCCTCCTGCTCTCCCTTCCTGGGCCTCATTTCCCAATGAAGTCTCTTGCTTTGCCAGCGTGTGTGTCTCCTCATTTCTGAGTGTTAGACAAGAGCCCACTCTCGTACCCTGGAGGGGTTCCCCTTCCTGCAACATATTGGGTGACTATGAAAGCTTCTTCATTTGTCATTCTAGTCCTAGCCTACCTTTTTCCTGACCACCTCAACCTTTTTTTTCCCTATGAGTTTCTACAATATCCATTCATTCATTCTGAACTCAACACATTTAAGTACTTGCAACACACTAGGCTTGATGTTGGGTGCTGGAAATGAAGGTGACCAAGACAGATCATTCAGTCCACCCGTCAATGAGCTTACAGAACTGTCTTCAGCTTACAAAACTGTCTTCACTCTTGGAGAAGACAGTTATATAAGTATCAGCTGTGAAATGTGCTGAGCACTAGGGTGAGGAAATCAAGGATGTTGTGAGAGTAGCAGGGTGTAGGTTCTAACCTATTCTAGAGATAGGAAGAACCTCTTGGGAGGGATTATCAAAGTCAAGACCTGAAGAATAGGAAGAAATTAGCTATATCAGGAGAGTTGGGCAGGAGCGATGAAAGTGGAAGGGACATGGCATACAAAGGCCAGGAGGCAAAAGTACATGGAAAAAATACTTCATGAAATCAGGAAAACTAAGCGAAATTGAGCAGGACCCTGTACTTCCAAGTACACATCCTTTCCATGGTTCCTGTTTCTTGTTTGTAGGAAATAGGCTTCATTCATCCTTCTGGACCTTCCCTCAGTTCCAAAGAGCAGATTCAAATAGTTATTCATCAGGTTTGATCCCTGGGGCCAGGAAGATGTCCTGCAGAAGGGAAAGGCTACCCACTTCAGTGTTCTGCCTGGGAAATCCCATGGACAGAGAAGCCTGGCTACGGTCCATAGGGTCACTAAGAGTTGGACACGACTCAGCACGAAACCACCACAGGGAAGGCAGGGAATACAGAAACAGGGGAGAAGCAGTCAAGAAAAACAGTGCAGCAATGGGACTGGGTTCCAGTTCCTCCAGGAGGAATATACATAACAATATTTTTGAGTTCTTCTACAGGAACTAAGACCCCCCCCCCATCCAGGTGGAGGATGGTAGTAACTTCAGGTTGAGCACGACTCCTGGAACACCACTCTCTTCCCCATCACCAGCCAATAGGGGAAAGCCACACACCCCAAGTTTGCCTATAAAAACTTCTCCCCAAAGACCATTGAGGAGTTTGGGGTTATTGAGCAGAGGCCACTCATTCTCTTTCCTTGGCCTTGCGATAAATTTGTCTCTGCTCCCAACTCCAGCTTTTTGTTGTGTTTGGCCTGAGTGTGTATCGGGCAAATGAACTTAGGATCAGTAACAAAAGCAAAACAGAAAGTATCCATCTGAGAAGTTTTGGACAACATCTAATTCTGCAACAGCAGCTGGGTGTTCAACAATCAATTTAATTGTGAAACAAACTACACAAGAGTTAATGTACACCCCATAGCTTAAGCTCAGTCCCACAAAACAACCTCTATTTCAGATGCCAGCTGTAAGTTGCAAGCTGCACAAACCTCTGATCTACTGGCTATAAATAAGGGGTTCCCAGGACACCCTCCTTGGGTTTGATAATTTGCTAGATCAGCTCGCCAAACTCAAGAAGCCACTTTACTTACACTTAGAGTTGATCATAAAGAATACAAATCAACAGCCAGAAAAGAAGTACACAGGGGGAGTTAAGGAAGGGTCCTGAGCAGAACAACTTCTGTCTCCATGAAACTGGGGTGCACCACCCTCCTGGCACGTGGATGTGCTTACCAACTCCGAAGCTCTCGGAATCTTGCTGTTCAAGGGTTTTTACAGATCTCAACCTCCAGTGTTTCCTCCCCAGCTCCCAGCGGGCAGTTCTCACCATTTAATCACTCGGTCCTTCTGTTAAGCAGCCCCATCTGGAGGCTCTCTAGGGGCCCCACCCTAAGTCACTTCTTTAGCATAAACTCAGGATAGAAAGGGATTCCTCATGAATAACAAAAGACATTCCTATCAGCCCGGAAATCCCAAGGGTTTCAGGAGCACTGCGCCAGGAAAAAGCAGAGACCAGATATTTATTTAATAACATAGCAGTCTATAAGAAGTAGAGTTCTAGGCAGCGAATGGCAACAGCTGAGGCCCAAGGGATAAGAGGACCAGATCAAGAAAGATCTTGCTGATGAAGTTAAAGATTTCTACCTTTAGGGCAGTAGGGTGCCACTATGGATTGAAGTAGGGGAGTGATAAGGTGAGATTTATCATGTTGCTGCCGCTGCTGCTGCTAAGTCACTTCAGTCGTGTCCGACTCTGTGTGACCCCGTAGACAGCAGCCCACCAGGCTCCCTAAAGATGCTATTTGGAGAACTGATTATAGGGACAAAGCTGGAGTCAAAGAGACTAGTGTGGAAGATATTATGGTAATCCTTGTGGAGACAATGATGGTTTGGGGAGGCCAAGAAGAAAAGAAGTGGGTGGGGTCATGAGAAGGTTGAGCTGGGTGGACTTTGACCTTGAATGCATTGTGATCTCTATCATTCTTTCAGAAATTGTGCTCTCCCTTACAACATTCATTTTTACATTTATTCCTCCTTTTTATGTATACATTTTATTTATTTATGTTTACTATTACATTTTAATTATTTATTTAATAATAATTAATTAAAATGTAATAGTATTACATTATTATCCCCTTATCCATGCTGAGCAGGACGGGGATCTTGGTTCCCTGACCAGGGATGGCATCCGTGCCCCATGCAGTGAAAGAAAGTGAAGTGAAAGTGTCAGGCGCTCCGTCGCGTGACTCCTTGTGACCCATGGACTGTAACCCGCCAGGCTTTTCTGTCCCTGGAATTCTCCAGGCAAGAATACTGGAGTGGATTGCCATTCATCTTCTCCAGGGGATCTTCCTGACCCAGGTATTAAATCCTAGTCTCAGAATTGCAAGCAGATTCTTTCCTGTCTGAGCCACGTGGGAAGCCTGAGTGGAGTCTCAACCACTGAACCATCAGTGATGTCCCTATTACATTTTAATTTTTATTCACTTATTTTTACTTCTTTAATGTTGTTTGACTTTTCATGCATTCATATCTATGATTCCAACATTCCTTAAGATCTGAGATTATCTCTCATACCTAATCAAAATGGAATTTTTTATTCTTTGGGCCTCAGTTTCCTTATTATTAACATGTGGTTGAGAACCCAGGCTTTTCCTGCTTCATAAGGTTATTTTGAAGACCTAGCCTTCAATGGGAGAAGGCAATGGCACCCCACTCCAGTACTCTTGCCGGGAAAATCCCATGGACGGAGGAGCCTGGTGGGCTGCAGTCTATGGGGTTGCTAAGAGTCGGACAGGACTGAGCGACTTCACTTTCACTTTCCTGCACTGGAGAAGGAAATGGCAACCCACTCCAGTGTTCTTGCCTGGAGAATCCCAGGGACAGGGGAGCCTGGTGGGCTGCCGTCTATGGGGTCACTAAAAGTCGGACACACGACTAAAGCGACTTAGCAGCAGCAGCAGCAGCAGTCTTCAATGAGATGACGATAAAGGTGCTCTAAATAGCATGCAGCTGCAATAGATGATCATCAGAAAGGAGTTTCCTATCTGTATCAGATTAGCACTGCCCACAGCGGCATATATTGGTCAGGATACAGTCAGAAAAGAGAAAAGCTGGTTTACTGTCTCTTGTATGTTTGATTTGTAAATTATGACTGAAGTTCAATCAATAATAGCCACATAATATTGACTTCAGCAAGAGAGAAGCCTGGAAAAACGTTTATTGTGGTCATCGAGTTGGGTAGTCAGTGGTTTCTCGTGTCTACTGGGGAAATCCCGATGTAGGAAACAGAGGGACTTCAGGTTCAGTTCAGTTCAGTTCAGTCGCTCAGTCGTGTATATCCTGTTTCCATTTCCCGAGACAAGCGATAGGTGGGTTCCAGTTGAGACATTTACAATCAGCCTCCTGTCTGCCCTCCAAAATGGAAGTAACAACAAAAACAGGCTAAATAGCCAGCACTTACCTCTTGTAAACACTTTAACGTAATAGTCATGGCAAGGACAAAGAGGGACAAAAATCTGTTTGAATTGTAACTGAAGAGGATTAAGGGATCTCCCTCCCCCCCTATTTTGGGACAAAGGAGACACTACACATAAGCAGAAAGGCTCCTTGTGGGTCAAAAGTCAAGGGATGATGTTAGGCCACAATGAGTCTTGCTCTTCCCAGAAGCCTTCACTTCAAGATCCGTCTTTGTCCCCCAGGGGAGGGTTGCAGGGTAGGTCAGGTGTGGAAAAGGAAAACAGATGATTGGCCTGAAGGAAGACAAAGACTCGGAAGAACTGNGTCAAAAGTCAAGGGATGATGTTAGGCCACAATGAGTCTTGCTCTTCCCAGAAGCCTTCACTTCAAGATCCGTCTTTGTCCCCCAGGGGAGGGTTGCAGGGTAGGTCAGGTGTGGAAAAGGAAAACAGATGATTGGCCTGAAGGAAGACAAAGACCCGGAAGAACTGCCTTATACGAATGACTTAGCAGCCTCGTAACTGCGCTCCTCCTCACTGGAGGGAACGCCCACACCCTTTCTCTCCAGCTGTGCGTCTCTGCCTTCTGTCTCAACTAAATTCTCTCTATGTGCTCTCCCACTTGTTGTTTGATGCTATATCTCTAATAATAAACTTTGGACCCGCATTTACAGTTTCTGCTTCAGTGATAAATGCATATTTCACTGGGTGCAAAGATCCAGGGGAAAATTACCTTCTAGCCTGTAGCCCTTGCTGGTTTTGTGGCTAGGATTCCTGGTTTTCATTCCTGGTTTTCCCAGGATCAACTCCTGGGCAGGGAATTAAGATCTCGCTTCATGCCACCTTTCACTGCTGCCTCGCTGAGATCAATCCTAACATCTCAACTGTACAAGTGATTGGCTTGAACCTCATCTCACAAGACAGGGAAAACCTAGGTCTTCTCCTTTCTATGACTTCCCTGTGAGACAGGAGGTAGGGCACAACCTTTAAAAGAATGGCATAGACCAAGGCCACAACATAAACTGTTTAGAACAAAATAGGTCCAAGATGGTAGATGAGTCGATTTCCACTAGACCTTGAGCCCCAGTATGTGTTCANGTGTATGTGTGTCCACACACATGTGTACACACGTGTGCACGCATGCATGTTGGTGAGGTGGGGGGCCGGCGAGAGGATGGATTTTGTAAACAGCTGTTGATATTATCATGTCTGATGATCTTATCGTTTCTCCTCCCCATCCCAGCCAGAGATATTCACTGCCTCAGGGAAAAATAAGATTCTGATAGCAAGAATGTGTAGCAAATAAACAATCAATAATCAGATTTTGACTTTCCAAATGTAATTTCAAAAATTTGTGGTTGAAACAATAGTTTTGATAGCCTAGGGTTTTGATTTGAAGAGGAGAAAGGGCTCAATGCCAGAAGAAGCAGGTCACAGGGTTTATGCCACAAACAGTGGATTGGGAAGCGTCAAGATTAGGGATTGGGGACACCTGGGTTAGGGTAGGAGGCGATCAGTGGGTGGCACCAGACCTAAAGGGATCAGGGAAGGCCAAGTCAGCATCAAGAGGATCCAGGGAAGGCTGAGCCAAAGCCTGGTGAAAATCTGTTGTCACCTTTGTGCAGGAATCCACGTGAGCAGAGTGCATCTCAGAGGCAGGGATTCTCCTATCAGGCCTTGCTCCCATCAAGTGTCCAAGAGAAGTGACACCTGGTCGTATCTGTGTTGCTTACGCCATCCAACTACCCGCATGCGCAATCTCCTCCTCTGGTCTAGAGGGGCCATGACAATGTGGGAGGAGAGGCCCCAGCTCCTGCACCTGCTGAACTGAGCAGAATAAGCCCGAGGCTTCATTCAAAGGGAAACAGTGGCAAATCCTACGCTTTTACACGTATTTAAAATATCTTCCAAACTGAAAAAATAACCTTTCTCTCTCACTGACAAAAATTGTTTATTGTAGAAAAATGTAGCTCTTCAAAAAGGAGAGTGCTAACCTGTTATCTCATCTCCCTGAGAAAATCACTGTTAGTCATCTCGGTCCTCCCAAGCATTCTTTTCTGCACTGTATGTGAATTTTAACTGTAAATTAGAGTGGAATCTCTTTGCAAACAAGAACTATATCCCGTTCATCTCTTTCATCCTCACACCTAGGATAATATTTGATGCAGAAAAGCTGCTTGATAAATATTTTATAAAACAAATATTTTGTAAAATAGCTTTTGAACGAAAATGCTTCCTAGTAGGTAAAGAGACACTACTAGGCTTCTACTTGCTTCCTAGTAGGTGAAGAGAGACAAAAAAAGCTATTTTCATTGTCATTACAAATGACTTCACCATCGGACAAATAGGTGAATGTCAGGCGTCCTGAGGGGCATGTGGGGCAGGTAGGGTGGGAAACCCTAGTGTGCGCGGGGCCCTGTCATTTCTCAGGACAGTATCAAGCAGCCCCAAGGGGAAGATAGTTTTTATAGAGATAAAAAGAACCCAACAGAGCTCTCTAAGAACAGCCATTCCTCTGTGAGCCAGTCTGAAGGACAATTGCTAAGCTGGGAGCAACCAACACGGCCTGCTGTTGGAATTTTAAGAGAGGTATAAAGCAAGGTACCAAGCTCTGGAAAGTGCTCCATCTGTCGGCAGGGGGTGACTCATTTCTCATCACACCGCTGGTTCCCTTCTTGGGACATTTCTGCACTCATCCCCCTTCCTTCCCTCCCCCTACATCACCTCCTAAGATGACCATCCTGAAGTCTGCCCTAACCCATGCCCCAGCCACCCCTTCCCCACTCCTCCCTTACCCACCACTAGCCTACCAGCCCTCACCTGGCTCCCTGCTTCAGAGCCGCCCCCTAATCCTTTCTGTTTGCAGTAGTCAGAGGGAAGTGTTCACTCCTGCTTCAACAGAGTGGAGCCCAGCCTTCCAGGGCACCGATTCAGGGCTTCCATGGCCTGACTGAGACCCCTCTTTCTCTGCCCCTGGGCTGTATCTCTTGCCTGGGATGCAGCTCAGGTTTCTCTCACCAGCAACTTCCTGGAGACCGTGTGGAGTGAAGCCCGAGGTTCAGGCTGGGCTGTGACCAGGGCTGCAGAGGTCTAGCCTGGACCCCTGCTCCTCCTTCTCTGGCGTTTCTTCCTTCCCCTTCATGTTCCTGGCTCTTCCTTCTGCCAACTCATCAGCTCCAGGCCTCTTTGAATTGCTCTCTCCAGGCCCCTCCCTGCCATTGTCCCTTGGGCAGGATAGGAAGCGGGGAGCTGCTAAAGGTCACAGAGTCAGGGGCTCAGCTGGAAAGGCAACCCGGATTCAGCCTCTTTCCAGCTACTCAGGACAGGCAGCCTCAGAGGGTGGTGAGGTGAGCGCCCCCCTCTGGCTATCTCCAGATAACTCCTCCAGCAGTCTGTTGACAGCGATTTGGGGCAGCGAGGGTCCTGCTGCCCCCCATTGAGCCTTCCTTCTTCTGTACTTGGAGCATTTCAGATCCTGGCTATTCTGTGTACCTGCTTTGCCATGAGGCCCTTGTGCCTATATCTGGGTCATTCATTCCGGGGTGGGATGGGAGGTGGCAGAAGGGACTCAGCTCAGGAAAAATGGGCTCGATAAGAAGGCCATAATCTGCCACCTGCTGGCTGGATTCAAGTTCCTAGCAAACTCCTCCTGGTCTTTGAATCTTGCCTTAATCACTGTGACCTTGAAATCCAAAATCTTAGTCTTCAGTGTTCCCATCGCCCTCCTTCCACTTGAGCCCACCCCTTTTGCATTGCCCCCTTGTTTCCTTCCTTCAGTCTGTCAGCCCTCTTCACAACAGAATCTGAATACCCGAGGGAATCTGTTATAGGTAGAGGGCTTTGGCAAGGGCAAAGCTTCGCCCAAAGGGACTGTGCTAATGGGGGGATTCCAGGCAGTGGGACAGCCAGGTATGAGGACTGGGACAGGAACTTCATAGAACTCTGCAGACCCTACCCTGTAGCTGCTCACCTTCTCTAAGTAAGGCTGATCCAATTGAGTTTGTCACTGAATTAATTAAAATTCTAAGGGAAGGCAGTCTGCAGGTTGCTCCCAAATAGAAACACAGAGGCATAGAGAGCAAGAAGCTTCTGCCAGCATCTCCCTCTTCCTCTCCGTGATCCAAAGGCCTGCATCCCCCTGCTCCTCAGGCTGGTGGACCTGGGTTGGTGGGGATACAGGAGTCTGGCAAGGCTTCCTGTGGTGGAGGTGAGTGTCTGCTCCTGCTCTAAGCAGCCTGGTCAGCACAGCCTTCCAAGCTGAGGGGCAGGGCCCTTGTGGTGGAGGTGTTTGCAATATGAAATCATTTCGCACAGGGAAGAAGCAGCCACGTTCTGCACGGTCCACTGGCAGTCTGGGATGTGTGCCCAGCACCAAGAGAGAGTCTAAAAATGCCCAAGCCCATCTTGGGATCTCAGGAGGCTGACTGAAGCAAATCCAGGAATCAGTAAATCTACAAACAACTGCCCATTTCTCCTGGAACCCGGCAGAGGGTGGAACTCACCCCAGCCTCCAGGGGTTCCACATCCCGCTGGGTGACATGACGCTTATTGATGGACCACTGGTTGGAGCCCCTCAAGGGCAAGCCTAGTTCTTTCCCATCTCTGGGTTCTCAGCGCCCAGTACTGAGTAGATTCAGCCACTCAAGGTGAGTTGGCTGAGCTTAAAATCCAAGTAGGTGTTGGTATGTGGCAGATGTGTGACCAGAGTTCTAGGCCTGCCCAGAGGGACCTCTCCATACAAGAAAAGGGTCTGGAGTTTAGCCTCAGATATTCTCACCTGGAGAAAAGAAGGGAGCAAGCACCTGGTGAGGAACATGGCGTTGGGAAAAGGTATGAAAAGCCGGATGGGCTTGTTCTCCTACATGGTTACACTAATCAGAGCAATGTGGTAGGGGAGGCCGTAACTGGCCGCAGGATCAGCGTACAGAATGAGGAGGATGGAGCATATTCTAGAACTAAAGGACATGTGAAGAACTAAAGGACATATGTGGACAGCCAATGAGCAAGCAACGGGTTCATCAACAGATGCACAATCTTGAACAACCTTCCATAATAAGTGATAATTAAAGAGCTGCCCAGTTGGACTGGGAATTGGGGATCCCATGGGACAGAGGCAAACATGAGACAGATCGTCGTGTGTGTTCACCTGCCCAGGCTGGGAGAAGCCTTGGTGAAAGACCCAGCTCTACCCACCTTCTTCCGCATCCCTGGAGAAGGAGCTTTGGAGTCCAAACTCTCAATGACCTTAGCATTTCTTTCAAGCCCAGAACTGCGAATTGATCCACATGAGAAACTCCATGACTGTCTTTTTCAAATTCATGTTTAGCTAGAGTATATTTCTGCACCCAAGCCCTGTTGGAAGCCACCCTACTGCTTCCCTTCTCTTGATGATATTGGGTTGGCCAAAAGTTTGTGTGGATTTTTCCATAACATCTTACAGAAACTATTTCTTGTTTGCATCACTTGTGCTAGACAGTTGGTGATCTTGGGGCTTTGTCCCATTCTCCTAATTGCGAAGAGAAACTTGTGGAGACTCAGTGTCAGATCATTAAGGGACCCTCCAATTGTCCTACACCCTCACTTTATAGAGAAAGTGAAGCCCAGAGAGGAGCAGTGAATCACTTCAGGTCACGCAGCCCGTCAGAGGTGGAGCTGGGCCTGGACCACGCCCTGCCTATCCCAGGTCATGCCCCCTGCTCTTCCACTGCCCTTTATCGTTTCCTCTCCAGCCCTCTTTTCTGGGATTTTCATTGCTTTTCTCTGCTTTCTCTCTCGGGAGTTTCGTGTGGTATCCACACGGTCTTTGTAGAATCACAGCTCTGCCCCACGACCACCCTGGCTCGGTGAGAGAGGGAGGGTGGCCCAGCGGCCTGGCAGCCCCTGTCTCACGATGGGCCCTAGCCCTCCTTCCAGAAGAGACCCTGCCCAGCGCTGAGCCTGGCTGAGGACTGGGAACATGTGACTCCTCTGGCTCTGGGCTCAGGGGGTCCATGTCCCTGTGTGTCTTCCCCATTACACCAGCGAAATGACCTTGATTGAGCATGTCACATTCTGGACCTAACTACTCTTTTTGAAAATGGGAACAATTAGAACACACCGCTTCGAGTAGCTGTGAAGATCAAAGGAGTCAAGTACATGGAGTAGCTCTTCGTAAACTGTGAAGCAGCATTCCAGTGTACAACGCAGGTGTGCTCTAGACCCCAACACAGGGCTGGGTGGGGGTGTAGAATGGTGGTTCTCAACTGGGGACAATTCTGACATCCCAGGGGGGACACTGGGTGATATCTGGAGACATTTTTGTTTATCATGACGGGGTTCCGGCTGCTGTGGCATCTGGCTGGTGGAGGCCAGGGATGCTGCTAAATAGCTGACCGTGCTCAGGACAGCCTTCAGAGCAAAGAGTCATCTGGCCCCAGACGTCAGCAGTGCTGAGGTGTGAAGTCACACCAGCAGACCCAGACATGGTTTGTTGTTGCAGAGGAGCGACAGAGCTGTGGCTGGGGAGCTGGCCATCAGGATACCCTGGCAACCAAGAGGAGGAACCGCCCAGGTGAAAGGAGCCGGCTGCGCCCAGGTCTGACAACTTGAAAACATTTTATTTCAATTCTATCCTTGGGAGGCAGCATAAATAATCACAGAAGACCACAAAGGTCAGTGGGGAAGAAAAAAAAGCTTCAGAAGTGTGGGAAGGAGGAGATGTGAGCTGATGCAGTCTAGCAGCCGGGTCTGGGGGGTGAGGAGACCCTGCTTTAGCTGGCCGTGAGCGTGGAAGGCTCTTGGAGGAAAAGCCTGAGGGTTTGGGGGGCTTTCCCTGCCCAGGTCACTCAGAGGGGCTTCGGGAGCCCCGCCTCTGTGGATGGATGTTCTGCGGGGTGCCGTGGGACAAGCAAGTGCAGGGCACAACGCGTCGAGAGGTTCTAGCTAGTGAGAGAGAGGTGTAGACATCCATTTCTTGATCCCCAGACCAGATCTCCCCCGTCAAACTGTGACTTTTCTGAGACCAGTGTTCATACACTCTGTGAGTAATGAGAAATGAAGGCAGAAAAGGAGGAAAAAAAGAAAATGGCAGAAGACCAAGTGAAACGTGGCATCTCCCAGGGTCCTGTGGCCTTGAGCTGCTTCTCAGTGTTTTCATCTGCAAAGTGGGGAGATGCTCCCTGCCCCTGGGAGCTGAGATGCTGCTCAAAGGGGATCCTATATGTCGAAGGGCTGTGTAAACCTTAAAGTGCTACACCCACNAGACCAAGTGAAACGTGGCATCTCCCAGGGTCCTGTGGCCTTGAGCTGCTTCTCAGTGTTTTCATCTGCAAAGTGGGGAGATGCTCCCTGCCCCTGGGAGCTGAGATGCTGCTCAAAGGGGATCCTATATGTCGAAGGGCTGTGTAAACCTTAAAGTGCTACACCCACGTTAGGGGCTGTGGTCGTTCTACAAGCGTAAGGCTGACCGTGGCTGAGAGCAGGGAGGAGGGACACGCGTGGAGAGCAGCCCTCGGGGCCAGCAGGCCACTGCTCGGCCCTCCCAGAGCCAGCTCCACCCTCCTCGGCCTCAACCTCCGGGAGGACGAGGCCTCATCTTGGAGTGAGTCACCTGGGGGTGAGAGCGAAAGGTGGGGGCCAGGATGTCGGAGGGATACTGAGTGTGGGGGAGGGGTGTGGCCCATCGGCACTACTGCTGCTGGGAGGCTCCCTGCCCTCCTCCTGCTCCCCCGAGACTTGGGCGCTGGTGATGCCCCTGTAGGATTGGCATCTTGATGCTGTGGGAAGCACCCGGGCCTGTGGTCTGCACACCATTGGTCCTGGGTCCACTGTTCACCTACTGGCTGACTCAGCGATGTCACTTCCCCAAAGCAACCCTCAGTTCTATCATCTGTAAAATGGGGAGACTATTCCCTACCCTGACTGCCTCACAAAGTGAACGGGAAAAGGGCGTTGCCAAAGCTTTAAGAGCATCAGGGGAGGGCAAGGGGTCATTATGGCCTTGGTGAAGGATCCTCTTAATTCCCTGAAGATAAGAGAGAGGGGGCAAGAGACAGGAAGGAGCTGGGCTGCTTGCAACCCTGGTCAGGCGAATGGGCTTCTGGGGCTGCCCAGGAGCGAGAGAGGTAGGGGAGGGGAGGGAGACTGCGGATGCCTGCAATCCAGCCCTTACTGCGCATCCATCAGGGCCACCGTGAGCCCCAGCAGGAAGCGAGGAGATGTCCCGGCAGCCTCCTCTGCCAGGGACAAGTTCAGCCTCTAAGTCTACTGGGGTTCTGGCTTCCCCCTGCGCTCCTTGGTCCAGAGAGGGCACTCGTCGGGGGGAGTTCACGGCCTTTGCCCAGCCGAGGGGAAGCCGAGGCTCCGGGGGTGTCAGGGAAAGGGGATGCCAGCCTGGACTCTGGGAGAGGCTGGGGACTCCTATTAGCATAAGGTCGAGAGGTCAAAGGTCAGCTTCCAGTTCTTGAGGTGGCAGGTGGGGGGGTCCTCAGGCTCTCCCCCAGCTCCAGTCCTGGCGCTGTCCCTGGGGTCACCGGAGAAGGGGAAGTCAAGGGACGAGTAGAAACAACGGAGAGATCGGCTTAGAAAGCAGTCCAGCCGGGGAGCTAACAGTTCTTGGGGCTATTGCGCAAGTTTTTCAGTTCCAGCTGAAGCTGCCGAATCCGGATGTCTTTCTGGGCCAGCTCCTCTTTCAATCTCCGAATCTCATCCTGCTGCCGGAAGAACATTCGGAGGAGCTGGTGTGGACGAGAGAAGGGGCCAGAAGGGTGAGAGAGAACAAGTGAGAAGATGACCTTCGCGGTGGGCAGGGGGCGGGGGTACCCGTACCCCGCCCCTCCCCCCATCCAGCCCCTGTCCCCTCTGACTCAGGCCTCCCACCCCTTCCCCACTCCCGGGTCGAGGTGACTCAGGTGGCTGCTCTCCCATCTCTAGACTGAGCTCACCCGTGCCCACTCCCACTCCTACTCATGCCCACCCCCAGCCCACCCCAGCCCACCCCAGCCCACCCTGTGAGGCAGAAAAAAAAAGGACCCTGATCCAAGATCACCAAGGAAGGGCCCAGTCCACACAGGCCAGATATCCTAAGCTTACCCATGTAGAGCTTCAAGCCTTAATAATTTATTTACTTACCATTCAGAATGGAAAGCTTTCTGAAATGTTTTGTATCGGCTTTCTCTCTTTTTTTGTTTTTAGATTGGAGTATAGTTGCTTTGGGGGTTTCCAAGGTGACATCAGTGGTAAAGAACCCACCTGCCAATGCAGGACATGTAAGAGATGCTGGTTCCATCCCTGGGTCAGGAGGATCCCCCTGGAGGAGGGCATGGCAACCCACTCCGGAATTCTTGCCTGGAGAATCCCATGGACAGAGGAGCCAGGTGGGCTACAGTCCAGAGAGTCACAAAGAGTTGGACTCGACTGAAGTGGCAGTATGCGCACATGCACCTAGTTACTTTACAGTGCTATGTCGATTTCTGCAGCACAGCGCGGTGAATCCGCTGTACGAATACATCCATCCCCTCTCTTTCGGATCTCCTTTGCATTTAGGTCGCCACGGAGCACTGAGTAGAGTTTCTTGTGCTTTACAGTATCTTCTCATTAGTTATCTATTTTATACATAATATCCTTCTCTTTAAAAAAAAAAAATTATTTTTGTCCAGGTCTTCGTTGCTGCCTGGGCTCTCTTTCCCTAGCTTCGAAGAGCAGGGGCTACTCCCTAGTTGCNTCGCCACGGAGCACTGAGTAGAGTTTCTTGTGCTTTACAGTATCTTCTCATTAGTTATCTATTTTATACATAATATCCTTCTCTTTAAAAAAAAAAAATTATTTTTGTCCAGGTCTTCGTTGCTGCCTGGGCTCTCTTTCCCTAGCTTCGAAGAGCAGGGGCTACTCCCTAGTTGCGGCACGCAGGCTTCTCGTCGTGGTGGCTTCTCTTGTTGCGGAGCACAGGCTCTAGGCTTATGCGCTTCAGTGGCTGTAGCACGTGGGTTCAGTAGTTGCAGCGCCAGGGCTCTAGCAGTGCTGGCCCAGTAGTTGAGGAGCACTGGCTTAGTTGCTCCAAGGCATGTGGGATCTTCCTGGGCCGGGGATCAAACCATGTCTCCCGCAATGGCAGGCGGATTCTTTACCACTGATCCACCAAGGAAGTTGCGGCTGCTGCTGCTTAGTCGCTTCAGTCGTGTCCGACTCTGTGCGACCCCAGAGACGGCAGCCCACCAGGCTCCCCCATCCCTGGGATTCTCCAGGCAAGAACATTGGAGTGGGTTGCCATTTCCTTCTCCAATGCATGAAAGTGAGAAGTGAAAGTGAAGTCACTCAGTCCTGTCCGACTCTTAGCGATCCCATGGACTGCAGCCAACCAGGCTCCTCTGTCCATAGGATTTTCCAGGCGAGAGTACTGGAGTGGGCTGCCATTGCCTTCTCCGACCAAGGAAGTTAAGAATACCTAATTCCTAAGATTCATATAGTTCTCTTTCTATTCATATAGGCTTCCCCCTATTCTTCCTTTTTCCTTAAGGTCAGGATATAGAATGGTATTTTTCCTGCTGATGGGGGACTAGCACTGGGACTTGCTGGAACGGCCATGAGTAAAGCATAGGAATCTGACAACACCCTTGCTGAGATGACTCCCTGGATTAATTAGCCTCTCCACAGCTTCCATAAAACAGACTGGCCCACACAACACAGCCCCTGCAGGCTCCTGAAGGACCCCACACACTTGAGTTGAATGTTACCAACAGACAGTTGTCTTGGTCCTCCAACTGCCCAGTGTGAGTTGCAGCTGTCTTTGTAATTGCATAATTTAAATACTACATGAACTGATGAAATAGAAATACAAAAAAAGAGTGGCTCTTTCTATAAAAACTAAGTTGAATGCATTTGAGAATCTTGATGAAGGGGGGTGCTAAAAAGTTGCTACTGATAGGTACGGATGATATACACACAAAAGATTGAGGAATATTCTGTATCTTGATTGCATGGTAGTGGTTACATGGCTACAGGCATACGTCAAAAATCATGGAACTGTGCCCTACAAAGGATGAATTGTACGGCAGGTCATTTATACCTCAATAAACCTGTCTTAAAAAAAAACACTGGGGAAAACTTTGAAAAAACAAGAGCTCTGTTTTCAGATTGATTTTAAGTTCTCATTCCACCTGAAAAAACACTGAAAATGGAAATTGGAGTTAAAGTGTGATTTATTTGACAGATACACAGAAGATGCCAACTCAGATGTCTCGAGAGAAAAGGAAGATCTTGATTCTACATCAAAACGTGGAATGAGTGTATATGTTTTACATTTTAAACAAAAACAAACTATTTAAAGAATGTATATATCATTTATATGATTCATCCCTTTAAGTGACTTGGAAAAAATTTATATTAACCAACAAGCCAGTTCTAGTTACCTCTGTTCAGAGAGACATCATGCTATATGCCCCACACTAAATAATTCTACACATACCTATGCCTTCCAAGTTTTCAAAGTTTCCTTGTATAATTTTTTTGGGTCAGCTTTTGTTTAAAAAAACATATTTATTGAGGTATACTTCATATGCCATAAATTTTACTCATTTTAAGTGTCAATTCAGTGAGTTTTAGTAAAATTACAGAGCTGTACAACCATGTCTCCTCCAGTGTGTCAAGCTACCCATGGTCTCTTCACTGCTGAACCAATTTATCATCTGTTGTTTCTAGTTTTCTGTATTAAAATTGTGGGTAAAAGTTAAAACAAGAGTTACCAGCCTCTGAGCAAAAACTTTTTTCCCCAGGGAGGAAAGGATACAAGCTGTAGTGTATAGATTGTGGCCTTTGTGTTGTTTGCTTAGAGACCCTTTAAAATATTTCTCCAGGTCCTCTGTTCTGATTCATATAGACAAGTCCACTCCATGTAACTGCTATTCAACCCTGCCTTCTCCACACCCAGTACTAGAACAAACTTCAGGCTCTTATTAAGGCCCTAGGCTCGCAACAATTCAACTATGCCTACCTTGTCAGGGTACATTAAAAATTTCTTTTAAAGAAAACACCAAATATATACACAAGTGGAAAGAAAAGCACCATGAACCTCCAAGTACCCAACATCCAACTTCAGCAAATAACGTGTAACCACTTCTTGCTTCATCTTTATTTTTACCTACTTCCCCTATACCACTCTCCTGGGTGATTATTTTGAAGGAAATCCCACTGATCATAGTTTCATCCAGCCTTAGAAATCTGAGCATCCCTTTATAATGGTACATAAACATATTTTATAGCAATTAAAAATTTACCTGTCAATTTTACCTTTAAGACTAAGCCTTGGTGGTCAGGAATGATCATACTTTTATGAATAACAGTGATAATTATAAGATGGCCCCCATGTTATCCCCCTCCTTTCAAGGATGGACCGAACCCAGTTACTTGCTTCTAATGAATAGAATAGGGCAGATGTGATGACATGCCACTTGCAAGGTGAGTTTACAAAAAGACTGTGGTTTCCACCTTTGACACACTCTCTTCCTAAGGCCATGCCGTGAGCTGCCCTGTTTTGAGGTCCATGTGGCAAGGACCTGAGGGAGGCCTCTGGCTGACAGCTCTTGAGGGAATGAATCTCTTAGTCTAACAACCTATGAGGAAATGGGTCTTGCCAGCAACCAAGTGAGGAAAGCCAGAAGCAGATCCTTCCACAGGTGAGTCTTCAGATGTGACTGCAGCCCTAGCTGACAGTTCACACCTTCATGAGAGCCCTTGAGTCACAGGCACCCACAGACACTGTGAGATAATAAAACATTTGTGAGATTTAAGCCCCTAAGTCTTGGGGTAATTTGTTACATGGTTCTCATTGTTTAGTCACTCAGTCATGTCCAACTCTTTGCAACCCCATGGACTGCAGCACGCCAGGCTTCCCTATCCTTCACCACCTCCTGGAGATTGCTCAAACTCATGTCCATTGAGTCAGTGATGCCACCCAACCATCTCATCCTCTGTTGCCCCCTTCTTAAGAGCTAATGCAGTTAGCCTCTCTGTGCATTGCATGTGAGCAGGAAAAGTGCTAGACACTTAGGGACGATCTCTTTAACTCACAGCATTTCATATCCCCATTTTGCTGTGAGGAAATGGACTTAGGAAGGTCAGGAAACATGTTCAGGCACAGCCAGGAAATGAGAGAGCCAGATGCAGGTGGCTCCCTGCAGCATCTCCACTTCAGCTGCATTCAGCCCAGGGCCTGGCACACTGTGGGCATTCCATGAATCCTGGCTGAGCTGAACTGTATTTGTGCCAGGGACCAAGGGTGTGGTGGAAGGCAAGGCCTCTGGGGGGCGTGGACAAGGCCCAGCTCTGGTTGCCCTGAGAGAGCTGCTCCCTTTCCAAATGGTACAAAGAGTACTTTCATAAACACTCAGCCTCTTCCACAAAAACAGGAAATCATCAGACCTCGCGGCAGCTGCCATGCCAGGGAGGAAGGCAGTGCTGTAACCCATGAGGCTGGCTTTCCCTTGTGAGCCGGGAATTTACAACTGCAGATGACAGCGACATTCTGATATGGATTCAAGAGGGGACATGTAACTCCAGGTTCTGGGATTTGTGGGGACGGGGAGGGGCACCAATATCCCTACCATAGCCCAGCCTCTATTTATTGGGGTCAGAGGCAACAGAAGCCCACAGCAGGCTACTTATGGTATTTGTCACAGAAAGAAAAATGCCTCAGAACTGAGCTGGCCTAAAGGCCCGAAGCTCATAATTGAAATGCAAAGGTCTCACTCTGCCAGTGTGTGTGGAGGCAATAACTTATTTTTCTTACCTCATTCTCTGTCCTGGGTGGGACATTTTCTAGTAAATCTATTCCGTTCACCACCACGCTCTTCTTTTCTTTGATGGGAGCCTTGAACACCATTTTTGGGGACTTCTTATAGCCTTCTTTCAAAGACATCAGCACAGGATCTAAGCAAGGCAAGGCATGTATTCTCACCAACTATCCCGTGGACTCTCCAGCGACGGTGGCTCTCATGACATCATGCCTGACAGTTGGCTGATGTGAGGGCGCGTTCAACGAGGAGGATATGCAAGGGGAAGGGGCTGGGCTAGACTGAAGGCCAAGACTGCAGTCTCCCATTCTCTTCTGGGAAGCCCACCCCTGGTGGTACCTCGGTTGATGCCTCCCAGCCACTCATCAGGGGTCAGAGCTGGCTCCGTGCCCGGCGTCATGGGGTAAATGTCTTCCTGGTAGGAATCCGACTGCAGTGGGGTGGAGCAGAAGAGCGGACAGGTGGGGGACTGCTGAGAAGGCCCCTTCTCTCCAGTCAGAGTCTCCCCTTTGCTGACCTCCAACCATATACCTGCTCTCTCTGCTCCAAGTTTTTGTACTCAGTGTCTCCCACTTGGAATTCCCACCTTGCCTTCGTTAGCAAGCCAGACTGTCCTCACCTTGGAGTGGCCCTCACCCTTTGCACCCCAAATTAGGCCTGAAGACCCCAATCCACAGGAAAACACCTCCTTCTTCTGAGCTCCTCCAGGCCCACAGCCCCAGTAGTGAGGAAGTTAGCTTTCAATGCCAGGGGCCCTTTGCAGCCAGCCCGGCCCCACTCACCCTCCGGGGCACGATCATGGAGATGGGCTCTATGAGGCCCTTGAGAGTCACCAGCTTGTAGAATCGGAACACCTCGCAGGCAGACACGTCCAGCCCATGCTTGGGCATGACCCCTGCGGACAGGCACACACACGGCTGCATGGAGTCCCAGGAATCCCCCCAAGCAACCCTCCTTCCTGATGACCTTAGCCAGGGGAAAGGTGCAGTTGGAGGGCACTAGGTTTGGAGGCAAGGACCCATGCAGTGGACAGGAAGGGGCTGGGGGCTTCCTGAGTCAGGCTTTGTCTAATAAGCCCCATGGGCCAGACCTGTTTCACCAAGGTGCATACTGTAGAACTGGGGGTCTTTGAGACCTGCAAGGGGCTGCACAATGACTTGAATCTAATCCATTCTCTTTGTAGGTGAGACTCTTGAGGGGCAGAGGGAAAGGGGCTTTTGCCCACAGTTACCCAGTGCTACCACTCTATGTACCCCAGAGCCCATCACCTGCTGAAGTGAACTGGTTTCCCGAAGCCTCTGTGCTCCCAGTCTTCACAGAGAAAGAAAGAGGGAGAGGACTTCCCTGGTAGTCCAGTGGTTAAAAGTCTACCTACCAATGCAGGGAACATGGGCTCGATCCCTCCCTGGTGTGGAAAGATCCCACATGTCTCAGGGCAACTAAGCCCGTGCGCCCCAACTACTAAGCCTGCACTCTAGAGCCCATGAGTTGCAACCGATGAGCCAGTGCTCTGCAGCAAGAGAAGTCGCTGTGATGAGAAGTCTGCACACCACAACCAGAGAGTAGCCCGGGCTTGCTGCAACTAGAGAAAGCCCACCAGTAGCAACGAAGACACAGCACAGCCAAAAATAAAGAAATAAAATAAAGGAAGGAAGAAAGAGAGGAGAACGCTCTCCTGTGCACTCAGGGGTATAAATGCAGTCC
Organism: Neotragus moschatus; assembly: GCA_006410615.1. Classification (NCBI taxonomy): domain Eukaryota; kingdom Metazoa; phylum Chordata; class Mammalia; order Artiodactyla; family Bovidae; genus Neotragus; species Neotragus moschatus. The sequence goes on from SJYA01001516.1 coordinate 168,248, forward strand.
GAGATTGCTGTTCCGTCATGTGGTTTCTAGGACCGACAGGCGCATGTGCATGCATGCGTGTCTGCGTGTGTTCATGTGTGTCCGTGTGGGCACCAGACACAACAGCCCTAACAGCTTCATCAGCTGAACAACTGCTGGGGGAGCAGTTCGGTGTGGGGTCAGACACATCAGCTTTGGGGTGGGACAGGATCCTGAGTTTGAATCTCGATTCTTCCCCCTTTCTGGCTGGGAGTCTTTGGGCAAATCACTGCCTCTCTAAGCCTTAGCTTCCCTGGTTGCCTAGAGGCGTCCAATGGTGGCCCCCTCATGAGAATGAGTGTGAAGATGCTTGTTAACTGCCCAGCAGTGATGAGCACAGACAACATGAATTTCTTTCTCCAGGATGTGAATATGACTGAAGGTGCTACCTTTCCTCATCTGGAATGGAAGGATGCTGTACCAGAGCAGATAATTCCAGAACCTGGAGGGAAGTGCCTTTGTGGTACCGTGAGAAGCCAGGATACTAGGGTCTGAGGCCTGGGTCTGCCACTTAGAGCTATGTTACCGCCCAGGGTGAGTTAAGTAGCCACCCAGAGCCTGCAGAAAGTGCCTAGTTTGTGGTCAGTGCTCAACAGTGACCACAGGTGAGGAGGACAAGTGGAAATAGTTATCCTCAGTACCCCCTCTTGCTCCTGTCCCCAAGTCCTGATGACCCAACTTTCTAAACATCCCCGGACCCATCCTCATCTCCACGCCAGCCATCCCCCTAGTTACCACCCTCTTTTGCCTAGAAGTCCACAACAGCCTCCTAACTGGTCTCTCTTCCTGCCTCCTGCCCTCTCAAGATCCAGTCTCCCAAATCCATTCTTCCTACAGGAGCCGCAGCAATCTCAAACTAACCTTTCAGATCATATCACACTGTCTGACTCCTACCTACCCACCAGCCCAAGAAGAATAAAATTCTACAAAGAGTTCCCAGTGAAATCCCAACTCCTTCCCCTGTGTGATGGTTCACGTTATATGTCAGTGGGCTCAGTAAAGCGGATGGCCCTCCCCAGAGAGAGGGGGTGGTGGGCATCTCCCAATCCATTCTGGGCCTGCATGGAGCAAAAGGCAGAGGAAGGAGGAATTTGCCCTTTTTTCCTGCCTCGCTGCTTGAGCTGGGACATCTCATCTCCTGCCCTTGAACTAGGTTTTGTACCACTGGTTCCCCTGGGTCTCAGGCCTTCACACTTGAACTGAATTATATCAATGGCTTTCCTGGGGCTCCAGCTTGGAGAGGGTAGATGGTGAGACTTCTCAGCCTCTGTAATTACGAGCCAAATCCTCGCAATTCCTCTTTTATAAATACATTTGGTTGTTTCTCTGGAGAACTCTAATACACTCTGTCCAATGCATCCCATGGGATCTGGCCCCAGCTCACCTCTCCAGCTTAATCTCCTAACACTTTCCCCATCTGCCACCTGTTCCACAGTCTGTGCTGAGCCACACTGACCTCCCTTCTGCTCCTAGGACATGCCAGGCTCTTTCTGGCCTCAGGGCCTTTGCACTAACTGTTTTTTTCTGCTGCATTACTCTTCCCCTTTCCTGCCTTTCAGATCACAATTTAAAATGTCACTTCCACAGCGAGGTTTCCCCCAGTCACCTCGTCTAAAACAGTCTTTCTCACTCTGTTCTATGATCCCATTTGATTCTCTTCTTAGAACTTATTACCATACAATATTTTCCTTACATATTTGTTTACTGTCTGTCTTCCCTTCAGTGGGCAGTGAGAGAGGCCGTGTTCTATTTATTACTGTACCCCTGGACTAAGCTAGGGTCTGGGCACACAGTTGTAGCCAATAAACGTTTGTTGAATGACCATGTGAAGGAGCAGAAGGGGCCAGGTACTCTACTAAATGTTTTGTATACATGATCTCTAAGCTTTACAACAGCCCTTCCAAGTAGGTTTAATCCCATTTTATAGATGAGGAAACTAAGACTCAGAGGGGTTAAGGACACAGCTGGATCAGAGTATAAACCCAGTCTAGACTCCAAAGTCCAGGCTGCTTGTTCTACTAGTTGATGATGGGGTGACCGTGAGGGAGGTGGGGGCGACAGAGCCCTGGGGTAGGGTGAAGTCAGAGGAACGGTCATCAGGACCTCAGGCATATCTCTAGCTTTCCAGTTTGCTGTTGGTCACTAGGGTTGGGGGGTGGCCCTTAGGCCCCTGCAGCCCTGATGTCTCTGAAGCTGGCCCTCAGGCCCTGTCCATATCACCAGNAGAGCCCTGGGGTAGGGTGAAGTCAGAGGAACGGTCATCAGGACCTCAGGCATATCTCTAGCTTTCCAGTTTGCTGTTGGTCACTAGGGTTGGGGGGTGGCCCTTAGGCCCCTGCAGCCCTGATGTCTCTGAAGCTGGCCCTCAGGCCCTGTCCATATCACCAGATCCTCAGAAGGATGAAGCCAGACTCAAGCTCTAGGGAGAGAAGGGAATAGAGCCACTCCAGAGGTGTCTTCCACTGGGTGATCTGGACCCCACATGGCGGACTGCTGAGTCGGATGCCCTGTCAGTGTGAGTCCCTGGGCACAGAGGCTTCACAGTAAGGCTTTAGTGGTGGGAGAGAGTGGGCGTGAAAACCAGACTCACTACATTCGTCAATGCTGGAGTCCTCTCTGGGATTTGCCTGAGAACCTGGAGAGCCTGGGGAGGTGGGGAGGGGACCCCTGGAATTCCTCTTGTCTTCTCAGGCAAGGACAGAGCTGCTTCGGGGGACTGGGGCGGGGGGTGGTCCTGGCTTCCCAACAGCTTCAGGAAGAGGCCTGCACTTGGACCTGGTTCTGAGCTGTAGTTACTGAACCTCCTTCCACCATGTCAGAACCACAGTGGGCTTCAGCCTCCCCATCTGCAGACAGGAATTTAGGGAGCGCGCGCACCCCTGCAGGCTGCTGTTGGCCAGAGATGGTGGCGGACCCCAAGCACCATGGATGGATGGATGGAACCGGTCAAATGGGCAGTGACAGGCTGGCTGAAGAAGAGCAGGCTGACCTTCACAGGGGAGCACTTGGAGGTTCTATTCTGACTGGTCCATGAGTTGACCTTCAGAGGCTGATTTTTCATTGTGGGGGAGAGGTGACCCAAGAGCTAAATTCCAGTCTCTCCTCTCACAGTGTAACAGCCATGGCAGCCCCAGGGCCCCCTTACCAAGACCTTTCTGCGGGGCCGGGGAGCGGAACTCCATGAGGTAACTCAGGTAGGGTTTCTCCGTGCTGATCTCGTAGTACCGGATGTTCCCATCACCCTGGGGGCCAGGGGAGAGGGAGGGGAGGAAGAAGGAGGGGCAGGGGTGGATTCAGCAGATCCTGGTCCAGAAGGCCACTGAAGAGAACCTCCATGAGCCCCCAAGATGCTCCAAAGGCCATGGAAGCCTGGCTTCTAGGCCCCAGTGGGGATGCCTAGGGGCATCGCTGGGGGTGGTGGGGTGGTATGTGTTGGGGTGTGCATGCTGGTGGGCATACAGACAGTCTTCTCGACAAACAAGATCTCCTGGCAGGTGCCTCAGATCCCACCATTAGGGATGATGCACTCCAGGCTCTGATCCTCATTCTCCTGTAACATCTGGCTCCAGGCCACCCCCAAGGGATCCTCAGTCCCTGACACCTGAGTAAAACGAGCATCCAGTGCAAGGGTAGGTTTTGATAGAAGATGGTGGGACCATACTGAGTGGGAAGAAGGGCAGAGGTTAGGCTCTTCTTGGGAGGTAGGGAGGGACTGAGGGCCCAATGGGGGCAGAGGTCTCCCACAGGCTGCCCCCGTCCCTCCCCCACCTTCCACTACCTTTCCAGCCAGGTAGAGCATGTGGGTGTCAGCGTCGTAGAAGGGGAACAGAAGGCCAGAGAGCCCATCAATTTCCTCCTCGATCAGGGGCATGGACAGGTCCTCCTGCAGGCGGGGACCCAGGATCAGTATCCAGGCAGGATGGCAACTCACCTTCCCCAACCCCAGCAGGGCCCCAGGGCTACAACCCTTTGACATCACCCTCCTCCCCGCCTCCCGAGGCTGACCTGGTCCCAGAGGGCGATCTGTCTTGTGTTCCACCTGGAGACCCCCGTGGTGAGAAGCCGCTTCATGTTCCCCAGGAAGACCACCCGGTTCACTCTGTGGTTTTTGCAGTTCGCCTCCTGATGGAATCAGAGCTGGTGAGCCAGGCCCCAGACACTACGGTACGGGGCTGGGCTGCCTGGAGGGCCCCAGACACATATCCGTGTCCCTACTCCCCAAACCTGTGGATGTTTCCTTGTTTGGAGAAGGGTCTTCACATGTGATTTTAAGTGAAAGACCTTGATATGGGGAGATTCCCCCTGGATCATCCTCAGGGGTCCTAAATGCCAGCACTAGTGTCCTTATTTAGAAGACAGAGGCAAAGGGAGATTCCAACAGATACAGAAGAGAGAAGGTGGCGTGACCGTGGAGGCAGAGACTGGACTGGTGGGGCCACCAGCCAAGGAAGCCCCCGGAGGCTGGGGACACCTTCCCGTGGATGCCTGGCCTCCAGACTGTGCGAGAGGATCGATTTCTATTGTAAAGCTCCCCACTTACAGTAGTTTGTTATAGCAGCCGCAGGAAATGAATACAGGTGCTGTGGAGCACGGAGCCTTGGGACCAGGAAACCAGAACATGTCCCAGAGCGGATGGGGACATGGACCAAGCCCCAGGCAGGGCTGGCGCGGGGCTGGGTGCCAAGTGCCCTCACTGNCTGTGGGGATGAGAGAGGCTACTGAGGTCCCTCTGCATCCAGAACAAGGCAGAGCTCCTACGAGCAGAGAAGGGCCCAGAACAAATGGGCTGGTCCCCAGAGGTGCAGGGCGGGTACACGGAAGACCGTCACAATCTTTCCTTCCAGGGCTGGCTGACAGCAGAGCCCCAGCTCCCAATACCTTTCCTACCCCTCAAGAAAGATGCGGGGCTTCACCTGCAGGACGCGGCCGGAGCGTGGCTCGATCACGCGCAACTTCTTGTCCTTGCACGTGGTGGTGAGCAGGCTGCCGTCGGTGTTGAAGGACATGCAGAGGATCACGTCCGAGTGGCAGTCTATCATCTTCACCGGCTCACCCACGTCCAGGTTCCAGATGAGGACCTGGGAGGGCAGACACGCAGGAGGCAGGCTCAGCCCTGCTGGGAGAGATGCCTTGTGCAGGGTCGCGTCGCTGGGATGGGGGCCATGTCGGCGGGTTCTACANGGATCACGTCCGAGTGGCAGTCTATCATCTTCACCGGCTCACCCACGTCCAGGTTCCAGATGAGGACCTGGGAGGGCAGACACGCAGGAGGCAGGCTCAGCCCTGCTGGGAGAGATGCCTTGTGCAGGGTCGCGTCGCTGGGATGGGGGCCATGTCGGCGGGTTCTACATCAAAGGTGGCGGTGTCCTCGTCACACAAATCCACCACTGTCCTTGGGCAGATCCCAGCCCCGGCCGGAGCTCAGTTCCTACTTCTAGCAAGAAGGACGAGTGTTCCTGGCTGGGTTCCAGTGGTTGGCACATCTATTTTGAGGGCACACCTAGGGTAGGGGTTGGGGCTCCATTTTCCCCACCAGCAACTTTGGGTTCTTCTTTTTCCTACTAGGAGGGTAGAGACTACTTCTTGGTTAAGAGGTGGTCAGGTAGAGAGTGTGGGCATAGAGTGGGTATTTTTTTTTCTTTTTTAAAATTTTTATTAGAGAATAGTTGAGTTCCAGTGTTGTGTTAGTTTCAGGTATGGAGAGGGCATGCTTCTCTGGTATATCAGGGCTGGAGAAGGCAGTAAAGATGCCTCCAGCTTCTGTGGCCTGCAGAAATGATGGGCACACAGAAAATGCTCAGCTGTGTGCATGCCAAATGAGCGAATGAATGAGTGACTGAATGGACGTGACATTAGCCAACAGGCTTGGGAAAGTAACAGTGCTCCCTACAGCCCCCTAAAGATGCCCTTCTCCCGCCCTCTGCCTCCCTGCTGAGCTGGCTCTGGCCACCGTGCCCACTGGCTGCCCACCTTGTAGTCGTAGCCAGCACTGAAGAGGATGTTGTTGGTGGTGGGGTGCCACTCGACCAGTCCCACACGCCGGCTGTGCCCGTGCAGCTCCAGGAGAGCCTCCGTCATGTTCCGCTTCAGCCCACCCTCGGGGATCTCCCAGATCCGCACCTGCAGAGCGGACGGAGGGCCAAAGCTGGTGGGGGCAGGGCCAGGAGAAGCCCCTGCTGCCCCTTCCTTGGACACCATATCTGCCTAGTAAGACACCTCCTGGCCAGGGCAGTGGGCAGAGCCTGGCGGAGGCTGGGGGGTGGGGGAAGGTTGCAAAGGGTGGTTAGAGAGAAAAGAGACCATCTCTCTGTGCCTTTGGGAGGATCTGCTCTGAGAAGTCTCTGCAGATCTTGGCAACTACTATCCCTGGCATGTTTGTTATTGTTTCAGTCTAGCCAGGCCCAGAGGACCACCCATTGAGCAACTTTTAACAAGTGCTGTGTTCAAAGCCTATCTGTTTCCCTTCCCACACCCGTCTATGAATGCCTTCAGCCTCAGCGCCTCTGTTTGTACCACATGGCCTGTCCTTCACTCTGTCCCCCACCCAGAATGGACACTTGGGCAGAGGGAAACCCATCTGGGAGGCTGGGAGGCCCAGGGCCTCTCCTGAAGATGATGAACTAAGGGGCAGAGAAGGGTGAGGGGCTGGACGCTGAGCTGAAAGCATGTCGAGCTTGGATGTAGCCTTGCAGATGCTGATAAACAAATGGGAAGAAAGAGGAAGGTGGAATTTAGAGAGGAGTGACCATGTGACCCCAGAGAGAGAAACTGAGCAATTTCTCTGTCATCTTTGAATGGCACGCATGCACGCTCAGTTGCTAAATCATGTCTGACTCTTTTGGGACCCCATGGACTGAAGTCTGCCAGGCTCCTCTGTCCATGAGATTTCCCAGGCAAGAATACTACAGTGGGTCACCATCTCATTCTCCAGGGGCTCTTCCTGTCCCAGGGATTGAACCCACGTCTCCTGCATTGGCAGGTAGATTCTTTACCACCGTGCTACCAGGGAAGTTCAATCTTTGAATTACCCCTTGCATATTATGTTAAAGTTGGTAGGCTTCTGTTTCTCAAGCCAAACATACTTTGCACACTTTCAAGTAGAAATGTGGCGGGGGGTGTGTGTGAGCGTGTGCAGATTTTGCCTTGCCTTGCCTACTGGCAGAATAAAGTAAGCTCCTGATTGTAAAAACTTGTAAAGTATAAAATGCTCTAAAGATCTATGGGATTACAGTTCTTGTTATAATTATCATCATCCTCATTAATACTATTTATTACGATCTAACTGAGTGGAGAGGAAAAAAGCACATGTGATTACAGCTTAGGACACCTTTATAACAAATATTTTGAAAATCTAAATTCCACACTTCCTAGAAAGGAGAAAAACAGGGAAAACAGCTTTGAGATACCATTTATAATCTGCTATTAATAAAACAGCCAACTGGAAGAAGCGGTGTTGACAAGATTATACTGGAGCTTATGGATTCAATTGGTGATGGCAGTATTACAAATCAGAGTAAGTCTGTTTTGGAAACAATTTGGCAATCTTTAGTAGATTGTTCCCCCTTTGCTGCTGCTGCTAAGTTGCTTCAGTCGTGTCCGACTCTGTGCGACCGCAGAGATGGCAGCCCACCAGGCTTCCCCGTCCCTGGGATTCTCCAGGCAAGAACACTGGAGTGGGTTGCCATTTCCTTCTCCAATGCATGAAAGTGAGAAGTGAAAGTGAAGTTGCTCAGTCGTGTCCGACTCTTAGCAACCCCATGGACCGCAGCCTACCAGGCTCCTCTGCGCATAGGATTTTCCATGCAAGAGTACTGGAGTGGGGTGCCATTGCCTTCTCCGGTTCTGCCTTTTGTAGGAACTATAAAGATATTTGTATTATATTCTTCGACTTAGTAATTTCGCTCTTAAATTTCAATATAAGCAAAAATCTCCATGTGTGAGGATGTTCACTGCAATGTAGAAAATCCAGAAGCACTCTAAGTGACCACCATTGGGGAAATAATTTAATATGTCATAGCAATATGCGGTATTAGCCATTCAAAGATAATCATGATGGCTCAGAACAAATAAGGGAAGTATACTGAAGAAAGCCAAAGGCAATCCCAAAGACGGCGGAGCAAGGCTGGCAACTAGGGGTGTCCCTAAGGGAATTCCCTTGATGTGGTTTCCTTTCTTGGCACTTTATCCTCAGAGTATAGAAATGAGTATTTCCCACACACGTGTTCCCCTGAAGACCCAGCTCTAAACATACCGACCACAGGAGGCTCCAGGTCTAGCCAGGGATTTATGGTTACTCTTGGGAGCACCATTCTCGGCTCCAAAAAACATATTTGAGAAAAAGTTTATAATTAGGGGACAGTTTGATGTTTTTCCATCCTCAACGTTATAATCTCCTGTGGTTGTTCCAGCTCTCTAGGAAAGCCCAACACCCCACACAGCCCAGTATGCTGGTGGCAGCTGGGGGGAGAGAGGTGACAGAAAGGGGACCCAGTGTGCTCCCTGGTCTTGCCCTGACCGCCCTGTGCAAAGGCCTTACGAGATGAGGTCTCACACAGAAGTGGCAGAGAGGGTGAAGTGGGGACCAAGGTAGATGATTCAGTAGTCGTCAGTAAGACATGCACTCTTGGGGCTTCCCTGGTGGTCCAGTGGCTCAGACTGTCCTCCCAGTGCAGGGTTCAATCCCTGGTCAAGGAACTAGACACCACATGCAGCAACCAGGAGTTCGGGAGCTGCAACTAAGACCTGGCAGAGCCACACACACACACAAAAAGACATACATTCTTCTTGTCCTCCAGTGTCCCAGGGGAAGGTGACTGTTGAGTGGAGACTAAAAAATGCTGTGTTAAACACACACACACACCACACATTCAATACCTTCCCCTTTCTTTCTTTTTTATCCAAAGGGACGCTATGATCCCTACACTTCAGCGACTTGCTTCTCTCATGTCACGAGAGCTGGCGGGCATCTTTCCACACCACTACACGTGGCCCTCCCTTAGCTTTTTAAGTGGCCAGAAGGACAGCTGCTTTGTGGCCGTGCCATGATGGATTTAATCAACTTCTGTGAATGGACACCTGGGCTCTGCCCACTTTTCTCACTGTTGCAATTCATTCTGTGATGATGAGGCCTGACATACAAGTTTGGGCATGGCCAGGAGTATTCCTGTAAGACACATGCCTAGCAGTGTTTCACTTTTTCAGTCCCTGTAAAATTGTCCTTCAAAGCTGTCTCCAGTTTCACCAGCAGAGTCTGTGTTTTCTTACCTATATCTCTAAAACTGTACCTTCAAAAACAGGTTTTAGGGACTTCCCTGGTGGTCCAGTGGTAAAGAATCTGCCTGCCAATGGAAGGGATATGGGTTCAATCCCTAGTCTGGGAAGAGTCCACATGCCACAGGGCAACTAAATCTGCCCACCACAGCCATGGAGCCTGTTCCCCCTAGAGTCCACGTGCCACCGCAGAAGAAGCCACGGCCATGAGGAGCCCACGGTGCGCTGTAACTGGAGAGTAGCCCCCATGCAGTATTGAGGGAAAAAGACATTAAAAAGCCCACAGGTTTTTGTCCTTGGATCAAGAAGGGTTTCCTGGTAGCTCAGCTGGTGAAGAATCTGCCTGCAATGTGGGAGACTGGGTTCAATCCATGGATTGGGAAGATCCCTTGGATAAGGGAATGGCTACCCACTCCAGTATTCCTGCCTGGAGAAATCCACGGACTGTATAGTCCATGGCCTCACAAAGAGTTGGACACGACTGAGCAGCTTTCACTTTTAAGAATGCCATCTCTCTGCTGTTGGATTTGCAGGTCTTTGATTCTTAGCAACACTGGGCATCTTTTTCCATGTTGATAGACTACCCTTGTTTGCACTTGACAGGAAGCTTGAGATGCTTTCAGAGTCAAGGGGATGAAACTTTAAGGGGCAGGAAGATAGGCCAATGTGGAGATGTATGGGGACAAAAGATCTTGTCTACGGACACCTCATACTGCATCTTGAGGACAGCAGAGAAGCACATTCACACAGGAACCCGCGGCATTCAGTGCACACACACTGACTGAGACAGGAGAGAAAATCTGGCCCTTAAGAAAATCTTTGAAACAGAAAGGTGGGCCTCACTCATTCCATATACACCTCTTAAGAGCCAGGCCCTGGGTACCAATGGGATGGATGCTGAGGTCATCCCATGCCTGCTCTTGATTGGCACACAGTGGGGTCACAGGGCAGACAGCCCATGGGAGCACAGGGGTAGGGGAGCCTGAATCCAGCCTGGAGGGTGATGGGGTGGGAAGATCCCCGAGGTGCAGGGTTAGAAGAGGAGATGTGGACCTACCTTTGAAAAGACAGGTTGGGAATGTGGAGAAAGATGGAAACAAAAATGACTCCTGTGAGCGGGTACAGGCAAAGTGGGTGGAAAATTAGGGGTGGGTCAGCCTGGCTGGTGTGGAGCAGGCCAGCGGGTGACAGAGGAAGCCAGAGGCTGGACTCGAGCAGCCCTGCTTGGGCTGAGTCTCAGAAGAAACGCTTTTTCCAGAACAGCCTGATTCCTGAGGATCCAGCTAACTGAGGCATCACTGGGTCGCATCACGGGCAGGGTAAAGTAGAGACACCAGGGAAGCTGTGAAGAGTGGGTCCACTCAGGCTGTAATCCAGGGTCCAACTGGATGACCTTAGACAAGCCAGTTAACCTCTCCGAGGCTCAGGCTCCTCATCCAGATGGTAAATCGAGAGATACACACCTTTCAGAGGTTAGGGTTGAATGAATCTGGACTTCAGGGTCCTTGTGAGTGTGAGGCTTTCTAGCTGCCCACACAGGTTGGTTTGTTGGTGTGACAGCTCTGCCTGGTAATGAAGGGGCTAAGCCAAGGGAAGGGCGGGGGCAGGTGGTGTATATGCCCAGGCACAGCTGCTGGACTGGCTCCAAGTCCAGAGGAATGAAGGGCTGCAGCGGGGGAAGCCAAGAATTGTTTTCACCAATAACTGCTAGAATTGGGTCTCAGATGGAAAATGCCCCACAGGGAAGGAAAGGGGAGTCTTGCCTTAAAACCCCATTTGATTCCAGCCACTTTGCTTCCTGGGGTCCAGTTTCTTCGGCTACATAGAGTAAAATGAAAGTCGCTCAGTCGTGTCCGACTCTTTGTGACTCCATGGACTACACAGTCCATGGAATTCTCCAGGCCAGAATACTAGAATGGGTAGCCTTTCCCTTCTCCAGGGGATCTTCCCAGTCCAGGCATTACAGGCAGATTCTTTACCAGCTGAGCCACAAGGGAAGCCGTGCTGCATATTGAGACAGTATTCATTAATCTTCCAGACNAGTCCATGGAATTCTCCAGGCCAGAATACTAGAATGGGTAGCCTTTCCCTTCTCCAGGGGATCTTCCCAGTCCAGGCATTACAGGCAGATTCTTTACCAGCTGAGCCACAAGGGAAGCCGTGCTGCATATTGAGACAGTATTCATTAATCTTCCAGACTTCTCTGCTTTCGACACCACTGAATGTTATCACTGGGGATAAGAGACTACTTCTGTTTGATCCACCACAACAGCTAACAGCTGGCAGCACACGCAATGGGAGCTCAGAGGAGGAGCTGGAGTTCACAAAGGGCCCAAGTAGCTGGAAAGGAATTCCAGTCCCTAAACATTCAAGGGATTTGCTGGGAACAAAGAGTGGATGGGTGCGGTAGGTAGATCTGCTCAGAGGTTGCTCTGGAAGAGGCTACTTGAACAGGAAACCCAGTAGAGTCTGCCAAATTGGATTTCTGGAAGGAAGGGGAGGGGAGAAGTGGCAAAAGCGCTTTCTCCAGCTAAGCCAGCTGTGTCTGGGACTGTCCCTTTCACAAGTCCCTGAGTCAGAGCCCTGTTTAGTTAAACTCAGTTACAATCAAGCCAACGAAATGTACCTAGTCACGTGTTGGACACTGGGGGCCAGTCCTCAGCCAGAGGCTCACAGTCTTGTGGGGTCAATGGCAGACATGGCTAAGGCAAGGCGGGTGAAAGGCACAGTTCATAAAGCTGCAAAACCGTGTCCTGGTGCACAGGGGAGGGAGCATGTGGCTGAGACTGTGAGAGCTCTGTGGCCCACAAGCTCCATTCCAACCCAGGCTCTGACCTTATCGGCTGCGAGACTTCAGCCAATGTTCAAACTCTCTGAATGTCAGTCTTCTCAACTGTAAGAATAATTACACCTACCGTTATCGTTGTTATGAAGACGAAATAAACTATATACCCTACCAAGCAGATGACTGATACATTAGTAATACTTAACAATGCTTTGTTGTTTAGTGGCTAAGTCGTGTCCAACTCTTTGTGACCCCCTGAACTGTAGCCCGCCAGGCTCCTCTGTCCATGGGATTTCCCAGACAAGAATACTGGAGTGGGTTGCCATTTCCTTCTCCATAACAATGCTTGCTTTATATTAACTAAGGATTATATACAAATTTTAGACAGGTCACATTTTAGATGTGATTTCTATTTTTCATATGTGCTTTGTGGCCCCCTGGGTAGTCAATGAATGTGGTAAGAAGTCTGTCTCCATTTTATGAAATGCAAATACGTTTCCTCTTTAAAATTATTATGTGATTATGAGGGTGTCTGGCTGGATCTCTCTGCTTTCTGATACATTGAGGACTGCGGCTGCTAGTGACTTAGGCCCAGGGCCTACTCAGTCCCTCTGAGAACACTGTTCCTAAGTGACAGAATGCCCTGGTTAGGGGAGCTGCTTGTTACCCAGCTACAGCAAATAGTCCTTACTGCCTACATCGGTGGTACACAGGAGCTCAGAGGAGGAGCCGGAGTTCAGAGTGGCCCTAAGTAGCTGGGAAAAGATATGCATTCCAACTCCTTAGTATTTACTTAAAAATCAACTCTTTTTGGAGTAGTGTGGGGAGGAATGGGCAAGTATAATGTATAGTCTCTGCCTTCCAACAGTATCCAATTAAGCTGTACTACATTACATAGCCACGAGCCCAGGATTTCCATCCAGCAAATCCACAGGTACACTGCCTAGAGCTGAGGTCAGAGCAACTCTTTTCTCTTGTCTTTTCTGCAGTGAGAAGAAAAAATCATAAGGGTCTATGCCCAGAAGGTCTTGGAACACCCACCTCCTTATTTCTTCCCAACTATTCGGTTCGCTACTAGAAACGGAGTGCATCGCCACTGGCCTAAACAAGAGGTAGAGCCTCCAAGTTCGCCGTAACGTTGATATCTTCTGACCACGTAACTGGTTCCTAACGTGGGAAACAGATCTCTCCAAAGAGGAGGAGGAGAGAAAGGCCATCCGAGGGTCCAGAAGAGNGGTTCGCTACTAGAAACGGAGTGCATCGCCACTGGCCTAAACAAGAGGTAGAGCCTCCAAGTTCGCCGTAACGTTGATATCTTCTGACCACGTAACTGGTTCCTAACGTGGGAAACAGATCTCTCCAAAGAGGAGGAGGAGAGAAAGGCCATCCGAGGGTCCAGAAGAGAGCACGACTGAGCGTCTACTGTTGAGAATCTTATGAAGGGGCTGCCAGCAGATGGAATGAAATGGTACACGTGGAGCTGGACACAGGAAGGGATGTGTGTTACTTGTCATCATTATTATTGTTATTATAATGACTCTCCTTACATAGGTAAGGAAATGAGCCACAGAGAGGTTAGGAAGCTTGCCCAGGTTGCACAGCTAGGAAGGGAGAAGCTGGGGTTCAAACTCTGGATCTGAACCAAGCCAAATGCCCTGTTTGTCTCCTCTGAACCCCTAGCCCTGCTCATCCCTTCCTTCTTCCCTGGATGGAATCTGACAAGCTAGAGAGGGTGTGGTCCCTCCTTCTGCTCATCTGTTCCAAGAAAAAGGTGCTACTCCCTGGCCCCAAGAATCCAAAAATTACCCCATCTGGGGCACAGACCACCTTCCAGGCCTCCCACTGATGGTCAACTCCTCCATCCAAGGGTGGGGTCTTTAGAGCCACTGCCCTATTTCTAGGACAAGGAACAGTGCCTGGCACATCATAGACACCTAAGTCACGCTTGTTAAATGAATGAACCAACAGAAGAACCTGAGAAGCCCGGAAACCTTCCGACCATCAGCAGCTTCAGCAATGAGTCACCCGTGGGGAAGCATGCTAGTTCTCGCTTTGGCCAGTAGCGAGCTGGATAGATGGCAAAACACCCCTTTAGTCCTGAATTGGAAGGGGTGCCTGGTGGGGATTTCTTTCCTAGATTTTAAGGCTTAGCATTCAGTTTAGTCCTTTTGGGAAACCAATGATGAAAGGCCTACTGGGGCCTCAAGAAGCACAGAGTGACATACATAATGGAAAGAATTTTGGAGAAAAAAAAGAGTCAGGGTCTCTCTCTGTCCCAGCCTTCCAGCCTGCCCTCCCTGGGACAGGATATCTAGATGCCTTGGCCCACGTTAATGGTTATGAAGTTCTTAGTAGCCAAGAAACACTAGATTCATTTTGCTCTCATGATAAACCATTTTACAGCAGGGGAACTGGGGTCCAGAGAGGTTAAAGAAGCTGGTGAGATCACAGGTCTGGGAAGCGGCAGAGCCAGGATTTGAACGTAGGCCCTTGGCCTCCCAAGCCTGGTTGCCTAATGACTGAGCCACCCCTCCACACTGGTGGAGTCTCTGCAGATGCCAGGCACACTGGTGAGGCCTCTCGGGGCTATGTGCTTCCATCTCTAAAAGGAGTGTGATGCTCCCTTCCAGCTCCAAGAGGTACTGGTTCTCAAGTTTATATGTGTGTGTAGGAGGGCAGGGGGGTGGGTGGCTTCCGGCTGCTTCCAGCAGGGCTGACATCCTGCCCCAGCCCACCCCCAGCTCCTGGCGGGGTGGGGAGCATCACCTCTCCTGGGGGGGGGGTTGGGTGAAGACAGCTGCTGGATGGAGGAGCAGTGGAATAGAGGGAAAGGAAAGATGCTGAGCCCAGGAGAAGGGCCCGTCTCCCTTCCCCTCCTCCCGCTCTCCTGGGATGGCTCTCTCCTCTCCTTGAGATGTCAGAAACCTCTCTCTGTGGCTGCTGGAGAAGGGCTGGGAGCATGAGGCTTGGAAACCCATAGCGCCCTTCCCTGCCGCCTGCCAGCCGCCCTCCCTAGCTGCAGCAGAAGCTATAAAAAGCACAGCCTTCAACAATAGGTGACATCACCCAGCGGCGGAAAGAACTGGATTCTGCCAGACGCCAGGGAGAGTTGCAGCCCCCAGCCTCCCCCCAGGACGGGAGCCCCTTGGGAAAGGGCTTGGTATGCTCTTGGATCCCTGAAAAGAGGGGCTCCGACTCTTGAAGACCTTCTCATGCCCTAAGGGACACGAGACTGGCGGGGGGGGGGAGGGGGGCAGACCTGGAGGATGGACTTCACTGGAGATTTTTCAAGGGATGGAGATATGGGAAAATAGCTGGGAGCGGGGTGAAGGCCGGCTGGACCCCCTCAGTGTCCTCTGAACACTGTGAGACGAGCAGAGGGTGGGGAGTGGGTGTCAGGGCCTGCCAGGGTCTCTCTGGGTCCCTTCGGGAGCTGGTTCCCTCCCCAGCACTGGCACGTAGCACAGTGCCTGGCATACAGTGCATGTGCTCACTGGCCTCTTAACCTTGGTTCTGGGTGTGGTGTCTGAGGCGCAGTAAGTTGGTTATGTGATCTGGAGTGGGTTGAAGGGTGCTTGGCGCTGGAGGGGGCGATGGCAGAGATGGGAAGGTCAATCAGAGCGGTGCTGGCAGCGTTGACCGGCCCCTCACCCCACCCTGGGGCCGGCTGGCCCTCTGCCTTTCCAGCTCCCCTCCTAGGACCCAGGCAAGGATGCCCTGCTCCGTGTGCCCTCAGTGCCCTGCATGAGCTTGGCATAGGGAGCTCACTGAGTCAGAGAGACTGAGTATCAGATGGATCTGAACTGTCAGCCCCTCCAGGCTGAGCCTCAGTTTCCTCACCTAAAGCCAAGGCTGTGGGTAGTTGCTCAGGGTGCCGGATGGGAGTCAGGAGACCTGGGTTCCAGGTCCATCTGGGACAGAAGCCCCTGTGTGAATCTGGGCCCTCAGTGTGCCCTTTTCTAGGAGGGGCTTGTTTCCAGCCATGGCAGGGGCAGGGGGGATATTGACTCCAATGCCAAGACCTCTGGCCCTGAGGCTGGGGAGGGGCAGAGACATGAGGGTCACTGCATGGGCTCCGAGCTGGCTCGNTTATGCTTGCTCCTGAAGACCCTCCCTTCCCCAACTCCGTTTTTCCTCTCCCTCGCCCTAGTGGTTCTCAAACTTTGCTTTTGTTTTAGAATCACATGGGAAGTTTCAAAAATTCCAGTGTACAGGTGGGCATCCAGTATCAATTTAATCCCAGTGTCTGGGAAGGGGGAGCCAGGAATCAGTGTATTTTAAAGATTTCCAACTGATTCCCTTGGGCAGTGAAGTGTGGGAGCCACTACCCTAAAGGGTCCATATTCTGCTGGGCCCTCAGGGAAGTACCTGCAAAGCTCATTCCTCCTGGCACAGGAGCAGAGACTGTCGGTGTTGCTAGATGTGGATGCCAGGGTGAGAAGTCAAAAAACAGCATTGCATGCCTAGTGCAGGTCCAGATAAAGCAAATAGGAAGAAAAATGGTCACATCAGGTGATGTGCGATAGAAAAAAAGCCCCAGGGCAATAGATAACTCTGACCCAGGAGATGGGTGAGCTCACAGTGGAACCCCAAGCTTCTGCATGAGAGATGTTTTGGGCTCTCCACCCTTCTGCCTCTGTCATCACACTCCCTCCTCCACGTGCTGCCCCAGGTGTCCCAGACTATCCGAGTGGGCTGCCTACCACTGTCTTCCCTTCTCTGGACAGAGGTGGACATTAGTGAGAGAGTTATTATAAACTAGGCAATGTAGTCCTTCTCTCTAACGCTCTGGGCAGAGTCAGGGCCCCCCGTGTCCAAGCCTCCTGGGTGTGGAGGCGGCCTTGGCCTCCAGCTCTCAGCCTTGACACTTCACAAAGCACTTGCACCTGCATTATCTAATTATTAATGCCCAGGGAAGGGGTGACCCAAGGGAACTTGCTCCTGGTCATCTCCACGTGGCAGTGACACCAGAACAAGACTGTGCAGCCTCAGAGCTCCGGGTGCCACCATGGCCTTCTCCGCAGGGCCTAAGCGTTGTGTGTCCTTCGTCCAAAGCAGGGGTCCCCAATGTCCAGTATCTAAGGCCTGATGATCTGAGGTGGGGCTCATGATATAATAATAGAAATTAAGTGCACAACAAATGTAATGTGCTTGAACCACCCCCAAACCATTCCCCTCCGCCCTGGTCCCCAAAGGGCTGGGGACTGCCGGTCCAACGTGTGGGTACCACCACCCCAGGGTGTACCCAATCTGCCAGTGGCTGTCCCCAACACACGAGCACACACAGGCACGCACGCCCACACATTTACACATGCCCCTTCCCCCCATATAAACTACTCTCCACACCACTTCTTCCCAGGCCTCCGACTGTACTCCATTCTTCCCTCCATCCCAGTGAGAACTTCCTGGGCTCATGTCCCACACTTCAAGGCCCTGCAGTCTTCAGCCTGTTAATCTGAAATAATATGAATAATAAACAAGAGCCTGCTAAGAACACTGGAGGCCAACGGGTCAGTCCATTTCCCCCTGTGGGCCAGCGATGTGCATGCTTGCAGCAACTTTTCAAAGAAGGCCATTTAGCCCAGAGGTGGTCTCTCCTGGGTGTCTGGACCCCTGGGCAGTCCTCTGGGAGCTCTATTTTGGGTGGAGGGCTTTGTTCAAGCTAGAGCTCACAGGACTGTCCTCGGATTTCTGAAGTGGGTCCACCGCTTTGCCCCTTGTCTCCAGTGCCTGCCCTCTGCAGCTCTCTCTAATCCAACTTACATGCCGTCGTCTGATTTTCCCAGAGTACAGCTCTGCTGCTGTAAGTCTCCCGCTCTGAAATTTTCAATGGCTCCCTACTCTCCCTACTAGCTTGACTTTCAAAGCCAAGTTCCTTACGAGACATCAGAGCTGCTGTGGTCCCAGCCTGACCCTGCCTTGATACACTCACCCACCCTACTGCTCATGCCACACGGGGGACTCTCCACACCCCCGACCTCCAATGCTCCCGCCACCCAATACCCTTCGGTTCCTGGCTCACTCCTGCCTCCAGGCGGTGAGCACCCCGAGGCCGGTGACCTTGCCCACCCCACCGTCTCCAGAGCCTCATTTAGTGTCCTGCTCATAACTAGCACTTGAGCTGGGCGAATGACTATCAGCCTGCTTCCCACCTCTGAGTCTTTGCTCACGCTGTTCCCTCAGCCTGGACGCCCTTCCCCATCCTCAGCACCCGGAAAACACCTTCCAGGGAGCAGACGTGTCTCTCGACCTTTCCCATGCTGGGAGATAATACTGGATCCTGCTGTTCTGACCTTGAGAAATTCTAGGCCTGGGGCTGAGCTGTGAGGTAGATTCACAGTCAAAGGGCAGAGTGTGTAACAAAGGCTGTGATGTTCTGAAGGCCGTCACCCTGTTAGACAAAAGTTCATGGAGAGACCTCAGGAAGCCTCCCAACTTCATCACTTCCTGTTTTGAAATTTCCCCTCGGTCTTTTATCTTTATGTTTGTCAAGCTGGAAAGGGTTTGCTGGTTTTTCCAGTTAAAATCCCTAGTGTGCTTGCGTGCTTATATTCTGGGGGAAAATGGTGGGAGCGGGTCCCCTGGGGGGTGGGGTGGGTAGAGGGTTTGTTTGGGGAAGAGCTATAAGGAATTCTCTTTCTCCTGGTACGTATTTGAGCACTTGGAGATGAACTTGGTTTTCCCAGGCTCCAGCAGGAAGAGGTAATAAGGCTACCTTTGTCCTCGGTCCTGGGCTGTGTCATGCGGCAGACCCCAGGGGAAGAGATAAGAGACTCCTTGAGGCTGAAATGGGAAAAAAACTGAGTAACAATGGGTATGTGAGTGTGAGTGTGTGTGTGTTGGGGAGAGGGATGCCTGGGACCTCAGTGTTCACACTAGTCCCTGCAGTTTCCTAATTACTGGCCCCTTTTTATTAAGATAAAACTCCATGCTAAAACATAAAGAAAGTAAGAAAACTCCAAACTTACTGTGCCTGAAGAGTCTACACAGAGTGGGGTTTTTGAGGGGGCGTTGTGGGGGTGTGGGTTTCTGGCCCTGGCTGTTCACAGTCTCCTGGGGAGACAGACAAAGAGCTGGACAAGGTGCAGGGAGGGCTGTGCTTCGGTGGGGGAAGTGCCAGGGCTGTGGGAGTACAGGAGCGGGGCAAGTAGTTGGGGCTCTGAAATCCAGAAAGGCTTCCTAGAGGAAGGGTGGAAGGCCCGAAAGATTGATAGCAGACAGCCAAGGACGGCGTGGGGGATGCTCACGATACAGAAGGACCAGTCCCTGCCAGATAAGTGGAGAGAAAGACCAGAGAAGGGCCAGTTCAGACGGTTCAGGAACTCGCTGGCCTCGTGGAGGGGTGTGGGCTTCACCCCGTGGGCCTTAAGTATAATGGGGCTGGGGACCACAGAGAGGAGAGTTCCTCACACCCCAGTCCTGCCTTCATGCCCCAGTGTCCCACTGTGGGGAAGAAGGGGAGTGAGCCAAAATCTGTGTCTACTGGAAATGTAAAAGAATTGGCAAAAAAATACAAAACAGCATCTATGCAAATTGTGGGGGAAACCTTAGTTTTGTTTGTTTTACAATGGGCAGAAAAGCAAATCTCTGGTGGTGTCAGAAAAGCAAGAGAAAAGGAGACTGCTTGCACCATCTCGAAGCTGTCCACACCAGCCCTGCACTTCCTCCCTGTCACAGAGCCAAGAGGACAAAAATCCCTCTTTCCATTTGCCATCTGGCCCAGGGAGAAAGGACAGAAAGGTGGACCCTCCTGCCTGAAGCTCTTCTTGCAACCTCCCCACACACCTATTTCTCCTGCAGAGTGACAGGAAACTCATTAGGGGCCATTATTTTGGGCCAGTCCACACGGGGTTTGGTGAGCATTGCTACAGCTCTGTTCCAGTGGACGGGGCAGCAGCCTAGAGTCAGGGCTCCGGCAGATATTGTTAATTGCTTCCTGTGTCCCTCCTGAGTCTTGCCATCCTTGGAGATCTGAGCCGGACATGGATGAGATGAAGTCTGAATGTCTGCCTGGGGCCACGTAACCCCCTAGAGCTCTGACAGCTGTCTGCTAAGCCTCTGAGACCCCTGGGTACCTCTCCGCATTCACAGGAGATTCCCAGAGGCCTCTGGTAAGTTAATCCTCACAAATACCTTCACATCCGACCCTTCCTCTCCAGGCCCACCCTGCCTCCCACCTCCAGGCACTCCATACTCTCCCAGCTGCTCTCCTTTGTGCCTGCCTTTTCCCAAATCCCACTGTGACATCAGCATTCTATTAATATAATGATTTGCACTGTGCAGCTCCTCCAGAACTTTCCACGGTTGTAACCATTTGTATGAATTTGGCAGTTTGGCATTCAAGCTTCCCTCCTGATCTGGGGGACTCTCCTGCTGTGGGCTGCACTGATGAGACACAGTGCCTCAGCTCCCATTGTGAGAGCTGAAACGGGGCTCCTCTGACCTGGGGTCCCCCGCTGGCCAAGCAGGGACATGTAGCTGGGCTTGGCCAATCAGACCTTCCGCCCAGGATGGCCAAGCTCTGATTTAACTTGGTGCTCACTTGTGTTCCAATTCCATTTGCCAGCACCCAGCCCCTTGGATCTATGAAGGCCCCCAACCCCCTTTTGCTCAGGAAGATCAAAGGCGACTTTTATGGCCAGCTAGGGATCCCGACTGAGTCAGCGCCCTTGTCCCTACCTTGATTAGATCCAGCTCATCTGCTTGGCCCTTGAGGGACTCACACACCCTGTTCCACACCCTCCACCAACTTACCAACCAGTTTCTTCAATGCTACTGGGGGTCATACTGCTCAATTTTAAATATTGTATCTCAGGTCTTTATAAAATACTGCAATCTCCCTACATCCCAGTATTTTGATGACCACAATTTTTTTTTTTTTTTTCCAGACTGCTTCTCACATCTAGAAGAAACACAGAACTTCTTTGCCAAGGTCATGTGTGTCCTAACCCTTGAGTTGGGAAAATACGGTCCCCAAACAGGGTGCTCCTCACTGGCCCATGACAGCTTCACTTGCCCTCCCCACCTTCCTCATAACACATGCCCTTCACAGGCTGGGCCTCTGGACCTATGCAAGCCTTAGCCATCCTTCCCCTTAGCTTTCACAGCTCTCCCCATAACTCACCGCTTGAGATAATACTGGTAATCACTGAGGGCCTTCGACATATCAGGCCTGAAACCAAATGTTATTTCAATTATTTACCAAGACAACTGTATAAAGTACATATCATTGTGTCTATTTTACAGAGGAGGAAGCTGAAGCTCAGTGAAATTAATTAACACAGTGTAAGGCCAGGACTTAAGCCTCAGTCTGTGTGACTTCTGAACTAGAATGTAATCTACCTGGGCGGTAGTGCTTGGTCTAGTCCTTTGCTGTAAATCCAGTGTCTGGAATTGTGCCTGACTGATGGTAGGCGCTCAGTAAATTTTCGTTGAATGAATTAATGATGCCATAAACTTTGGGCCTCGTCGGGTCCCCTGTACAGTTACATGGGTTGTGCACTGCACAACTCAAGGGACTCCACTTCACATGGTGTGGCGCCTTCTGTGGTCCTCTGGGCTTAGCCATGATGCTGCCCGGCTCCTTCACTTAGTACTGCCTTGTGTCTGCTTGGTTTCATGGTTGTTGGTTGCCTCTCCCGAGAGATCATCACTACCATCATCTTAAGTGAGATAATCACGGAGGTTTCTCAACAGAGTGTGGGACAAAAGTGAAACCTGAGACAGGAGAGACATGCTTCTTATGCCCTCTGGCTACAAATACAAGGTCAGGTCTGTGTTCAAGATGGAATGACTCCCCAGCCTCACGCTGCCAGTCGCACCAGCGCTGCTTCTGCCAGCAGCGGGAGTGGCAGCCACAGGACCACTCCTCTGCCTTATCCACTGAGTGAGCCCACCCTCCACCAAGAGACTGCCGACTGTGCAGAGGGAGGCCCAATGCCTACCGTCTCCCTTGCTTAGACACCACCAAGGCTCAGCCCTGGGCTGCCACCAGCCCTGGAAGCTGTGAAATGCATGGGCAGAGCAGCGGACCTCCTCAGCCTTGCTTGATCAGGGACATCTAAGAGACCAGAGAAAGGGATGCACCATCTCCAAGGCAATGGCCCTGGGACCTCAATGGCTTTAAAAACTCCCTTTAAATAGTGAGTGAGCAGCCCAATCCTCAGATGCCCCTCCCTCTCCAAGCCTTCTGGATGAATCTGTGGAGGCTGGTGATCCTCAGGGGTTGGGGCCGGGCTGGTGGGAGAAGGAGCCTACTGCAGCACGTTAAGCTCTCAGGCTCTGGGGTCCAGTTTCGACTCTGCCCTCACTGATGGTGACTGAGCAAGAGGCTTCCCCCTGGGCTTCAGTTTTCTCATGACAATAAACGCAAGCTCACGCAGCACAGTGCCTGGCCCTAAGTAAGCACTCAGTCGATATCAGTTGTCATTATCATCTCCAAAAGGAGGGTCTGCACTTCCCTCTTAGCTCCTCTGCCAAAATGAGCTGCACAGATGCTCCTTCTCTGTCTCCTGGGCTGGTCCCAGAATCCTCCCAGGAGGGAGGCACGTGGATGCTGGAGTGGGGGCACCTCCGTGGGTGTCCCCCACCACAGTTGGGGGAGCCCCGGCCACTTGGCACATGCACCCTGTCCCCTCCCTCCTCCCAGGTATCCGCCCCCAGGTCATGAACGGCCCCCTGCACCCCTGCCCCTGGTGGCGCTGCTCGAGGGCAGAGACTGCACCGTAGAGATGCCCATCCTGAAGGAACTGGCCACTGTGGCCTTCTGTGATGCACAGTCCACCCAGGTGATCCACGAGAAGGTGGGCCCCGCCCCGCCCTGCCCGCCCAGCTGGGGTCACCCCCTAGGTCAGGTGGCAGCCGCTGGCACTCAGCAAGCACCCCTGCCAGGCCCCCTTCTTTCTACCCTGGTCTCTGCTGGCCAGTGCCTTGCCCCTCCTTCCTGAGCCTTTCCCCTGCCCCCATTCTCTGGCATCACCCAGAGTCACCAGCAGGCCCCCAGAGCCCCACCAGGGCCCTCTTCCCTAGGGGGATGCCATGGACACCCAGGCCGCATCCTCACTGGTCATCTTCCTGCGGGAATTCAAGGGTGATGGGGGCCTCCAACCGTGCTCTGCTCACCCCTTCACAGGTTTTAAACGAGGCAGTCGGCGCCGTGATGTATCACACCATCACGCTCACCAGGGAGGACCTGGAGAAGTTCAAGGCCCTGAGGGTGACTGTGTGGATAGCAGCAGCTACGACAGCGTCGACATCAAGGCTGCAGGGGAACTCGGTAAGCACCCATCAGTGCCCAACGGAGCAGACGACGCAGGAACTGAGACAGCGCCCTGCTGGCTCCGGGTGGGAGGGTGGTGGCTGGGTGGGCTTCCCTGGTGGCTCAGAGGTTAAAGCGTTGGCCTGGAATGCAAGAGGCCCAGGTTCGATCCCTGGGTTGGGAAGATCCCCTGGAGAAGGAAATGGCAACCCACTCTAGTACTCTTGCCTGGAGAATCCCATGAAAGGAGGAGCCTGGTAGGCTACAGTCCATGGGGTCACAAAGAGTCGGACACAACTGAGTGACTTCACTTTCACTTCACTTCACTTTCTACCCCTGTGCTGTGCACAGCAACCCCGCCCCGGACACTCCCTCCGCTGCCCTGTGCTCTATCTCATGGCTCCATCCCCCTACTCATCCAGGGCTGGGTGTGTGTCTAACCCATCCTCATACCCCAGACGTAGCACAGCCCCACCCAGCACGCATGCCCAGAANCACTTCACTTTCTACCCCTGTGCTGTGCACAGCAACCCCGCCCCGGACACTCCCTCCGCTGCCCTGTGCTCTATCTCATGGCTCCATCCCCCTACTCATCCAGGGCTGGGTGTGTGTCTAACCCATCCTCATACCCCAGACGTAGCACAGCCCCACCCAGCACGCATGCCCAGAAGTGACTGGTGAACAGAACTGAAACCTCAGGGTCCTTCCAGCTCTGTCTATGGTAACAAGCTGAACCTCCACCCATCAATCACAGACAAGGACCCTCCCTGGGCTTGCCACTGGCCACCTAGAGATGGAATCCCTTCCCTGAATGTCAGCTCCATGACAACGTGTGTTTTTCTCACTGCTGTAACCACAACACCTAGCACAGTGCCAGGCACACAGTAGACTCTACTGATAAATGTTTATTCAGTTCAGTTCAGTCGCTCAGTCGTGTCCGACTCTTTGCGACCCCGTGAATTGCAGCACGCCAGGCCTCCCTGTCCATCACCAACTCCAGAGTTCACTCAGACTCACGTCCATTGAGCCCATGATGCCATCCAGCCATCTCATCCTCTGTCGTCCCCTTCTCCTTCTGCCCCCAATCCTTCCCAGCATCAGAGTCTTTTCCAATGAGTCAACTCTTCGCATGAGGTGGCCAGAGTACTGGAGTTTCAGCTTTAGCATCATTCCTTCCAAAGAAATCCCAGGGCTGATCTCCTTCAGAATGGACTGGTTGGATCTCCTTGCAGTCCGAGGTACTCTCAAGAGTCTTCTCCAGCACCACAGTTCAAAAGCATCAACTCTTCGGCACTCAGCCTTCTTCACAGTCCAACTCTCACATCCATACATGACCACAGGATGAATGCAACAGTGAGAAGCAGGTGACGCTTCCAGGAAGGTGCACACCCTCTCTCATGCACCTGGAGGGCCAGGGCAGAGCTTTGCTCTTCAGCTCCTCTTGTCAAGCTGAGTTGGGCTGTCAGAGGGGCAGGGAGGGGAACACATCCCCTGTTTATGCCTGCCATCTGGCCTCTAGCCAGATCCATTATCTTTCCATGACTTGGGGCTACTCTAACTCTTAAAAGATAAATGGGACAGGAGGCCTGGCCTGGGTTGAGCACTGGGGGATGCAGCCACGAAAGCCTGGGGCTAGGTGAGTGGTGCTTGTGTGTCTGGAGGCTCCGCATGGGAGGTGGTGTGGGCCGCTCCTCTGAGCTTGGCCCTTCCTTAATTTATTTCTTGCCTCACCTGCCAATCCCTGGCACACTCAGGTTGTCCAGTGGCCCCATGGCCACGTTCTGGGGGCTCTGTGTGGGGGAGGGCCGGGAGGGCTTCCATCAGTGTAGAAATTTGGGCTTCCTGATCCTTCAGAACCCACACTCTGCACTCGGAGCCCTCGGCCATGCCTGGCTTGATGGTCTGCCCAGACTGGGTGGCGAGGATTAACCCACAAGCAGTGGCATGGGTGCNTGTGTGGGGGAGGGCCGGGAGGGCTTCCATCAGTGTAGAAATTTGGGCTTCCTGATCCTTCAGAACCCATACTCTGCACTCGGAGCCCTCGGCCATGCCTGGCTTGATGGTCTGCCCAGACTGGGTGGCGAGGATTAACCCACAAGCAGTGGCATGGGTGCTGAGCATCTCCTGGGGGGGTGTCAAGTGCATGACCGGCCTCAGAAAGGGATAGTGGCACTCAGAGTGCAAAGTGGAGGCTCTTGTCAGTTTCCGAAGGCCGAGCTCAGTCTCCCTGGGCAAGCCTTTGGTCCTCACTGGGCCCCAGGAGGCAAGGGTTTCCATGGAGCCTGATCTTTGCTTGGGAGGGGAAGGAAGCCCCTGGTCCGGTCCAGCCTCATGTCTAGTTGCAAAGACCCTGTGGCCAGTGGAGTCAGAGGACCAGGGTCTGTTCTTGACGTGATGGTGAAGGAGACCTTGTCCTCCAGCCATGGAGGCAGGAGGCAGCCCAAGAGAAGGGGAGGGGAAACGTCACCCTCTGACCCTGCAGTCCCGACAGCTGAAGACAATGACCTGCAGCTAGTTAAAGGCCAAGGTGGGCCAGGAGGAGCAGAAAGAGGGTCCACTTGAATTCAGGGCCCTCCCTTGGAGTGTCTACCTAGCTCACAATGACTCCCTTACCAAGACTTTTACCCCTAGATGTTGAGGCTCAGAGCTGTGTTAATTCCTAACACACACTCACACACACACACACACATACAAAGCTGACTGGATCAGAATAAACATCTATTGATAATTCAAGTTTAGCCAATCCGATTCTCTGATCTGTCCCTCCCCTCCTTCTCCTCCCCCACCTTCCCAACACACAGGTACATTCAGCTGACTGGATCAAGATGAACATCTAATTCAAGTGTTGAGCCAATCAGATTCCCTGATCACCCTATTTAAAGTTATAACCCCCTGCTTCCTCCCACACCTCTGTCATCTTCCTTAATTTCTCTTCCTAGCATTAGTTACATACTCTAGGATTTACTTGTCTGTCTCCCCTACTAGGACATAGGCTCCACAAAGGCCAGAATTCTGTCTGTTTTACTCTCTGCTGGGTCCCCACTGCTTCCAACAGTGCCTGGCACGTAGTAGGGGCTCAGCAAAAACTGGATGAGTAAGTGAATTCTTCCCAGGAAATATAATAATGGCTTACGTTTATAGAACACCTACTATGTATTCGTGCTTTCAAAGCACCTTAAACATGTATTAACTTGTTATAATCTCCATTTTACAGATGACTTGCCTAAGGTCACACAGGGTGACCTTATCTCACAAGTGCTATGTATCTGAATGTGTGTATTACACTATTAATAACCTTGGTTTTACNTTTATAGAACACCTACTATGTATTCGTGCTTTCAAAGCACCTTAAACATGTATTAACTTGTTATAATCTCCATTTTACAGATGACTTGCCTAAGGTCACACAGGGTGACCTTATCTCACAAGTGCTATGTATCTGAATGTGTGTATTACACTATTAATAACCTTGGTTTTACAGTTTACAAACATGTTTATTAACATCTTACTTGAGTCTCACCACTCCCCTGCAGGAGGCATTATTTTCTTAAGTTTAGAAATGAGAGAACAAAGGCTCAGAAAGGTTAACTGACTTGCTCAAAAAAGGGAAACTTTTTTTTTCACCAAAAGAGTGCCAGAGCTGAAACCACAACCTCGGATTATACACCCTCCCCCCCAAGTCCCTAGGTCTTTCCAGACATCAAGACGCCCTGCCTGCAACTAGAAGATGCTGTTCCAGCCTCAGAAGCTTGGGAAGATGAGTCAGAGGAAGGGACCGATCTGTAGGCCCAGGCAGAGGTGGAACTCGTCGAGGATGGGGAATTGGCACAGGCTCGTTTCCCTTCAGTTACTGAGAAATCCTCACCGAGGACTGACAGCAAAGCAAAAGGCAGACCCTGGAAGGGGAACTCCAGAGCAGGCCGAAGGGGGTACAAACACTCCAGTTCACGCTGGATCAGAGGCACTCTCAGCATCATGGCTGCCTTCTTCAGATTACCTTCTGCTCTAGTTCCCAATTAAAGTATGGCTCACGGAGCTGAGAACAATACTGTACTGCCAGCCTGTGGTCTGACCAGTACCCGAGGGAGGGGGAAAGACTTCCTCCTTCTTTCTTGACCACAGGATTTTGCTACCTTTTTATAAAAAGAACTCTGATTCTCTCAGCTCTGAAATTCCACCATTAGGGATTCATTCCTTACACTTCGCAGCTCTTAACATGGCGATACTATTGATTAGAGCAGAGTGGTAGGAGATATTGTTGGTCATTGTCAACTCATTCTGAATGAGCTCTGGGAACTTTTCTGGAGGCAGAACTAAGGGGAAAAGAGCATGATGGCCCTGGTGGAAAGGTTGGAGAGGGGGAGAAAAAAAGAGGATGAGATAACGAGGGTCACTGTGAACTCTTAACCTCAGGACTATCTGTGTCCCACAGGGGAGCCCCTATCCACGAGCCTGTCTCTGGCAGTCAGGGGCCCTGCCCCTCCACCTATACCAGCAGTACAGGCCCAGAGAGGAGAGGCATTTGTTCAAGGCCATGCAGGAAATAGTAGATGATGCTATGCCCAGGGCCACGCCCAGGCTTCCAGACACTCAGTCTCCAGTCCCAGCCCTGTCAGTTTTGGAGGGGCCACTCCCAAAAAGGGGGCAGTAAGGTCACCCCAAGAAGACAGAGGGCACACATCAGTTACCTGAGCACAGTTTACCGGCTTCACTCTACATCAGACACTGGTGGGGCATTCTGCTGACCCATCTCGCCTTTCTGGCACATATGTACAGGGGCTATCCCCCCACTGCCTTCCTGAAGTCCTCTCATCAGGAAGCTCTTAGACCCCTTGTTATCTGGAAAGCCTACCCGAGCCAGAGGAACCACATAGTGGCCAAGCAGGGAAAGCTGCGCTACCGCCATTCCACCAGCAGAGGGCGGCGGCTGCGCTGCTCTCAGCTGCATCCAAAGTTGTAACGGTATAGGAGGAAATTTATCCCACCAGTACTCTTGCCTGGAAAATCCCATGGGCGGAGGAGCCTGGTGGGCTGCAGTCCATGGGGTCGCTAACAGTCGGACACGACTGAGCAAGTTCACTTTTCCTTTTCACTTGCCTGCACTGGAGAAGGAAATGGCAACCCACTCCAGTGTTCTTGCTTGGAGAATCCCTGGGATGAGGGAGCCTGGTGGGCTGCCATCTATGGGGTCGCACAGAGTCGGACACGACTGAAGCGACTTAGCAGTAGCTCTTCCTAAGGCTCTGGTTCCTGAGACACACTCTTGCCTTCGCTTAAATGCTTCCAGGCAACTCTAGCTTACTACTGTGCTATATTCACTAGAAACTTCTTTATATTGAGATGAAAATCTGTCTTCTTGAAACTCTTACTATGAGCACCTAGCTATGCCACACAGAAAAAGTCAACCATTTTTTTATCTGCCAGGTCTTGAGAGTTGGAGCTGGGCACCTGCAGTGCTGTGTAACTTTTAGCAAGACACTTTCCTTCTCTGGGTGTTATTTCTTATCTGTGAGACAAAGGGAAGGATCCTGAAGAATCTAAGGCTCCTCCCAACTCTGACATTTCAAATGACACTCCTTTCACAGTGACCACTGAAGGACAGAAGAGGGGCTGCTCTGCACACCCTCTTGGAAATTTCTAGTATTCACGCTGCCTTCCAGGCATTGTGTTATCACCTTCAAGCTACAGCCTGCTCTTAGACCCTTTGCACAGGATCTGGGTTGTCCTGGCCACTACACACTCACCCACTTCCACCTGAGCCCCTCTTCAGCCCCGGCCACACGTGACACCTTCACTAAGGGCAGCTGATCCAGCTGCCTCGCAGGGGGCTGCTCGTGAGTCATGGAGCTCGTACCCCGGGTCTCCTCATCCTGCCTGGCATCCCCTGGCCACGCGGTAGGGAGGGGAAGGACAGGCTCCCGGGTGGCAGGTCCCCACCTCCTAACCTGGAAGCGCCTCGCTGTTTCCTTTCCCTTTCCGCCTCTCCTTGGGCCTCTCATCCTGGATGAGGATTCCTCTTGGTTCTCAGAGAGCCTCTTCTCGGTTCCAAAGCTCAGTCACTGCATCATTTGTGGTTTCCTTTGAGAATCAGATGAACTCACTGTCCTTAGACACTTTTGCTTTAATTTCAGAAGTTACCCATACTCAAAGGAGACAACTTGAAGACACCTCGAAAGTACACACACACACACACACACACACAC